>PVNU02001846.1:600000-1133724 GCA_003013855.2 Liriodendron chinense
AATAACGATTAACGTTATGGCCTTTGGGGTCGGAGCCCATTTCGAACTCCTAGTTGTCGGAGACATAAAACCATTTTTTCCTCCATCCCGAGCAATTGGAAGAGGGGTTTCCCAGAATAAAATTATTTCAGGTGCCAGAAGCATTGGTAATACCAACCCTTGCTAGCTGGGGCCCTCTTTAGCTGGAATAACCTCAAAAATTCCTCAGCGGTTAACTCATCGTTACCCGCTTGCTTCCAAATGACAAAGGTACTTATAAGCACCCGCCAGCCATTTATGATTAGTTGGCCAGGGGCAATCTTATAAATACGTAGAAAATTCCGGATGAACGGGTAAAGGGGAAGACGCACGCCAACTTTGAAAAAATATTCGTAAAAGGCCACGCAGCCTGGTGGCGGCACATCGGCTGTCTCCCTTCTCCCAGGTAATCTGAAAGTAACGAAGTCTGGGACCCGATATTTCTCCCGAAGGCTTGAAAGCCTTTCTTCCGTCAGTATGCAGGAGTAATCGGCGGCAGAATACCTCCTGGCCGGTTCTCTGGCATTGCTTGGATTCAGATGAATCAGGGGTTTCATCTCCCAGGGGACGATCTCTTCATCGGAAACCTCCGCCATTGCAAAAGAAAAAGAAAGATAGAAGAAGAAGAGATTGGAAAGGAAGACTACCTCTGCGAAGAGGTTTGCACCGGAAACAAAGAAGAAGAAGAAAGAAGAACTCTCCTGCATCTTAAGTTCGAAAATGGAGAATACCCTGCAGGATTTGATATTTATACGCAATCATTTCGCTTGATTTGGTTGACACGCGGCGGCCTCTCATCCTGCACGATAGACGAACAAGCGCGACATTAATTACGGAGACACGTGGCAGGCGACGCTTCACTTCTTATGGTTGAAAAGCTGCGTAAAGCTGGCCATCATAAATGCAGAATCACGTCAGATAACCCATGCGTGATTCTTTCCCAGCGGTCGGCTACATATACAAACAAAACCCTTGGCATAGCTCTTCAAACGCCAAGGGTTTGGGGGGAAGTTGTTATATATAAATTTGGCTTCCAAAGAAATGTGAGCAGCCCGCCTCGTGCTCGTCAAAAGGGGTCGCATCCCAAAATGCCAGCAGCTCGGCTCGTGCTCATCGAAAGGGGTCGCATCCCAAAATGTGAGCAGCTCGGCTCATGCTCGTCGAAAGGGGTCGCATCCTAAAATGCGAGCAGTTCGGCTCGCGCTCGTCGAAAGGGGTCGCATCCTAAAATGTGAGCAGCTCGGCTGGTGCTCGTCGAAAGGGGTCACATCCCAAAATGCAAGCAGCTCGGCTCGTGCTCGTGGAAAGGGGTGGCATCCTAAAATGCGAGTAGCTCGGCTCATGCTCGTTGAAAGGGGTCGCATCCCAAAATGCGAGCAGCTCAGCTCGTGCTCTCCGAACATATCCATCAAGAGACGTAATCAGCTAGACATCTGGAAAGATTAGGTTATCCCTGTACCTAAGGATTAACAAGATAAGCATCTTATCCCTTAAAATCAGCAGTAATCCTAACCGATCACGTAATAGATTGGATCGCTCAGATTTTTATAAATAGATGACTCTACAGATGATAAAGGTATTCAATCTTTAAGCCCCATCTTCTTTTTTCTCTCTATATAACCCTACTCTATCTAACTTAAGCATCTGAGGGCCAACGGCTAGACGCCGGCCACCCGTAGTTTTTCCTTTGTCTCTTTTCAGGTCAGGAGAAAATCGCTAGCAAGGAAGGTGAATGTCTGGAGGACTCTGTTACAAAATATGACATAAACAACTTGCAACCTGTAAGAGCAAGTACTCCCTCATACATAATTTTTCTAACCAATGCAGGGAATATTGATTTAAAACCGGGAGTAATCCAACTCCTTCCCAAGTTCCTTGGCTTAGACAGTGAAAGCGCATATCAACATCTCAAGGAATTTGATGAGGTGATAGCCACGTTGCACTTTGCAAACGTATCTGATGATGTTGTAAGACTTAGGCTATTTCCTTTTTCTCTTAAAGAGAAGGCTAATGCTTGGCTTCATGCATTAAGGCCAAGATCAATCGGCACATGGATGGAGATGACTAGGGAATTCATTAAAAAGTTTTTCTCTACTCATAAAACAAACATGTTGAGGTGCCTAATCATGAATTTTTTTTCAAAAAGAGGATGAGACCTTCTTCCAATGTTGGGAGAGGTTCAAAGACTTATTGAATGCATGCCCACATCATGGCTACTGAAATTTGGCGGGTAATAAGCTTTTTCTATGAAGGACTGACTTCGCCCATGTGCCAATTCGTAGAGATGATGTGTAATGGAGAATTCATGAATAAGGAAGCCGAGGAAGCATGGGACTACTTTGATATCTTAGCCGAGAATGCACAATCTTGGGATACAACTAAACCAGCGAATCCTAAGATAAGCCAACAAAGAGAAAAAAAAGGGAGGAATCTATGTCCTCTCTGAAGAAGACAACATAAGTGTACGTGTGGCTAGCCTCATAAGAAAAGTTGAGGCCATGGAATTAGGGAAGGGAGAAAAGACTAAGGAAGTTGAGAGTATTTGTGGAATTTGTTTCGGTAACCAACATGCAACACAGGATTGTCCTACAATCTGTGCATTCCAGGAAGTTCTACAAGAACAATCAAATCCCATAAATAACTATCAACGTCCATTCAGCAATCAAAACTTGAACACGTATAATTCTAGTTGAAGGAACCATACCAATTTCAGTTAGAGGAATGGGCCGTCAGATAATGCAAACAACAACCCAAAGGCTACACTTGAGGAATTAGTGGGTACATTTATCTCGGCCCAAGTTGAGTATAACAAGAACAATTCTCATAAAATAGATGGGTTCATACAAGAACAACAAAAATTCAATCAGAATTCAATACAAGCCATCAATGATTTGAAAACTTCAATGGCTAGAGTTGACTCTCATCTTAGTATTAAGGAGAAAGGCACACTTCCTACCCAACCTCTCCCTAACCCAAGAACCCAATTTGAGATACAAGACCTCAACCTGTCCTCCCAAAATACGGAGCATGTTCAAGCTATCACCACTTTGAGGAGCGGCAAAACAATTGATAAATCTAATCCGGTGAAGGCCCAAAGCCTAATGATCCGGAAATTGCCAATAAGGATTATATCTTGAACAACGCTCCCCATGAGAAAGAACCGAAAAGGCATTACAAGTCGGTTGCCCTGTTTCCACAAAGGTTGATTTCACCCAAACCTTTAAACAAAAACTTAGAAATTTTAGAGGTTTTTAAGCAAGTGAAGATCAACATTCTGTTGTTGGATGCTATAAAACAAATACCATCCTATGCCAAATTTCTAAAGGAATTGTGTACAGTCAAAAGGAAACACAATGTTCACAACAAAGTACTTTTGACTGAGAATTTGAGCGCTATTATTAAATAAGAGGTACCCCAAAAATACAAGGATCCGAGTAGTCCCACCATATCATGCATCATAGGTGACTACTGGATAAAACAAGCTTTACTCAACCTTGGGGCAAGTGTTAACCTCATCCCATACTCGGTCTATGAACAACTTTGGTTAGGTGAATTAAAACCCACCAAAACCACACTCTAACTCGCTGATAGATCTATTCGTATACCGAGAGTGATGATTGAGGATGTCATCGTCTAAGCCGATAAATTCTACTATCCAGTAGATTTTATTGTCTTGGATACACATCCTGTAATGGGAACCGGTGCTCAAATTCCTGTCATACTTGGCCGCCCTTTCTTAGCTACTTCAAATTCAATTATCAATTGTAGAAACGAGCTTGTACAAATGTCCTTTGGAAATATGACACTCGAGCTGGATATTTTTTATTTATGCAAACAACCACGGGATGTTGATGACAAGGTCCGCGAAATAAATCTGATTGAATCATTCGTGGAAGACAAATCCCTCCTTACATTCTATTCCGATCCCTTGGAGGTATGCTTGGCCCATTCTCATGAAATTGATGATGACATAGTAAGAGACATGGATGCCATTTTAGATTCTATGCCGGTACTTGATAATAAAATATGGAAGGCACCATTTGAGCCTTTGCCCTTAAGCGAGAACAAGTCACTTCCATCTAATGTCAAGGCACCGAAGCTCAACCTAAAACCATTACCCATTGATTTGAAATATGTTTATTTAGGTCGAGATGAGACATATCCGGTGGTGATTTCTTCCCACTTAGATGAGGAACAAGAGAGTAGGCTAATAGCCACTCTAAGAGAGCACAAAAGTACCATTGGATGGTCAATTGCGGATCTCAAAGGCATAGACCCCCTGATTTGTAGTCATCGCATACACCTTGAGGAGAATGCGAAGACATCTAGCAACCACAAAGACGCCTCAATCCAAACATGAAAGAGGTGGTTAAGGCCGAGGTGTTAAAACTATTGGATGTGAGTATCATTTACTCAATATCCGATAGTCAATGGGTGAGTCCAACTCAAGTGGTGCCTAAGAAATCCGGAATAACCATCGTAGCCAATGCAAATAATGAACTCGTGCCAACCAGAGTCACTATCGGTTGGAGAATGTGCATTGACTACAGGAAGCTAAACACAGTTACAAGGAAAGACCACTTCCCCTTACCATTTGTTGATTAAATTTTAGAAAGGTTGGCAGGTCATTCCCACTTTTGCTTCCTTGATGGGTATTTAGGGTATAACCAAATAGAGATCGCCCTAGAAGACCAAGACAAGACAACATTCACATGTTCATTCGGCACTTTTGCCTATCGAAGGATGCCGTTTGGACTATAATGCCCCTGCCACTTTTCAGCGTTGTATGTTGAGTATTTTTTCTGATATGGGGGGGACAATTCTTGAAGTCTTCATGGACGATTTCTCTGTATTTGGTTGTTACTTTGATGAGTGCATTGGGCACTTAAAAACTGTTTTAAAAAGATGTGAAGACAAGAACCTTGTACTGAATTGGGATAAATGTCATTTTATGGTTCAAAAGGGAATTGTCCTTGGTCACATCATCTCACAAAATGGAATCGAGGTGGACAAGGCTAAAATCGATCTTATCTCCAACCTTCCACCCCCCAAAAGCGTACGTGATGTGTGGTCCTTTTTAGGAGATGCCGGATTCTATAGACGGTTCATAAAGGACTTTAGTTCAGTCTCTCGTCTTTATGTAACCTCCTTCAAAAGGAAAACTCATTTGAGTGGAATAGAGATTGTCAAAATGCCTTTGACAAACTTAAAGTTATGTTGACATGTGCTCCCATAATGCAACCACCTGATTGGAGCCTTCCTTTTGAAATCATGTGTGATGCAAGTGACTACGCTATTGGGGCTGTGTAAGGCCAAAGAAAAGAGAAGAAGCCTTGCATCATCTACTACGCAAGTAGAACCTTAAACTCGACTCAAGTAAACTACACTACTACAGAAAAAGAACTTTTGGCCATAGTTTTTACTTTAGACAAGTTTCGGTCCTACTTGATCGGATCCAAGATCATCATATTTACCGACCATGCAGCGCTTAAGTACCTTCTCTCCAAGAAGGATGCTAAGCCACGCTTGTTAAGATGGATCCTCCTTCTCCAAGAATTTGATATAGAAATACGTGATAAGAAAGGAGTAGAAAACGTAGTTGCTGACCATCTTTCTAGACTTGTTCTCACCGATTCCCCTTAGATGACCGCGATCAATGACATGTTCCCTGATGAACAACTTTTTAAAGTCTCCCAATTGCCATGGTATGTGTACATTGCTAACTATCTTGCTACAGGTACAATTCCTACACATTGGAAAAACCAAGATAAGGACAAGCTCTTCAACAATGTGAGAAAATTCCTATGGGACGACCCATACTTATTCAAGTATTGTCCCGATCAAATCATAGCGAGATGTGTGCCAGATGATGAACAATAAAGTATCATCTCCTTTTGTCATTCTTAGGCGTGTGGTGGCCACTTTTCGACTAAGAAGACCATAGCCAAAATTCTGTAATGTGGGTTTTATTGGGCCACCATGTTCAAAGACACTCATGACTTTTGTAAAACATGTGAGCCCTGTCAGAAGTTTAGGAGGAATCTCCCATAGAAACATGATGCCACTCAATCCCAACTTACCAATCAAAATTTTTTATTGTTGGGGCATCGATTTCATGGGTCCATTCCCATCTTCTTTTGGAAATCTATATATCTTGCTTGCCGTCGACTATGTTTCCAAATGGGTCAAGGCGATTTCATGCTGGAACAATGACCATAAAACAATCATTCATTTCTTAAAAGAAAATATCCTTTCCTGGTTTAGAACACATTGAGTCATTATAAGTGATGACGGATCTCATTTTTGTAACGGCCCGTTTGAAGCTTTAATGAAAAAATATGGCGTCAATCATAAGGTGAGCACCCTCTATCACCCACAAACAAGTGGACAAGCTGAGATATCCAATAGAGAAATTAAACATATTTTGGAGAAAATAGTGAACCCCGATGCAAAGATTGGTCACTTCGACTTATCGATGCACTCTAGGCTTACTGTACCACTTTCAAGACCCCCCATTGGAATGTCTCCCTATAGACTTGTCTATGGGAAAGCTTGTCACTTGCCCGTGGAGTTAGAACATAGGGCATATTGGGCGCTAAAGAAGATGAATTTTGATTATGACAAGGCAAGCTCGTTGCGCAAACTTCAATTGAATGAACTTGCGGAACTCCGGAATGATGCATATGAAAATGCGAGAATTTACAAGGACAAGACGAAGGTGTTCCATGATAAGAACATCCTTCGCAAGACCTTCATGATCAATCAAAAGGTCCTTATGTATAATTCACGGTTACATTTATTTCCGGGGAAATTGAAGTCTCGATGGACTGGTCCTTTTGTTGTGAAAACTGTTTATCCTTATGGGACCGTTGAGTTGTTGAATCCAAGGAACGGTAATATTTTTAAAGCCAATGGTCAACGCGTGAAGCCGTTCTTTGAGAATTTCCAGTCAAAAGGTATGTCCTTACCTCTGACTGATCCTGTATATCAGGATATTTGATCTCCTAGTCTGACGGAGGTATAGAGTAGTTAAGATTAGGATTTTGTTGCTTTTGGTTTTTTTTTTATTCATAGGTAGAATTCCAGTTTTGGTTCTCTCAGGTACTCTCATTCCTCACTCCCTTTATTTTATAATTGCTCTCATGTTTTGCCTATTGCATATCTTTTACATTGAGAACAATGCAAGATTTGGTTGGGGGGTGTAGGATCACTAAGATGAATCTAGCGTTTAGTAAACATCTCGAGCAATACGATGAAGATTTTTCAGATTTTTTTTTGAAAATTCAAAACTCCATTGGAAAACTTGGCTTCTATGCATTCGGGATGATGTAAGTATAAGAAAAGGAGAGGTGAAGTGAGTGATGTTGAATACTTTGAACATTCTTTAAAGTACCAGTCTTGTATGTGAATTCCCCTATTTTTATGAATGATAGAAATTTTGAACACTTTTACACCTAGTTCACTTCACACGATTCTCATGTTTTGAAAGATTACTAGATTTAAGGATTAGCTAAGTTTGGATTGAAGGTATTGAGAAACCAAGCCGGGGTACTTTGTCCATCCTTGTCCATGGTAAAATAACGAAAGATATGGATTTCTAAAATTCCTATCTAATGAAAAAGAAAACGGAAAGGAAGGATGGAAATATGGGAATGATGGAGAATATGATGGAAAATTCTAAAAAGGGCTACTTATTACCAACCGGGGGATGGTCTACCCGTAACCAAAGCCGAAAATGGGAAGTAGTGTGAAAGCTATCGGAAGGACGGTAAGGCAAATTCTTGTCATAGGTTTGTGTTGATCTATACACCTTGAATTCCATACCTTAGCTGATTTATGAAAAAGATAATCCCGAATTTCCAAAGATGAGCATTCATTGAGCACACTAGGTTAAATTGTTCAAATACTTCTATTTATCAATCAATCAGCGGGAAATCCATATGAGTACTTGATATGTTCTTGAAAGTTTAAGGTTTTAACCTCAATCACTTAGTTTTTCCAATTTTTGCACTTACATGTCTTGGAGTGTATAGAAACATGGTTTCTGAAGGAGAGTTGGGTTTTGGAGGAATGAATTGTTTATGCATGTTTTGCTTGGGACTAGAAAAATGCTGGTTGCGGGGTGTGTTGAGTGCTTAAATGTGTATATTCTAACCCCATTTCATCACTAATTATGCATGGTTTTCAAGCTTAAAGACTATTCTAATGCGTGGTTTTATGATTGTAAGAATGAGATGGGGATTTCACTAATTCACGGTTAAAAGAGTCATCTTGGACACATGGAAGATCAAAGAACTAAGTGTCAAAGGATGGAAGAAAGAAGCAAAGGAGAGAAGAAAGAAGGCAGAAGAATACACTGAAGACCGGTCGTCCGACCGGTCTTCCATAGCCCAGGACCGGTCGTCCGACCGGCCCGAACACTCAACAGAAGGGGCCTTATTGCAAACCTTGCTGGACCATCCACGACCGGTCCTAAGACCGGTCTTCCAGGAGCTCAGACCGATCGTCCGATCGGTCATTTGCGTAACAGAACGTGTTCTACAAGCTCCGATTTTCTCTGCACAGTTCGGGATTTCTTGCGCAATCCGGAACCTTCTGCACTATTCTATAAAAGTGGACCTAGGGCTTCTTCCAAAAGCATCCTAGAAGAGATCTACGTAGGTGGGAGGCGGTGGAAGTCAGATTCGGAGTTCCACAACTCCTCCTAGTTTGTGTTTTATAGTTTTATGTTTTTAGTTGTTTTCATGTTTCCTTGGATCATGAACGACTAAACTTCTTAGTTAGGGCTAAGAGGTGAAGCTTGTAGTGAATCTGAGATGCTTTAATTCGTTTTATGTTGGTTTCAAGTTGGATTTATTGAAGAACAATGGTTTTTAGAAGTTTGAATAAAGTTCTAAGTAGTTTTTCTTAATCTTATGATGGCTCATGGGTGTTTGGGAGAATTACCTTAGTTCTTAATTGTTTTGCATAGTTTTAAACTTGTACGCTCCGAGGAATCGGATTCAATAAGCTCTAGACTTGGATTTCCATGTGGGAACTTCAACCGAAGTTCTACTTTTATACTAATTTCTGAATTATGTGTTGATGTTATATGTGATTTGAATGAAGTTCAAATCATGATCTAATTATGCTTAGTGATAGAGTTTAATGATGGTTATGATTGTGATCTTAATCTATTGGAACTAGGATTGACCTATGCAATTGAGTGTGCTCAAGTCCTAACTTGAATTGAGGGAATCATGTATAAAATCACACATATGACAGATTGTGAAATACAACCGCTCTATCATCCGACTAGATAGGATTTGATTTCGATTCTAGTTGTGTAATTGGGAAACCACAATGAATTATGCATTGAGGATTGCTACAAGTGGATCCTTGGACCCCTAGTGCTTTTTTATATTGATTACATTCATCTTTAGTTTAAGAATTCTCTATACATTCAATTCTAAAAATATGTTAAGTTAGCTCTTAAGTAGAGAATATTCGAGGTAATTTTGTGAATTTCTAACAAGTCCCTGAGAACGATCTCAGTCTCTACCGAATTATTACTACATCGCAACCCTACACTTGGGGAAGCGAACAATTGACTCCTCAGTAATGGCGTCCATTCTGGAATATGTGTGTTAATGTGCATCGTGGCAAGAGATCATTCAAGAAAAAGAGAAGTGCATTTTAGATATATCTGGCTGATTCATTTACAGTTAGAATTTAAAAGATGAAAATCGGCTAAGTACATCTTTGACTTTTTGTTGCCTTTCTCTCTTTTGCTGAAGAACTCGGTTTTGTTTTAAAGCCAACTGTTTGGTGTCGTCGACCGACTGAGCCTAAATCTATGTAGGTTTAGTTAAGAGATTTATGCTCTTCTTCTTCTCATCGTATTTGCTTCTCTTTTCTTCTCGCCGTCTCTTAAGATTCTCCAAATGCTCTTCCACGACAGTTATCTCAGCATTCAAGGTCTTCATTCCTAAAGCATGACACTCGAGCTCTTCTCGTTCGGCCAAAAGTTGATCTCTAAGCAGACTCGCTTCAAGCATTTACGATTGAGCGTTGGCTTGAGCAACTTCTAGTTGTTTTATGCTAGAACTAAGCTCATTAGCTTCTTGAAAGTGATCCAGAAACTCTCAAAGTATTGGTAGTTGCAAGGCAAGACTACTGTCAGATCATGAATATATTTGATATCGATCGATAAGACTGATCATCAGATTAATCGATTCATTCGAAGGTTCGCCCGAAAAGCTCATACGTATCAATGCTTCAATTTCATCTTTCAGATGTTGAACCTCTGTCGAAAGAACAAGAGATTCTGGGACAACAATCTCATCGTCCAAAGCCTGCTTTAAGGAATTTAAGATTTCATCAATCGGCGAGAATTCCATCTCTAAGTCCAGAGGTTTGACTGTATTGACTTTGGGAGTTGAAGACAAGCAGGAGGGATCAGATGGTAGGATAGTTGCAGTAGGAGGATAGACTGATGTTTTGGGAGACTGGAGTTGTTCTCCAACATTTGCCATCGAATCGATCGGAAGTGCAGTTTGGCTAACAGATAAATTAATCATCGGTACATTCACAGGATGTTCGATAACCGGTTCTTGAACTGGAGGATGAATTTGTGCATCAATATCTCTGACTGACATAACTGAACTAATGTCCGGTTCTAAAGATGGAAAAAGTGACGGCTCTGTTGAAGGCAAGGGATTATCAAGGGCTGGAGTTGAAAGACAGGAGTCGGTCTGTTCTTCAATTTCCCGGGGCTCTTCGACAATAACTATTCTTTGAGGAGAACCATTTGATCCTCCAGTTAATCTCAACCGCCTCCTAGTCTTTTTTCGCGATAGGGGAAGAAAGAGTGGCTGTGGGAATTGCAGGTGGAGATTCCATATGAATATTTGCTGCAGGGAGATCTTTCATAAAAGTCATTCCATAAAGATCATCGTCACTATCGTTAATATCCAAATGTATCATTGTCAAAAGGGCTGTTTCAACATGATCGGCTCCACTCTCAGAATTAGTGATAATATCTGGAATTTGAGCAGTATCAGACACAATGAGTGAAGGATCATTCCATTCATCTAGACTCACTGGTTCCGGTGCGTCCGCTGATTCATTCTGGATATATGATACTGTCGGGCGAGTTGCTTCTAGTGCTCCCTCAGTCGATAGAGTTTGATATGTGGCCTCTGTTCCTTCTGCAGTGGACCGACTTTCAGTTTGAACTTTGGAAGAATGACATATCGAAACGTTGGTAGACATTGCCTCTTGAAGGACTACACGAAAAGAAGAGGATGATAAATTAAAGTATGAATAGAATAAAGGAGATAGAAATAGGAAAAAGATGGACCACCTAAATCAGAGCAAACAGCAGTTGTCACAAATTGGTCATCTATCGACCGAGGATTGGTGATGATTTTTGCAAGTGACTGAGTTGAAGATGGAAATGGTGGCGGATTTGGCCGATAAGGTTTATCATATCGCTCATCAAAGGGTAAATGTCGATCATTCAAAGCTTCTCTATCCGCAACCATCTATTTTGACAAAGACTTTTATGAATTTCTCTGTGCTTCTCAATCCCTTTTTCTATTTCTCAAGAGTAGTGTCGAGGAGTAAGTCCAGGGTAATAGATGGTATTGAAATAAGTCTCCCAGGTCTTTATTTTTTCAGCAAGATTTTTACCTAGCTGAGCTGATGAAGTTTGTTTTTTGGTCTGAGAAGAAGAAATGACAATTTCTGGCCGATAGGAAGGAGGAATAGGCGGTTCGGGAAGAGAACCAGTTAAGGGACTCAATTAACTGATTTTGGTAATAGAAGTAATTGCAGTAGGGACTGGAAAATTGGCTTTAGAAGGAGATTTAATGGGTATCGCCCGAAGAGGAATTACGACTAGTGGTTCGGAGTCGGGATTGGTTGAGCGTATTTTCTCAGAAGATGATGGAGGAGCATGAGTTTGTAAATCGATTGAAGTTGAGGACGGAGTATGAATCGGCTGAGGAGTTTTCTTGGGTGTCCTTCTCCTTTTGGGCTTAGAAACTTGAGTTGGAACAGGAGCAGTGGCCGATCTTTTCCTGGTGGAACGCTGACCGATTGCAGTATCTTTTGTTGGTTTTGCCTTTTTCTCTTGACCTCTCTTTCTAACAATTTTTATCTTGGGTGGTTCTACGAATGAAGCAAATTTAGCTGTTGTGACTCTGGCGATTGAAGAAGAAGTCTTTGGTAACATCCATTCCACCATTCAAAGAAGGAGTCTAAGACACTTGGTTGATCGACAAATCCTTCAAGTTCGATAGTTGCTTTAACATCTTCATAAAAAGTGTTGAGACCAAGATAATTCTAAATGTCATAATAGGATTTCACGAATGTAAGGAGGCTGATTGAGAGTCTTCTGAGTACTAGGACATGAAATGCCCTAAATAAGGCCAAACTGCCAAGCGAACAGATTCGGACAGTATTGCTCAACTCCAGCTTTTGCATTGGTACCCAAATCGATGATACCACCATATGGAAGGTCTCTGGCGATTAAATAACTCTCACAAGCTTCAGTTATCAAAGATATAGTGGTCTAGTCGTCTGCGTCGGCTACACGAGTAAGCCATGCTGGACCAAATTCCCATTTACAGAATGGTGCGAAGGAACGAGAAATCCGGTCTGCATTGAGAGTAAGAAATAGATGGACTAAGTATATAGAGAAATCCCATGCTTTCACTTCATACCTTAAGCTGTGATGACCATAGGATGTATAAACCTCATTTGGAGGAAAACCTTCGGCTAAAGTAGAGCTGAAGTATTCAACAAGCTACATTTGAACTAACCACAGAGGACCACCGCTGTGATAAATGCATTTGGTGGTTATGTCATACATGCTTCGATATAAATGCCCTAAGACAAAAGGGGCGAGGGCTAGTTTTCGGCTTTGAGCAAATGCTTCGGCCAAGGCGATATATTCATATGTAATATTGAGAGTATTCATACACAGAAGATGTCGGCAAATCCAAAACAAGAAAAAGGCTATGAGCTCCTCATATTCTACTGGACCTTCTTCTTTCTTGAAATTCGTTAAGAGGAGAGAATATGCTTTGTTGCCATGAGGTACGAATCCTTTTCCCTCATCCTTGGCAAAATTCGAAAAACTAATGTCACCAAAAGGTAATAGATGGGTGAAAGCACATATGTCCATAATCGTAGGACTCATCGGGCCACATCTAAAGAAGAAAGAATTAGTGGATTTACTCCAGAATATAGAAGCTGCGGATAAAAGGGTAGGATTTACTTTGTAAGGTATAGTGGACAATTTGATGCATTTATAAACACTTATTTCCTTTCATATGTCATTGAATTGGCCCTCCATGCATTCAAACCATATTTTCCAATTCGGAAGAGGAGTCGGCCAAGATCTAGGGCGTTTTAGAGCATTCTGAGGTTTGGGAAGTGAAATTTCCCGTAGAAGTATCTCTTCACCAGGGCATATAGGAAACAACAAATTCAATGAGGAAATATCATCGGCCTTTACTCCTGAAAGAAATGAAGGACCCAGATGATAAAATTTCTTTCCCTCTACTTCTGTGGTAAACATTACTTAGTTTGTATAAATATCAGTCAAATTATCCAGAGCGTCGAGCATTTTAGCGAGATTGAATGAAGAAGAAGAAGAAGCCATTTGTAGAGAATTGTGAAAGAAAGAAAGCAGGAATGAATTTGAATTTCATCGGTCGAGGGAGTATTAATGTTTAGTCATGATGGCGATTCATTTAAACGTAAAGATTTGACACTTGGCAACATGGGATTCAGTCCGTACAAAAGCATTCGTCTGTCGAAAGTCGAAGTCAGTGATACATTTTGAATCTGCGTTTGACATGTGGCAAGAAAAGATGGTAGCATCAATCGTCCGTCGCACACCATTTTCTCTTTCTTCGAAAAAGAAATCGGCATGGGGGGGCAAATGTTATACCCTATTTCTGCCAATATGGGTGAAGAGCCAATCATAAGAAGACACGTGGGTAAGTAGTTGCGAGATATAGAAGGCCATGACGAAATTCCTAGTGACACAGTTGGCATCAGTCTGAAGTACCACGACACTAAGGGGAACGATCGAATGTGGCCAGGTCAGCAAGCTGTTATTGTAAAAGATTGGGAAAAGAGAAATATAGAAGATGAATAGTGGGCGAGTGGTTAATCAATAGTAGAAGTATCTAGATGGGCGATTGAAGTTATAAAAGCAAAAGAAGGATGACGGAGTAAAGGGCCCAGCACCAACCAAATCAATCTATCTTTCCAATTTACCAAATCCTTTACATTTCATAGTGTAACCTGTTCGTTTTACATTCCAAGTACTTTAAATTTCTTAGAGTAAGTGCTCCGGCATCTATCAAGTCAAGATTATATTATCGTTTTGCAAGCTTATTCAGGTTCTTTGTTTTACTATTTATGCTTCTTAGCATACTCAGTTTTCTTTACTTTCTTTAGCATAAATCTCACTGCTCAATTTCCATAGCATAGCCTTTTGAAATTACATTCCATAGTTGTAAGCCTGTAGCAAAAGTTTCACAATCAGTAAAGTTTCATTTTACATAATAACATCTCTTATTGGCAAAGAAGAGACAAAGAACACCTACACAGCTGATCGTAAATTCTTCTTTTTACTCCTTTAAATTTACATTGAAAGAAATCCTTTCGCTCGGAAGGTAAAGTTGTAACCCATTTTTGGAGGACGAACCCCACCCTCCAAACATCGCTTGATCATTTCCATTAAACAACTGAGCGAGTGGCAAATTAGGCGACTGATCTCTGTAGATCTTGGTCATATACGGTCAATCACGATGTATCTACCTTTCTTGGCGCTCGGGGTCATCGTTGTTCGGTTGGAATGGAGCTCCGAAAATCGATTCTGGCATGCTCGCACACATATCACACGTGTGACCAACGAATAGCTTGGCAACAGCCACGACATTAGAGTGAACGAGTAGACATGGTTTGGTCAGCAAACAGTTACGATGAAGATGGTGGGCAAAAAAGGATCTGGAAGGGCAGATCGTGCTGATAAACGGTGAAAGGGTATGAGGCGTGGGGACGATGAAAGATTATAAATAACATAGAAGATCCATGGGAAAGGGGTCCAGCACTAACCAAATCAAATCAATACTTTAATTTCAAGCTTATTATGCTCTTTATCCTTTTGTTTACGTTCCTTAACGTAATCAGTTTCTTTACCTTCCTTAGCATAATTGCACTGTTTATTTTCCGTAGTGTAAGCCTTGAGATTACAGTTCATAGTAGTGAGTCTGTAGCAAGAGCTTTCTAATTAGTAAAGTTCCTTTTTTTCTTCGATCATGTTTCCAATTGGTAAAGAAGACTCGAAGATCGTCCTACGTGGTCGACTATAAGTTTTTCCTTTATTTTGTTAGTTTTATATTGTGAGAAGTCCTTTCGTTTGGAAGGCAAATGTATAATTCACTTTGGAGGACAAACCCCACCCTCCAAACATCGCCTGATTACCTATTTTAACAACGACTGATTAAGTGGCTGAATAGGCGACTGATCTCCACAGATCTCGGTTATATACTGTCGACGATCACGACATATCTACCTATCTTGGCACTTGGGGTCATCGTTGTTCAGTTGGAATCGAGCCGCATAATCAGTACTGACACGCCCACACACACATCACACGCATGGCCGAAGAATAGAGAGTAACATTTTTTGACACGCCCAGTGGAACATTGCTTGTATACTGTGCATAGTTTATGAGTAGAAGAAGTAATCGGATTGCTGGGGCCGAACCAGAAGGTCCTACTATTCAACCACTTGCTATTGAACCGGAAATAGAGGTGGCCCCTATTCTCAATATGAATACTGACCCCGTAAGCTCGACTAACTAGGGTACGGGATCGGCTTCTTGGACCACTTTGTTAGACGAGGTTACAGCTGGTCTTAAAGAAGTACAGATATTTGTACAACAAATTCAAGAACAAGGGAGAGCTTAGGAAGAAATGATAAACGCTCAAGCTGAGCATCTCCGTGTGCAAACGGACAACTTGAATAGATGGATAGCTCATCAGACCGAGGCTATACATCGGATGATGAATGTTGTCACTGGACAACTATCCTAGTTCCACATAATGAAGGGAGTTCGGTTAATAATATAGCAAAACCGCCTTTGGTTCCCCCATTACAACGAACGTTGCCGGTTTATCCAGTTCCATATATGCATAATACTAGGCTGACGTTTGACTTCAGATGGCCTGATGTGAGGAATTTCATGCACGAGATAAGAAATCATGGGATGCTTGGTGGATAGACATTTCAACAATACCCTAGGAATCTATTGTTTCATGAAGGACAGAATCGTGGAATGCCTGAGACACCCCTCGTTCTTGAACCTCAACGAGTGGACCGTGATCACATTGTCCAATTGGTTCAAGAAGTAGCTAGCTAAGTTTTGGAACGTAATACTATTCCAATTGGTTCAAGAAGTAGCTGGCTAAGAGGTGAAGCTTGTAGTGAATCTAAGATGTTTCAATTCATTTGATTTGGTTTTAAGTTGGATTTCTATTGAAGAACAATGGTTTGAAGTTTAAATCAAGTACTAAGTAGTTTTTCTTACTCTTATGATGACTCATGGATGTTTGGAAGAATTGCTCGAGTTCTTAATTATTTTGAGCTAGTCTAGATCTGTATGATCCGAGGAATTTGAATACGCTCTAAATCTATGATCTTCGTGTGGGAGCTTCATACCAAAAGTCTAACTTTTCTGGAAATTCTGAAGTATGTGAGACTGTGTATGTGATTTGGATCAAGTTCAAATCATGATCTAGTTTTGTCTTGTGACAGGATTTAATGATGGTTATGATTGTGATCTTAACCTATTGGAATTGGGACTGACCTATGCAATTGAGTGTGCTCATGTCCTAGCTTTCATTGAGTGAATCATATACATGGATCATACATATGTCAGATTGATTGTTTTAATTGCTCTAATCATCCGACTAGATAGAACTTAATTTCAATTCTAGTTGAGAAAGTAAGAAACCACAGCGAATTGAGCATCAAGGATTGCTACAAGTGGATCCTTGAACCCCTAGTGCCTTTTATTAATTGTTTACCTTCAGTTAGTTCAAAATCTCTCTCTACATCAGATTACTAAATTCTGTTTAGTTAGTTCTTCAGTAGAAACTATTAGAAGTGTTTTGTGAATTCCTATATAAGTCCCTGTGGATCAACCTCGGTCTTACCGAGATTATTACTACATTGCAACCCTACACTTGGGGAAGCAAACAAGTTTTTGGCGCCGTTGCCGAAGACTTTGACGGTTTTTCACAAAATTTCTGAAAATAGTATCTATTTGAGATTTTTAGGAATAGTACTAACTTAGTTTGTTTTATTTTGATTTTTCTCTTTTGCAGGGATTTTAGGAAGTTGAAGAAGACGTAAGAATCTTAAGTGCTTAAATCAAGTTCTTCTGGACGATAGTTTCAACTCTTCTTCTTCCCCTATTCATTCCCATCATATTCATCTCTTGTTAGAGTGGGTGGAGATTCTTTTTTGGATCTCTAATAGGTTGGCCTTGTGCTGCCTTGATTCCTATTGGTCGGCTCTGCCGTCTTGGATCACCTTGTGCTCAGAGATTTCTCTTCTCAACTCTATTCATCTTTCTTCTTTTTCTGCACTTTTCTCAAAAGATTTAAAGAGCGGGTGGGGGAGTTCTTTGAACCCCTATTGACCAGGAGAAATCGGTCTCTATCCTTGCTTCTGGCCCAGCCATTGCAAGACACCTTATGCTTCGGTCTTAGAGAAGAGTAAAGAAAGGAAGGAAGAATTTATCTTTCTTTCTTGCTTCATACTTTTAGGATTTACATGCCACATTGGGCTTGGGATTCTAATAACCGACTCATTAGTGAAGGGGGATAGTAGAAGGAATTGACAGAGAACCACGTGCTAGGAGACATCTAAATTCTCCAATTTGTCTGAAAGTATGGCTGTAAATCAACCCAATCCTATGGCCAATCAAAATCTGGGCCAAAACCAAATCGAAACGGGAGAGAATGTGGTTGAGAATGTTCCCCGACCAAGAACATTACGTGATTACTTGCAACCAGCAAGAGCGAGCACTCCCTCATGCATAGTTTTTTTCACAAAATGCAGGGAACGTAGATTTGAAACCGGGAGTAATCCAACTCCTCTCGAGATTCCATGGATTAGACAATGAAAGTACCTATCAACACCTTAAGGAATTTGATGAGGTAATAACCACCATGCACTTTGCAAATGTAACTGATGATGTGGTGAGGCTTAAATTATTTCCTTTTACTCTTAAAGATAAAGCTAAAGGTTGGCTTCATGCATTAAGGCTAAGATCAATTGGCACATGGACTGATATGTATAAGGAGTTCATTAAAAAGTTCTTCCCTATCCACAAAACGAACATGTTGAGGCGCCTTATCATGAATTTTGCCCAAAAGGAGGATGAGACCTTCTTCCAATATTGGGAGAGGTTTAAGGACTTATTAAATGCTTGCCCACATCATGGCTATGAAATTTGGCGGGTAATAAGCTTTTTCTATGAAGGACTGACTTCACCCATGCGCCAATTCGTAGAGATGACGTGCAATGGGGAATTCATGAATAAGGAAGCCGAGGAAGCATGAGACTATTTGGAGGAATTGGCTGAGAATGCACAGTCTTAGGATATATCTAAACCAACAAATTTCAAGACTAGCCAACAAAAGGAAAAAGGAGGAATTTATGTCCTATCAGAAGAGGATAACATAAGTGCACGTGTGGCTAGCCTCACAAGAAAAGTCGAGACCATGGAATTAAAGAAAGGAGAGACGATCAACTCTAAAGACGTTGAAACTGTTTGTGGAATTTGTGTCAGGAAATCAACATACAACACAAGATTGTCCCACAATTTCAGCAGTCTAAGACATCTTACAAGAACAATAAAATGCCATAAACAGTTATCAACAGCAATTTGGTGCTCCAAACTCAAACACGTTTAATTCTAGTTGGAAGAACCATCCCAACTTCAGTTGGAGGAATGGACCCACTGCGAATGCAAACAATATCTTTCAATCTCAACCTTTACTAGGTCCATCCCTAGTCATTACACCAAAAGCTACGCTAGAGGAGATGTTGGGTGCATTCGTATCGGTTCAAGCTGAATATAACAAGACGAATTCTCTGAAAATAGATGGGTTCATGCAAGAGCAATTGAAATTTAATCAAAGTTCAACTCAAGCCATCAATGACTTGAAAACTTCAATGGCTAGAGTTGAATCTCACCTCAGTGTTAGGGAGAAAGGCACACTTCCTGCCCAACCTCTTCCTAACCCAAGGATCCAATTTGAGATACAGGACGCAAGCTCATCCTCCCAACATACGAATCATGTTCAAGCTATCACCACTTTGAGAAGTGGGAAAATAATTGATAAATCTAATCTGGTAAAGGCCCAAAAGCCTAAGGATCTGAAAAATTCCAAAGAGGATGATAGCTCAAACAACACTCCACAAGAGAAAGAATCGGAAAGGCAATACAAGCCGGTTGCCCTGTTTCCCCAAAGGATGATTTCACCCAAACCTTTAGACAAAAACCTGAAAATTTTAGAGCTTTTCAAGCAGGTGAAGATCAACATTCCGTTGTTGGATGCTATAAAGCAAATACCATCCTATGCCAAATTTCTAAAGGAATTGTGCACAGTCAAAAGGAAACACAATGTTCACAACAAAGTACTTTTGACTGAGAATTTGAGTGCTATTATCAAACAAGAGGTGCCCCAAAAATACAAGGATCCGGGTATTCTAACCATTTCATGCATCATAGGAGACTACCGGATTAAACAAGCCTTACTCGATTTAGGGGCAAGTGTTAACCTCATTCCGTACTCGGTTTATGAACAACTTGGGTTAGGTGAATTGAAACCCACTAAAACCACACTCCAACTTGCTGATAGATCCATTCGTATACCGAGAGGAGTGATTGAGGATGTTTTAGTACAAGTTAATAAATTCTACTACCCAGTAGACTTTATTGTTTTGGATACACATCCTGTGATAGGTACCGGTGCTCAAATTCCCGTCATACTTGGCCGCCCTTTTCTAGCTACTTCCAATGCGATTATCAATTGTAGAAACGGGCTTGTACAAATGTCCTTTAGAAATATGACTCTCGAGCTGAATATATTTGACTTATGCAAACAACTACCGGAAGTTGATGATAAGATCCATGAGATAAATGTGATTGAATCATTCGTAGAGGATACATTCCCCCTGACATTATATTCCGACCCTTTGGAGGCATGTGTGGCCCACTCTCATGAGATAAATGATGACCCAATACGAGAGATGAATGTCATTTTAGATGTGATGCCGGGACTTGATAACAAAAGATGGAGGGCCCTATTTGAGCCTTTACCCTTAAACGAGAATAAGCCCCTCCCATCCAATATCAAGGCACCAACACTCGACCTAAAACCATTACCAAGTGAGTTGAAATATGTCTATTTAGGTCAAGATGAGACATATCCGGTGGTGATTTCTTCCCACTTGGATGAGGAACAAGAGAGTAGGCTAATAGCCACTCTAATAGAGCATAAGAGTGCCATTGGATGGTCGATTGCGGATCTTAAAGGCATAGACCCAATGATTTGTACTCATCGCATACACCTTAAGGAGAATGCGAAGACATCTAGGCAACCACAAAGACGACTCAATCCAAACATGAAGGATGTGGGCAAGGTCGAAGTGGTGAAACTATTGGATGTGGGTATTATTTACCCAATATCCGATAGTCAATGGGTGAGCCCAACTCAAGTGGTGCCTAAGAAATCCGGAATAACCATCGTAGCCAATGCCAATAATGAACTCGTACCAACCAGAGTCATGTTCGCTTCCCTAAGTGTAGGGTTGCAATGTAGTAATAATCTCGGTAAGACCGAGGTCGATCCACAGGGACTTATGTAAGATTTCACAAACACATCCAAAAGTGTCTATTGAAAGCTAATAATCAGATTTTGAATAAGATTGATATGAGTAACAACTTTAAACTAATTTGAATGTAAACAATTATAAAAAGGCACTAGGGGTTCAACGATCCACTTGTAGCAATCCTTGATGTTCAATCCGCTGTGGTTTCTCATTCTCTCAACTAGAATCGATATTAAGATCTATCTAGCCGGATGATAGAGCCGTTAAACCAAACAATCTGTCATATGTAAGTTCTATGCATAAGATTCACTCAATGTAGGCTGAGCTGAGCATGCTCAATTGCATAGGTCATTCCCCTTTCCAAAAGGTCCAGTTCACAATCATAACCATCCTCAAGGCCTGTCACAAGACAAGGCTAGATCATGATTTGAACTTGATTCAAATCACATGCACAATCCCTTACATAATTCAGAAATTCAGAAAAGTAGAACTTTGGTAGGAAGTCCCTTCATTAAGATCATAGTACTAGAGCGCACTCCAATTCCTCGGATCATACAGGTCTAGACTGATACAAACCAATTAAGAAGTTAAGTAATTCTCCCAAACATCCATGAGTCATCATAAGACTAAGAAAAACTACTTAAAAACTTGTATAAACTTCAAACCATAGTTCATAATCATGAATTCCACACTTAAAACCAACTGAATATGAATTGAAACATCTTGGATCCACTACAAGCTTCACCTCTTAGCCCTAGCTAAGAGGTTTAGCTGCTCATGATCCAACGAAACATGAAACAACTAAAAAAAATCATAAAAACAGCAAAACAAACTAGAAGGAGTTGTTGAACTCCGAAACTCACTTCCGCCGCCTCCAAGCTTGCTTAAACCCTTCCAAGATATCCTAGGAACGATCACTAGGTGTCCTTTTATAGTAAGGAGGCTCCGCAACTTCAGAAAGATCGAGAATCTGCGTAGGAGTTACGTAGTGCGCAGAGAAAATCGGACTTAAAATAGTAATTTCTGTTTCTTTCACATGGCCGACCGGTCTGGACCGGTAGAACTGGGCTGGCCGACCGGTCACGACCGGTCTGGCCTCCTCTGGAAAAAGTCCAGCGTGCTCAGCATCCTTGGCCGACCGGTCAAGATCGGTCGGACCATCTCCAGTATCTGTCCAGCGTGCATGGCTGACCGGTCGAGACCGGTCTGACTCCCTTGGTCGACCGGTCAAGACAGGTCGGCTTCTTTTGCTCCTTTTACTTCCTTTCTTTCTTTTACTTTCTTCTTTCCTTGCTTCTTTCTTTGCTTCCTTCTTCCTTCGGCCCACCTTGGGTCTTCATCCAAGGTTCTAAACAAGCTCTTTTCATCTTCAATTAGGCGGAGTCCACTCTCAATCTTGTAATCATGAAACGTGCATTCCGTTAGCCTTTAAATCATGAAAACCTCACATAATGAGTGATGAATTGGGGTTAGAATATGCACAATTAAGGGCTCAACACACCCCCCAACCAGCATTTTGCTAGTCCCGAGAAAAACATGCGTGAAACTAATCCCATTCTTCAAAACTCAACTCTCTTTCAGAAACCCTTCTTCTATACGTCCCAAGACATACAAGTGTAAGATTCAGAATTATTTGGTGACAGAAGTTGAAACTGTAAACCCTCAAGACATGATAAGCATTTATATGAGATTCCCGCTGATTGGTTGATAAACAGAAGAACTTGAACAAATTCAATCTAGTGTGGATAGTGAAAATTCATCTCATGAGTTTTTAGGATTATCTTCTTCATGGATCAACCAGACTATAGATCTCAAGGTACATGGAGCTACATCAAGCCAATGACAGGAATTTGCCTTACCGTCCTTCCGACGACTTTCACACTACGTCCCATTTTCGGCTTTGGTTACGGGTAGACCATCCCCCGGTTGGTAGTAGGTAGCCCTAATCGGAATTTTCCACCAGTTTTCCATCATTCCCAATTTCATCCTTCCTTTTCCTTTTTCTTTTAATTTAGATAGGATTTTTAGAAATCCATATCTTGCATTATTTTCCCATGGACAAGGATGGACAAAGTGTTCGCTCGCCTCAAGTGTAAGGCTGCGATGTAGTAATAAATCTCGGTAAGACCGAGGTCGATCCACAGGGAAAGAGGTAAACAATTCCAAGTACTCTAATAACTAGAATCTAAGAAGTTTAAGGAAGTAGTTTTTCACATGAAATAAGAAAATCTGAAAATAAGAAGAACTAGAGCATCAAGGATCCACTTGTAGTAGTCCAATGCCAATCCATTCATCCAAGTACAACACAATTAGAATCAAAGTCCTATCTCTCATCTAATTGGAAGATATAACATTCAAGCACAAACAGTACCACTTAAATCTGGAAATCAGATTTCTAGTTCTAATGGAGCGCATAGAACTTGAACTTGTAGCCTTCGGAGTAACAGCCATGCCTATGGACTATGGCATGCTCAAGGGTTACTACAATTCGAATTCAAACAACCCAATCATGGTAATCTCAGAGAATTGCAAGGAACTCATGTCCGGAGCACACAAACTCTCACAAAACTTCTCAAAAAACCAAACTTTATTCAAACTAGAAGTTCAAAATCCAAATTTAGGAAAAGGGTACTTGAAATAAAAGAATTAAAGCATTGAAACCAACTACAAATTTCACCTCTAGCTCTAGCTAAGAGGTTAGCTAAGGAAAAGCATATTAAAAACTAGAACTAGAACTAAGAAAAGGAAGAAAAACTAGCTGGAGGAGGCTAGGAAGCCTCCTATGACTTGAACTCCTTGCTTCCCACGTCTTTGCTTGATTTGGAATAGAAGAGAGCACCTCCTTTTATAGTGCAGCAGTAGTACAGCAACATAGCAGAATTTGTTTCGCTTGGTACGGCTTAACCAATGGTCGGATTGCCTTCAAATTTGATTTGTTGCTTCCTTGTAATGTGATCTTCCTCATAGATGATTTAAATTTCCAAGATTATCCTTTGAATGGGCCCACCAATCATATCACCGACCGTCTCTCAAAATCGCGCACTTCGGGTACCTTCAGAACCAGTCATCTTGCTTTCAACGCTCCGGAGTGTACAGAGGTCGATTGATCTCAAATTTTGAACATTGGTAAAAAACTTACTCCTCTACATGATAAATGGATTAGATTGTCCAAAACAATCCCATAATATGGTCCGAAAATTAGATCACTTAGGGCTTTTATAAACTCTGTGCAGTTGGATCTTTCTGGATGGTCCATCTTTCTTCAACCGGTACGATCAAACCACACATCCTTTTGATCTGAAACTTTTGTGGTTATTCACATATGGATGTGATCTAAAAGATGGTCAAAGTAGATTCTTCATATCATCAATGATGGGTCACCTGGACCGGTCCAAAGTTGAACAGCGAAATCTGGAACTTTCTGGACAGTTCGTATTGTTTTGGCCACCGCGGTCAATCCGTAGCTCCGATCGACACGAAACCACTTGAGTTATTTCGGCGTCGAGCTCCTCTTCGACATGGATGTGTTGGATTTCCAAATATCATCAAGATGGGCCTAGAAAACTGGTCTGAAAAATCAAACACGGGAATAGCTTGCTGCCTGAAATCTGGAAGTGAAAAAGTATATGGCCGACCGGTCTTGACCGGTCGGACAGGCTGGCCGACCGCTCTTGACCGGTCTAGACATGTCTGGAAGGTGTCCAGGGAGTGCAGCCAACTGGTCGGGTCTTCTTGGCCGACCGGTCTTGACCGGTCGGACCCAGTTTTTGTAGTTTTTGTTCTTTCTTTTCTTCTCTCCATCCTCTCTATTTGCTTTCTTCTTTCTTTGGTCCACCTTGGACCTTCATCAAAGGCTCCTAAACATGGTCTTTTGGTCTCCAATTGGGTGAAGTTCACTCTCATTCCTACAATCACAAAATATGCATTAGATGGGCCTTTTAAACATGAAAACCATGCATATAATGTGATGTAATGGGTTGGCAAATGTATAAATTAGAGGTTCAACACACCCCCCAACCAGCTTTTTACTAGTCCCGAGCAAAACATACATGAATAAGTTCAAACCTCCAAAACTAACTCTCCTTCAGAAACCATGTTTCTATCCACTCCAAGACATTCAAGTATAAAATTTGGAGAAATTAGGTGATAGAAGTTGAAACCTTAAACTCTTAAAGCATAATAAGTGTCTATATGAAATTCCCGCTGATTGATTGATAAATAGAAGAACTCGAACAACTTCAACCTAGTGTGCATAGTGAAAGTTCATCTCATGAGTTTCTGGGATTATCTTCTTCATAGATCAACTAAACTATAGATCTCAAGGTGTATAGAGCAACAACAAGCCTATGACAGGAATTTGCCTTACCGTCCTTCCGACGGCTTTCACACTATGTCCCATTTCCGGCATTGGTTACGGGTAGACCATCCCCCGGTTAGTAATAGGTAGCCCTTTTCGGAATTTTCCACCATTTTTCCATCATTCCCGATTTCATCCTTTCCTTTCCTTTTTCTTTTAATTTAGATAAGATTTTTAGAAATCCATATCTTTCGTTATTTTCCAATGGACAAGGATGGACAAAGTACCCCGGCTTGGTTTCTCAACACCTTAAATCAAAGTCTAACTAATCCACAAATCACATAATCCTTTCAACTCATGAAAATTGTGTAATGTGAACTTGGTGTAAAGGTGTTCAAATTTTCTATCAATCACAACAATAGGGGAACTAACATATAAAACCATTATGTTGGGAGAAATTCAAGACTTACAACATCACACACTTCGTATCTCCTCTTCTTATACTCCTATCATCTCGAATGCATGGAAATAAGGTTTTCTAAAGGAGTTTTGAAATTTTAGAGAATTCGAAAAAAATTTGCGCATATGAGGCTCGAAATGTTGCAAACTGCTAGATGAAGGATCTCATCTCACCCCCCAACCAAATCTTGCATTGTCCTCAATGTAAAAAGATATGTAATGAGTATGAACATGATAGCAATGAAATAAAACAAAGGAGAGTGAGAACGAGAATACCTGAGGTAGCAAGTTGATCAATGCTAGCATCTTCCATTGTCTCGATGAGACTTATTCAATCCTAATTTCAGAAAAATAAATCCTAACCTACCTACCTACCTTTGATTAGTCCGATCGACTACATGATCAAATTTGAGCAGGACCTTCATGAATTTCAATAAATTTCTCATGAGGACCATCCAAAGTCCTGCTCGACAGTAGACATAGGTGCTTGTCTTCATTGAAATCCAATATTTATGTACACCACATGCATGATAGGAGGAGATAAGATCAGCAAAAAGATATCTCCTCAAATTCTGATTTGGGTTATGATTGATTAAAAATGGGTCCTCCCAATCAGAATTTTCAATGGGCCGAAGGACCCATGATGGTGGAGAGACATTCATCGTGTATTCTTCATTTAGAGTTGTCTCCTCCACAATTTCAGAATTATATGGTGCTTCCACAAACAATGGTAAAGAGTGTAAAACAGTGGAATGGTGTTCTTCAGGCACCGACACCGTGTCTAACAAAATGTCCAACTCCTTAATCATCTCATCATCAAGATCATAAGATTGGGCCAAGCATTCCTCTAGGAAATCGAGATAGTCGGATGAAGGGTCCTCATCCTCCCTTAATGACTGAAGAAATTCTGTTTCAATGGTAAGGAATTCCTCCTCTATAGAGAGGAGGTCTTCTAAGGAAAAATTTTTAGATTTAGGGGTAAGCACATCATCTAACATTAGTTGATCTTTTAAAATTTCAGATTGTGCCACCTCATCATCCAAAGGAGAAGAATTTTCAATCAAAGGGAGGTCTACCACAATAGAATTTGGCATGTGTTGTTGGTGGAAGGACTTAAAAAGATCGACTTCGGCCATCTCTCTAGCATGCATTTCCTCTAGAGACTCATAATCATTATGCCCATTGAAAAAAGAAACCATAGATTCATAATCATTCACCAAACCCTCATTGTAGGCAACCCCACTACCACTTTCAAATTTTATGGATTCCTCGGGTTCGTCAACCGTCATTGAAATCTCTTCATCATTAAGTTCAAAGCATCCAAAAGAGATAGTGGACTCACCATAATTGATGATGACATTGGGATCATCGAAATCAATCTCCTTTAAAAGTCTATCCATTAAATCCGAAGAAGGTGGGACTTGGGTAGCCCCATCATCCTCATTAGAGGGGATTGATTCAATGCCCCCAATTTCGGGCTCAACGTCTTCATAAGATGGTGAGGAAGCTTGATTTAATTGTTCATCCACATACTCATTCCATATTTCCTCAAGCATTTGTGTATACTTATCATCAAAAGAGGAAGACGTTTTAGGGTGATTGTTAATAACCATGGTTGGTTCCTCCCTTTAACAAGGAGAATGATGGTTTTCCCAATTAAGACCGTACGCATTGTAGGATGAAAAGTTATATGATGGTTGATAGGCATATCCATACAAGTAATCACGCATTGTCTTAACCGGTTGGCTACTATTCACCTGTCCCTTTTGTTGTTGCACACCTCCTACCATAACTGGTGGAACACTCATGTTATTTTCAATCCGGTAATCACGTAATGTTTTTCCCGGATGGTTATCCAATTTTGCTTCGTTCCGGTATTCCCCCATCGTCTTACGTTGTGTCTCAATATGTGTATTATTTTCATTAATGTAATCACGCATCGTCTTACGTGGGGAGGTAGTGGAGGTTGATTGAATCTCAGAAAAATACTTATGCTTATAATGGTTCCAATCATAAAGATTTTGGGTCTCCCAATCCGACGTCTCATCCTCCAAAAGGTACTTGTACGCACCATTCGTCCAATCATACATGATGAAATTTTAAGGAATTGGAAACTACCCTAATCTAGGAAAAAGAACAAAAAGAAGAAAGATGGAGAGATGTTACATAATAGAGTGAGATCTATGTCAGCAACAATGTCCTACAAAATAAAAAAAAATTGTTAGTAATCTAAAAAAAAAAATCAGAAAATCTACTTCTATAAAAACTGAAAATCCTACCTAACTAAGATTACTCTATAGCTACTAAAACAATTAGAACCGTTTAACCTTTTCCCCGGCAGCGGCGCCAAAAACTTGTTCGCTCGCCTCAAGTGTAAGGCTGCGATGTAGTAATAAATCTCGATAAGACCGAGGTCGATCCACAGGGAAAGAGGTAAACAATTCCAAGTACTCTAATAACTAGAATCTAAGAAGTTTAAGGAAGTAGTTTTTCACATGAAATAAGAAAATCTGAAAATAAGAAGAACTAGAGCATCAAGGATCCACTTGTAGTAGTCCAATGCCAATCCATTCATCCAAGTACAACACAATTAGAATCAAAGTCCTATCTCTCATCTAATTGGAAGATATAACATTCAAGCACAAACAGTACCACTTAAATCTGGAAATCAGATTTCTAGTTCTAATGGAGCACATAGAACTTGAACTTGTAGCCTTCGGAGTAACAGCCATGCCTATGGACTATGGCATGCTCAAGGGTTACTACAATTCGAATTCAAACAACCCAATCATGGTAATCTCAGAGAATTGCAAGGAACTCATGTCCGGAGCACACAAACTCTCACAAAACTTCTCAAAAAACCAAACTTTATTCAAACTAGAAGTTCAAAATCCAAATTTAGGAAAAGGGTACTTGAAATAAAAGAATTAAAGCATTGAAACCAACTACAAATTTCACCTCTAGCTCTAGCTAAGAGGTTAGCTAAGGAAAAGCATATTAAAAACTAGAACTAGAACAAAGAAAAGGAAGAAAAACTAGCTGAAGGAGGCTAGGAAGCCTCCTATGACTTGAACTCCTTGCTTCCCACGTCCTTGCTTGATTTGGAATAGAAGAGAGCACCTCCTTTTATAGTGCAGCAGTAGTACAACAACATTGCAGAATTTGTTTCGCTTGGTACGGCTTAACCAATGGTCGGATTGCCTTCAAATTTGATTTGTTGCTTCCTTGTAATGTGATCTTCCTCATAGATGATTTAGATTTCCAAGATTATCCTCTGAATGGGCCCACCAATCATTTCACCAACCGTCTCTCAAAATCGCGCACTTCGGGTACCTTCAGAACCAGTCATCTTGCTTTCAACGCTCCAAAGTGTACAGAGGTCGGATTGATCTCAAATTTTGAACATTGGTAGAAAACTTCCTCCTCTACATGATAGATGGATTAGATTGTCCAAAACAATCCATAATATGATCCGAAAATTTGAACACTTAGGGCTTTTATAAACTCTGTGCAGTTGGATCTTTCTGGATGGTCCATCTTTCTTCAACCGGTACGATCAAAACACACATCCTTTTGATCTGAAACTTTTATGGTTATTCACATATGGATGTGATCTAAAAGATGGTCAAAGTAGATTCTTCATATCATCAATGATGGGTCACCTGGAACGGCCCAGAGTTGAACAGCGAAATCTGGAACTTTCTGGACAGTTCATATTGTTTTGGCCACCACGGTCAATCCGTAGCTCCGATCGACACGAAACCACTCGGGTTATTTCGGCGTCGAGATCCTCTTCGACATGGATGTGTTGGATTTCCAAATATCATCAAGATGGGCCTAGAAAACTGGTCCAAAAAATCAAACACGGGAATAGCTTGCTGCCTGAAATCTGGAAGTGAAAAATTATATGGCCGACCGGTCTTGACCGGTTTAGACCTGTCTGGAAGGTGTCCAGGGAGTGCAGCCAACCGGTCTAGACCGGTCTTGACCGGTCGGGTCTTCTTAGCCGACCAGTCTTGACCGGTCGGACCCAGTTTTTGTAGTTTTTGTTCTTTCTTTTCTTCTCTCCTTCCTCTCTTTGCTTTCTTCTTTCTTTGGTCCACCTTGGACCTTCATCAAAGGCTCCTAAACATGGTCTTTTGGTCTCCAATTGGGTGAAGTTCACTCTCATTCCTACAATCACAAAACATGCATTAGATGGGCCTTTTAAACATGAAAACCACGCATATAATGTGATGTAATGGGTTGGCAAATGTATAAATTGGAGGTTCAACACAAAGTACCCCGGCTTGTCTTCTCAACACCTTAATTCACAGCCTAGCTAATCCATAAATCACATAATCCCTTCAACCCATGAAAATCGTGTAATGTGGACTAGGTGTAAAAGTGTTCAGATTTTCTATCAATCACAGAAATAGGGGAATTCACATATAAAACCATCATGCTATGAGAGATTCCAGACATACAGCCCCATACACTTCATATCTCCTCCTCTTATGCTCATATCATCTGGAATGCATAGAGACAATGTTTTCCAAAAGAGTTTTGAATTTTGGAAAAATCGAAAATTTTCCACATAATTGCATGAGATGTTACAAAACGCTGGATTTATCCAAGTGATCCTACACCCCCCAACCAAATCTTGCATTGTCCTCAATGTAAAAGATGTGCAATAAACAAACATGAGAGCAATGTGAACATAAAAGGGAGTGAGGAGTGAGAGTACCTGAAAGGTGAAAAGTGGAATTCTTCCTCCTTCTAACAAACCTAAGCAAAAGTAAACAAAAGTAACAAAATCCTAATCCTAACTACTCTATACCTCCGTCAGACTAGGAGATCAATCATCCTGATACACAGGATCATTCAGGGGTATGGACATACCTTCTGAAGGAAATTTCTCAAATAATGGCTTTAATCGCTGCCCATTCGCCTTAAAAATGTTGCCGTTCCTCGGATTTAACAGCTAGACAGTCCCATATGGATAGACAGTTTGTACAATGTAGGGACCGGTCCATCGAGATCTCAATTTTCCCAGAAATAGATGTAAGCGAGAATTATACATGAGGACTTTTTTATTGATCGTGAATGTCTTGCAAAGAATATTCTTATCATGGAATATCTTCGTCTTGTCCTTGTAAATTCTCGCATTCTCATAAGCTTCATTCCGGATTTCTGCAAGTTCATTCAATTGTAGTTTGCGCAACAAGCTTGCCTTGTCAGAATTGAAATTCATCTTCTTAATTGCCCAATATGCCCTATGTTCCAACTCCACAGGCAAGTGACAAGCCTTCCCATAGACAAGTCTATAGGGAGACATTCCAATAGGGGTTTTGAAAGTAGTACGGTAAGCCCAAAGCGCATCGGTAAGCCGAAGTGACCAATCCTTGAGATCGAGGTTCACCGTTTTCTCTAAAATGTGTTTAATCTCTCTATTGGATATCTCAGCTTGTCCACTAGTTTGTGGGTGATAAGGAGTGCTCACTTTGTGTGTTATGCCATATTTCTTCATTAAGGTTTCAAAAGGGCGATTGCAAAAGTGAAACCCTCCATCACTTATGATGACTCGAGGCGTTCCAAATCGGAAAAGAATATTCTCTTTTAAAAAGCGAATGACCGTTTTATGGTCATTATTCCGGCAAGGGATGGCCTCGACCCATTTGGAAACATAATCAACGGCAAGCAAGATGTATAGGTTTCCAAAAGAAGATGGGAATGGGCCCATGAAATCGATGCCCCAACAATAAAAAATTTCGATTATTAAGATGGGATTGAGTGGCATCATATTTCTATGGGAGATTCCTCCTAATTTCTGACAAGGTTCACATGCTTTACAAGACTCATGTGTGTCTTTGAACATGGTGGGCCAATAAAACCCACATTGCAGAATTTTCGCTGTGGTCTTTTTAGCCGAAAAGTGGCCACCACATGCCTGAGAATGACAGAAGGAGATGATACTTTGTTGTTCCTCATCTAGGCACACATCTCCTTATGATTTGATCGGGACAATACTTAAATAAGTATGGGTCGTCCCATAGGAATTTCCGCACCTTCGTGAAGAATTTATCCTTATCTTGCTTTTTCCAATGTGTAGGAATTGTACCTGTAGCAAGATAGTTAGCAATGTCCGCATACCATGGCAATTGGGAAGCAGCAAAAAATTATTCATCAGGGAACATGTCATTGATCGCCGTTGTTTCAGAGGAATCAGTGAGGACAAGTCGAGAGAGATGATCAGCTACTACATTCTCTACTCATTTCTTATCACGTATTTCTATGTCGAATTCCTGGAGTAGAAGGATCCATCTTAACAACCGTGGTTTAGCATCCTTCTTAGAAAGAAGATACTTAAGCGCGGCATGGTCAGTGAATATAATGATCTTGGATCCAATCAAGTAGGACCTAAACTTGTCCAAGGCAAAAACTACGGCTAAAAGTTCTTTTTCAGTAGTGGTGTAGTTTGCTTGGGCTGAGTTTAGGGTTTTACTTGCATAGTAGATGACACATGGCTTTTTCTCTTTTCTTTGGCCTAACACGGCCCCAATAGCATAGTCACTAGCATCGCACATAATCTCAAAAGGAATGCTCCAATCAGGTGGTTGCATTATGAGAGCACATGTCAACATACCTTTAAGGGTGGTAAAGGCCTTTTGACATTCTTCATTCCACTCGAATGAATTTTTCTTTTGAAGTAGGTTACATAAAGGGCGAATGAGGGAACTGAAGTCCTTTATGAACCTTCTGTAAAATCCTGCGTGTCCTAAAAAGGACCGTACATCTCGTATGCTTTTAGGGTGGTGGAAGGTTAGAGATAAGATCAATTTTTGCTTTGCCCACCTCGATTCCATTTTGTGAAACGATGTGATCAAGTACAATTCCCTTTTGAACCATGAAGTGACACTTCTCCCAATTGAGCACAAGGTTCTTCTCTTCACATCTTTTCAGCACAGATTTTAAGTGCTCAAGGCACTCATCAAAGCTACAACCAAATACGGAAAAATCATCCATGAAGACTTCGAGAATGGTCCCCACCATGTCAGAAAAGATACTCATCATACAACGCTGAAAGGTGGCAGAGGCATTACATAGTCCAAACGGCATCCGTCGGTAAGCGAAAGTGCCAAATAGATATGTGAATGTAGTCTTTTCTTAGTCTTCACGGGCAATTTCTATTTGGTTGTACCCTGAATAGCCATCAAGGAAGCAAAAGTGGGAATGACCCACCAACCATTCTAAAATTTGATCAACAAATGGTAGGGAGAAGTGGTCTTTCCTCGTGACAGTGTTTAGCTTCCTGTAGTCAATGCACATTCTCCAACCGGTAGTGACTCTAGTTGGCACAAGTTCATTATTGGCATTGGCTACGATGGTTATTCCGGATTTCTTAGGCACCACTTGAGTTGGGCTCACCCATTGGCTATCAGATATTGGGTAAATAATACCCACATCCAATAGTTTTACCACTTCGGCCTTACCCACATCCTTCATATTTGGAATTAGTCGTCTTTGTGGTTGCCTAGATGTTTTCGCATTCTCCTCAAGGTGTATGCGATGAGTACAAATCAGTGGGTCTATGCCTTTGAGATCTGCAATTGACCATCCAATAGCACTCTTGTGCTCTAATAGAGTGGCTATTAGCCTACTCTCTTGTTCCTCATCCAAGTGGGAAGAAATCACCACTGGATATGTCTCATCTCGACCTAAATAAATATATTTCAGCTCACTTGGTAATGGTTTTAGGTCGAGTGTTGGTGCCTTGATGTTGGATGGGAGGGCCTTGTTCTAGTTTACAGGCAAAGGCTCAAATAGGGCCCTCCATCTTTTATTATCAAGCACTGGCATCATCTCTAGTATGGCATCCACCTCTTGTATTGTGTCATCATTTATCTCATGAGAATGGGCCACACATGCCTCCAAAGGGTCGGAAGATAGTGATAAGGGGACTGTATCCTCCACGAATGATTCAATCATGTTTAATTCGTGGACATCATCATCAACCTCCCGTGGTTGTTTGCATAAATCAAATATGTTAAGCTCAAGGGTCATATTTCCAAAGGACATTTGTACAAGTCCGTTTCTACAATTGATAATGGCATTTGAAGTAGCTAGAAACGGTCGTCCAAGTATGACGGGAATTTGAGCACCGGTGCCTATCACTGGGATGTGTATCCAAGACAATAAAATCTACTGGGTAGTAGAATTTATCAACTTGGACTAAAACATCCTCTATCATTCCTCTCGGTATACGGATGGATCTATCAGCAAGTTGGAGTGTGGTTTTGGTGGGTTTCAATTCACCTAACCCAAGTTGTTCGTAGACCGAGTATGGAATGAGATTCACACTTGCCCCCAAGTCGAGTAGGGCTTGTTTAATCCGGTAGTCTCCTATGATGCATGAGATGGTTGGACTACCCAGATCCTTGTATTTTTAGGGCACCTCTTGTTTGATAATGGCGCTCAAATTCTCAGTCAAGAGGACTTTGTTGTGAACATTGTGTTTCCTTTTGACTGTACATAATTCCTTTAAAATTTTAGCATAAGATGGTATTTGTTTTATTGCATCCAACAACGGGATGTTGATCTTCACCTGCTTGAATACTTCTAAAATTTTCAGATTTTTATCTAAAGGTTTAGGTGAAATCAACCTTTGTGGAAACGGAGCAACCGGCTTGTATTGCCTTTCCGGTTCTTTCTCTTGTGAGGTATTGTTCGAGCTATCATCCTCTTTGGAAATTTTCGGATCCTTAGGCTTTGGGGCCTTCACCGGATTAGATTTGTCAATTTCTTTCCCACTTCTCAAAGTGGTGATAGCTTGAACATGTTCCGTGTGGTGTAAGGATGAGCTTGCATCTTGTATCTCAAACTGGGTTCTTGGGTTAGGAAGAGGTTGGGCAGGAAGTGTGCCCTTCTCTCTAGCACTAAGATGAGATTCAACTCTAGCCAGTGATGTTTTCAATTCATTGATGGCTTGAGTTGAATTTTGATTGAATTTCAATTGCTCTTGCATGAACCCATCTATTTTTAGAGAATTTCAATTCACCTGTGGATCGACCTCGGTCTTACCGAGTTTTATTACTACATCGCAGCCTTACACTTGAGGCGAGCGAACAAGTTTTTGGCGCCGCTGCTAGGGAAAAGGTTAAACGGTTCTAATTGTTCTAGTAGCTATAGAGTAATCTTAGTTAGGTAGGATTTTCAGTTTTTATAGAAGTAGATTTTCTGATTTTTTAGATTACTAACAATTTTTTTTGATTTTGTAGGACATTGTTGCTGACATAGATCTCACTCTATTGGGTAACATCTCCTCATCTTTCTTCTTTTTGTTCTTTTTCCTATATTAGGGTAGTTTCCAATTCCTTAAAATTTCATCATGTATGATTGGATGAATGGTGCGTACAAGTACCTTTTGGAGGATGAGACGTCGGATTGGGAGACCCAAAATCTTTATGATTGAACCATTATAAGCATAAGTATTTTTCTAAGATTCAATCAACCTCCACTACCTCCCCACATAAGACGATGCGTGATTACATTAATGAAAACAATACACATATTGAGACACAACGTAAGACGATGGGGGAATACCGGAACGAAGTAAAATTGGATAACCATCCAGGAAAAACATTACGTGATTACCGGATTGAAAATAACATGAGTCTTCCACCGGTTATGGTAGGAGGTGTGCAACAACAAAAGGGACAGGTGAATAGTAGCCAACCGGTTAAGACAATGCGTGATTACTTGTATGGATATGCCTATCAACCATCATATAACTTTTCATCCTACAATGCGTACGGTCTTAATTGGGAAAACCATCATTCTCCTTGTTCAAGGGATGAACTAACCATAGTTATTAGCAATCACCCTAAAACGTCTTCCTCTTTTGATGATAAGTATACACAAATGCTTGAGGAAATATGGAATGAGTATGTGGATGAACAATTAAATCAAGCTTCCTCACCATCTTATGAAGACGTTGAGCCCGAAATTAGGGGCATCGAATCAATCCCCTCTAATGAGGATGATGGGGCTACCCAAGTCCCACCTTCTTCGGATTTAATGGATAAACTTTTAAAGGAGATTGATTTCGATGATCCCAATGTCATCATCAATTATGGTGAGTCCACTATCTCTTTTGGATGCTTTGAACTTAATGATGAAGAGATTTCAATGACGATTGACGAACTCGAGGAATCCATAAAATTTGAAAGTGGTAGTGGGGTTGCCTACAATGAGGGTTTGGTGAATGGTTATGAACCTATGGTTTCTTTTTCCCAAGGGCATAATGATTATGAGTCTCTAGAGGATATGCATGCTAGAGAGATGGCCGAGGTTGATATTTTTGAGTCACTCCACCAACTTGACATGCTTAATTTTAATGTGGAGAATGAGACTCCCATGAGTGAAAATTCAGATTCTTTGGACGAATGCTTGGCTCACTTTGAACATTCAAACGACCCCATTATTCAAGAGATTATTAAAGCCTTGCATACTTCCGACTTGGTGCCTCATACTAGTTATGGAGAACCTAGTTTGGAAGAATCCCACTCCATGGTTCCAATCATAAAGAGTTTCAATTCCATGGAGGGAGAGTCCCTCACCATTGAAACTGAATTTTTGCATTTACTCAAGCAAGAGCATGATCCTTCATCCGACTATCTCGATTTCCTAGAGGAATGCTTGGCCCAATCTTATGATCTTGATGATGAGATGATTAAGGAGTTGGACATTTTGTTAGACACGGTGTCGGTGCCTGAAGAACACCTTTCCACTGATTTACACTCTTTAACAATGTTTGTGGAAGCACCGTACAATTCTGAATTTGTGGAGGAGACATCTTTAACCAATGAAAACTTGATAAATGTCTCTCCACCATCATGGGTCCTTAAGCCCATTGAAAATTCTGATTGGGAGGACCCATTTTTAATCAATCATAACCCAAATCAAAATTTGAGGAGATATCTTTTTGCTACTCTTATCTCCTCCTATCATGCATGTGGTGCACATAAATATTGGACTTCAATGAAGACAAGCACCCATGTCTACTGTCGAGCAGGACTTTGGATGGTCCTCATGAGAAACTTATTGAAATTCATGAAGATCCTGCTCAAATTTGATCATGTAGTCGATCGGACTAATCAAAGATAGGTAGGTAGGTTAGGATTTATTTTTCTGCAATTAGGATTGAATAAGTCTCATCGAGACAATGGAAGATGCTAGCATTGATCAACTTGCTACCTCAGGTATTCTCGTTCTCACTCTCCTTTGTTTTATTTCATTGCTCTCATGTCATGCTTATTGCATATCTTGTTACATTGAGGACAATGTAAGATTTTGGTTGGAGGGTGAGATGAGATTCCTCATCTAGCAGTTTGCAACATTTCGAGCATCATATGTGCAAATTTTTTTGAATTTTCTAAAAATTTCAAAACTCTTTTAGAAAACCTTATTTCCATGCATTCGAGATAATAGGAGTATAAGAAGAGGAGATACGAAGTGTGTGGGGTTGTAAGTCTTGAATTTCTCCCAACATAATGGTTTTATATGTTAGTTCCCCTATTGTTGTGATCGATAGAAAATTTGAACACTTTTTACACCTAGTTCACATTACATGATTTTCATGGGTTGAAAGAATTATGTGATTTATGGATTAGCTAGACTTTGATTTAAAGGTGTTGAGAAACCAAGCAGGGGTATTTTGTCCATCCTTGTCCATGGGAAAATAACAAAAGATATGGATTTCTAAAAATCCTATCTAATTTAAAAGAAAAAGGAAAAGGATGAATGAAATTGGGAATGATGGAAAAATGGTGGAAAATTCCGAAAAGGGCTACCTATTACCAACCGGGGGATGGTCTACCCGTAACCAAAGTCGGAAATGGGACATAGTGTGAAAGCCGTCGGAAGGACGGTAAGGCAAATTCCTGTCATTGGCTTGTTGTTGCTCTGTGCACCTTGAGATTTATAGTTTAGTTGATTTATGAAGAAGATAATCCCAGAAACTCTTGAGATGAACTTTCACTATGCACACTAGGTTGAATTTGTTCGAGTTCTTCTATTTATCAATCAATCAGTGGGAATTTCATATGGACATTTCTTATGTTTTAAGAGTTTAAGGTTTTAATGTCTATCACCTAATTTTTCCAAATTTTTTACTTGTATGTCTTGGAATGGATAGAAACATGGTTTCTGAAGGAGAGTTGGTTTGGAGGTTTGAACTTGTTTCACGCATGTTTTGCTCGGGACTAGCAAAAAGTTGGTTGGGGGGTGTGTTGAACCTCCAATTTATACATTTACCAACCCATTACATCACATTATATGCATGGTTTTCATGTTTAAAAGGCCCATCTAATGCATGTTTTGTGATTTTAGGAATGAGAGTGAATTTCACCCAATTGGAGACCAAAAGACCATGTTTGGGAGCCTTTGATGAAGGTCCAAGGTGGACCAAAGAAAGAAGAAAGCAAAGAGAGAGGAAGGAGAGAAGAAAAGAAAGAACAAAAAATGCAAAAACTGGGTCCGACCGGTCAAGACCGGTCTAGACAGGTCGGCTTGTACTCCCTGGACACCTGCAAGACAGGCTAGACCGGTCAAGACCGGTCGGCCAGCCCTGTCCGACCGGTCAAGACCGGTCGACCATGCAATTTTACACTTCCAGATTCCAAACAGCAGACTATTCCCGTGTCTGGTTTTTCAGACCAGTTTTCTGGGCCCATATTGATGATATTTGGAAATCCAACATATCCATGTCGAAGAGGAGCTCGACGCCGAACCAACCCAAGTGGTTTCGTCTCGATCGGAGCTACGGATTGATCGTGGTGGCCAAAACAATACGAACTATCCAGAAAGTTCCAGATTTCGCTGTTACACTCTGGGCCGGTCCAGGTGACCCATCATTGATGATATGAAGATCTACTTTGACCATATTTTAGACCACATTCATATATGAATAACCATAAAAGTTTCAGATCAAAAGGATGTGTGGTTTGATCGTACTGGTTGAAGAAAGATGGACCATCCAGAAAGATCCAACTGCGCAGAGTTTATAAAAGCCCTAAGTGTTCTAATTTTCGGACCATATTATGGGATTGTGTTGGACAATCTAATCCATCTATCATGTAGAGGAGTAAGTTTTCTACCAATGTTCAAAATTTGAGATCAATCGACCTCTGTACACTCCGGAGCGTTGAAAGCAAGATGACTGGTTCTGAAGGTACCCGAAGTGCGCGATTTTGAGAGGCGGTCGGTGATCTGATTGGTGAGCCCATTCAGAAGATAATCTTGGAAATCTAAATCATCTATGAGGAATATCACATTACAAGGAAGCTACAAATCAAATTTTAAGGCAATCCGACCATTGGTTAAGCCGTACCAAGCGAAACAAATTCTGCTATGTTGCTGTACTATTGCTGCACTATAAAAGGAAGTGCTCTCTTCTATTCCAAATAAAGCAAGGATGTGGGAAGCAAGGAGTTCAAGTCCCAGGAGGCTACCTAGCCTCCTACAACTAGTTTTTCTTCCTTTTCTTACTTCTAGTTCTAGTTTTAATATGTTTTTCCTTAGCTAACCTCTTAGCTAGAGCTAGAGGTGAAATTTGTAGTTGGTTCCAATGCTTTAATTCTTTTATTTCAAGTACCCTTTTCTTAATTTTGGATTTTGAAGTTCTAGTTTGAATAAAGTATGGTTTTTTAGAAGTTTTGTGAGAGTTTGTGTGCTCCGGACATGAGTTCCTTGCAATTCTCTGAGATTACCATGATTGGGTTGTTCGAATTCGAATTGTAGTAACCCTTGAGCATGCCATAGTCCATAGGCATGGCTGTTACTCCGAAGGCTACAAGTTCAAGTTCTATGTGCTCCATTAGAACTAGAAATCTGATTTCCAGATTTAAGTGGGACTGTTTGTGCTTGAATGTTATATCTTCCAATTAGATGAGAGATAGGACTTTGATTCTAATTGTGTTGTACTTGGATGAATGGATTGGCATTGGACTACTACAAGTGGATCCTTGATGCTCTAGTTCTTCTTATTTTCAGATTTTCCTATTTCATGTGAAAAACTACTTTCTTAAACTTCTTAGATTCTAGTTATTAGAGTACTTGGAATTGTTTACTTCTTTCCCTGTGGATCGACCTCGGTCTTACCGAGTTTTATTACTACATCGCAGCCTTACACTTGAGGTGAGCGAACAATGAATGCACCCAACATCTCCTCTAGTGATACTTTTGGAGTGTTGTTTGCATTTGCAGTGGGTCCATTCCTCCAACTGAAGTTGGGATGGTTCTTCTAATTATGATTAAACGTGTTTGAGTTTGGAGCACCAAATTGCTGTTGATAACTGTTTATGGCATTTGTTTGTTCTTGTAAGATGCCTTGAACTGCTGAAATTGTGGGGCAATCTTGTGTTGCATGTTGATTTCCAGCACAAATTCCACAAACAGTTTCAACATCAGTGGAGTTGATCGTTTCTCCTTTCCTTAATTCCATGGCTTCGACCTTTCTTGTGAGGCTAGCCACCCGTGCACTTATGCTGTCCTCTTCTGATAAGACATACATTCCCCCCTTTCCTTTTGTTGGCCAGTCTTGGAATTTGTTGGTTTCGATGTGTCCCAAGACTGTGCATTCTCAACCAATTCTTCCAAATAATCCCATGCTTCATCAGCTTCCTTATTCATGAACTCCCCATTACACATCATCTCTACAAATTGGTGCATGGGTGAAGTCAGTCCTTCATAGAAAAAGCTTATAACCCGCCAAATTTCATAGCCATGATGTGGGCATGCATTTAATAAATCCTTAAACCTTTCCAAACATTGGAAGAAGGTTTCATCTTCCTTTTGGGCAAAGTTCATGATAAGGCACTTCAGCATGTTCATTTTGTGAGTATGGAAGATTTTTTTTATGAATTCTCTGTGCATATCAGTCCATGCACCAATTGATCTTGGCCTCAATGCATAAAGCCAACCCTTAGCTTTATCTTTAAGAGTGAAGGGGAAGAATTTGAGTCTCACTACATCTTCTGTCACATTTGCAAAGTGCATGGTGGTGATTACCTCATCAAACTCCTTAAGGTGTTGATAGGCACTTTCACTGTCTAATCCATGGAATTTAGGGAGAAGTTGGATCACTCTCGGTTTCAAATCCACATTCCCTGCATTTTGTGGAAAAACTATGCATGAGGGAGTGCTCGCTCTTGCAGGTTGCAAGAAATCATGTAAAGTCCTAGGTCGGGGAACATTCTCAACCACATTCTCCCCTGTTTCAGTTTGGTTTTGGCCCGAATTAGGTTGATTTGCAGCCATGTTTTCAGACAAAATTGGAGAGTTTAGATGTCTCCTAGCACGTGGTTCTCTGTCAATTCCTTCTACTATCCCCCCTTCACTTATGAGTCGGTTATTGGAATCCCGAGCCCAATGTGGCATGCAAAACCAAAAAATAAGAAACAAAGAGAAAGAAGAATTCTTCCTCCCTTTCTTTACTTTTCTCTAAGACCGAAGCACAAGGTGTCTTGCAATGGCTAAGCTAGAAGCAAGGATAGAGACCGATTTCTCCTGGTCAATAGGGGTTCAGAGAACTCCCCACCCACTCTTTGAATCTTTTGAGAAAAAGTGCAGAAAAAAGAAGAAAGAAGAGTAGAGGTGAGAAAAGAAATCTCTGAGCACAAGGTGATCCAAGACGGCAGAGCCGACCAATAGGAATCCAGGTGGCACAAGGCCGACCTTTCAGAGATCCAAAAGGAGTCTCCACCCACTCTACAAGAGATGACTATGATAGAAATGAATAGAAGAAGGAGAAGAGTAAGGTTTAGAAAGATAAACCTGATTCGGCACTTGAAATCCTTGTATCTTCTTCAGCTTCCTAGAAATCCCTGAAAAGAAAAATCAAATAAACAAACTAAGTTAGTCCTAAAATCCTAAAAATCCTAAATAGATACTAATTTCAGAAATTTGTGAAAAATTGTTAAACTCCCCGGCAACATGGTGCTAAAAACTTGTTCGCTTCCCCAAGTGTAGGGTTGCGATGTAGTAATAATCTCGGTAAGACCGAGGTCGATCCACAGGGACTTATGTAGGATTTCACAAACACATCCAAAAGTGTCTATTGAAAGCTAATAATCAGATTTTGAATAAGATTGATATGAGTAACAACTTTAAACTAATTTGAATGTAAACAATTATAAAAAGGCACTAGGGGTTCAAGGATCCACTTGTAGCAATCCTTGATGTTCAATCCGCTGTGGTTTCTCATTCTCTCAACTAGAATCGATATTAAGATCTATCTAGCCGGATGATAGAGCCGTTAAACCAAACAATCTGTCATATGTAAGTTCTATGCATAAGATTCACTCAATGTAGGCTGAGCTGAGCATGCTCAATTGCATAGGTCATTCCCCTTTCCAAAAGATCCAGTTCACAATCATAACCACCCTCAAGTCCTGTCACAAGAGAAGGCTAGATCATGATTTGAACTTGAGTCAAATCACATGCACAATCCCTTACATAATTCAGAAATTCAGAAAAGTAGAACTTTGGTAGGAAGTCCCTTCATGAAGATCATAATACTAGAGCGCACTCCAATTCCTCGGATCATACAGGTCTAGACTGATACAAACCAATTAAGAAGTTAAGTAATTCTCCCAAACATCCATGAGTCATCATAAGACTAAGAAAAACTACTTAAAAACTTGTATAAACTTCAAACCATAGTTCATAATCATGAATTCCACACTTAAAACCAACTGAATACGAATTGAAACATCTTGGATCCACTACAAGCTTCACCTCTTAGCCCTAGCTAAGAGGTTTAGCTGCTCATCATCCAAGGAAACATGAAACAACTAAAAAAAATCATAAAAACAGCAAAACAAACTAGAAGGAGTTGTGGAACTCCGAAATTCACTTCCGCCGCCTCCAAGCTTGCTTAAACCCTTCCAAGATACCCTAGGAACGATCCCTAGGTGTCCTTTTATAGTAAGGAGGCTCCGCAACTTCAGAAAGATCGAGAATCTGCGTAGGAGTTACGCAGTGCGCAGAGAAAATAGAACTTAAAATAGCAATTTCTGTTTCTTTCACATGGCCGACCGGTCTGGACCGGTCGGACTAGGCTGGCCGACCAGTCACGACCGGCCTGGCCTCCTCTGGAAAAAGTCCAGCGTGCTCAGCATCCTTGGCCGACTGGTCAAGACCGATCGGACCATCTCCAGTATCTGTCCAGGGTGCATGGCTAACCGGTCGAGACCGGTCTGGCTCCCTTAGCCGACCGGTCAAGACCGGTCGGCTTCTTTTGCTCCTTTTACTTCCTTTCTTTCTTTTACTTTCTTCTTTCCTTGCTTCTTTCTTTGCTTCCTTCTTCCTTCGGCCCACCTTGGGTCTTCATCCAAGGTTCTAGACAAGCTCTTTTCATCTTCAATTAGGCGGAGTCCACTCTCAATCCTGTAATCATGAAACGTGCATTCCGTTAGCCTTTAAATCATGAAAACCTCACACAATAAGTGATGAATTGGGGTTAGAATATGCACAATTAAGAGCTCAACAAGTCACTACCAGTTGGAGAATGTACATTGACTATAGGAAGCTAAACACAGTTACAAGGAAAGACCACTTCCCCCTACCATTTGTTAATCAAATTTTAGAATGGTTGGCGGGTCATTCCCATTTTTGCTTCCTTGATGGCTATTCAGGGTACAACCAAATAGAGATCGCCCTTGAAGACCAAGAAAAGACTTCATTCACATGTCCATTCGGCACTTTCGCCTATCGACGGATGTCATTTGGACTCTGCAATGCCCTTGCCACTTTTCAGTGTTGTATGATGAGTATCTTTTCTGATATGGTGGGGACAATTCTCGAAGTCTTCATGGATGATTTCTCAGTATTTGGTTGTAGCTTTGATGAGTGTCTTGTGCACTTGAAATCTGTGTTGAAAAGATGTGAAGAGAAGAACCTTGTGTTGAATTGGGAGAAATGTCACTTCATGGTTCAAAAGGGAATTGTACTTGGTCACATCGTCTCACAAAACGGAATCGAGGTGGACAAAGCGAAAATCGATCTTATCTCTAACCTTCCACCACCCAAGAGCATACGAGATGTGCGGTCCTTTTTGGGACACGCAGGATTTTATAGAAGGTTCATAAAGGACTTCAGTTCACTCTCTCGTCCTTTATGTAACCTACTTCAAAAGGAGAATTCATTCGAGTGGAATGAAGATTGTCAAAATGCCTTTACCACACTTAAAGGTATGTTGACATGTGCTCCCATAATGCAACCACCTGATTGGAGCCTTCCTTTTGAAATTATGTGCGATGCAAGCGACTATGCTATTAGGGCTGTGCTAGGCCAAAGAAAAGAGGAGAAGCCATGTGTTATCTACTATGCAAGTAGAACCTTAAACTCAGCCCAAGCAAACTACACTACCACAGAAAAAAAACTTTTAGCCGTAGTTTTTGCCTTGGACAAGTTTAGGTCCTACTTGATTGGATCCAAGATCATCATATTGACTGACCATGCCGCGCTTAAGTACCTTCTCTCTAAGAAGGATGCTAAACCACAGTTGTTAAGATGGATCCTTCTGCTTCAAGAATTTGACATAGAGATACGTGATAAGAAAGGAGTAGAAAATGTAGTGGCTGACCATCTCTCTCGACTTGTTCTCACCGATTCCCCTGAAATGACCGCGATCAATGACATGTTCCCTGATGAACAACTTTTTAAAGTCTCCCAATTGCCATGGTATGCGGACATTACTAACTATCTTTCTATAGGTACGATTCCTACACATTGGAAAAAGTAAGATAAGGATATGTTCTTCAATGAGGTGATAAAATTCCTATGGGACGACCCATACTTATTTAAGTATTGTCCCAATCAAATCATAAGGAGATGTGTGCCAGATGATGAACAACAAAGTATCATCTCTTTTTGTCATTCTTAGGTGTGTGGTGGCCACTTTTCGGCTAAGAAGACCACAGCCAAAATTCTGCAATGTGGGTTTTATTGGCCCACTATGTTCAAGGACACCCATGAGTTTTGCAAAACATGCGAGCCTTGTCAGAAATTGGGAGGAATCTCCCATAGAAATATGATGCCACTCAATCCCACTTAATAATCAAAATTTTTTATTGTTGGGGCATTGATTTCATGGGTCCATTCCCATCTTCTTTTGGAAACATTTATATCTTGCTTGCCGTTGACTATGTGTCCAAATGGGTCGAGGCAATCCCATGCCGGTATAATGACCATAAAACAGTCATTCATTTCTTAAAAGAGAATATTCTTTCCCGGTTTGGAACACCCCGAGTCATCATAAGTGATGGAGGGTCTCACTTTTGTAATCGCCCATTTGAAACCTTAATGAAGAAATATGACGTTAATCACAAAGTGAGCACTCCCTATCACCCACAAACAAGTGGACAAGCTGAGATATCTAATAAGGAAATTAAACATATTTTGGAGAAAATGGTGAACCCCGATCGCAAGGATTGGTCGCTTCGACTTACCGATGCACTTTGGGCTTACCGTACCGCTTTTAAAACCCCTATTGGAATGTCTCCCTATAGACTTGTCCATGGGAAGGCCTGTCACTTGCCTGTGGAGTTAGAACATAGGGCGTATTGGGCAATAAAGAAGATGAATTTTGATTTTGATAAGGCAAGCTCGTTGCGTAAACTTCAATTAAATGAACTTGCAGAAATCCGGAAACGAAGCTTATGAAAATGCGAGAATTTACAAGGACAAGGTGAAGGTGTTCCATGATAAGAACATTCTTCGTAAGACATTCACGATCAATCAAAAAGTCCTTCTGTATAATACTCGCCTACATTTTTTTCGGGAAAATTGAGATCTTGATGGACCGGTCCCTACATTGTGCAAACTGTCTACCCATATGGGACCGTCAAGTTGTTAAATCCAAGGAACGGCAACATCCAAGCGATTAAAGTCATTCTTTGAGAAGTTTCCTTCAGAAGGTATGTCCATACCTCTGACTGATCCTGTGTATCAGAATGGTTGATCTCCTAGTTTGATGGAGGTATAGAGTAGTTAGGATTAGGATTTGTTGCTTTTGTTCTCTTAAAAAGAGGTAGAATTCCACTTTTCATTCTCTCAGGTACTATCATTGCTCACTCCCTTTATTTTAGAATTGCTCTCATGTTTTGCTCATTGCATATCTTTTACATTGAGGACAATGCAAGATTTGGTTGGGGGTGTAGGATCACTAGGATGGATCCAGTGTTTTGTAACATCTCGAGCAATTATGTAGGAACTTGTTCAATTTTCAAAAATTTCAAAACTCTTTTAGAAAACCTTACTGCTATGCATTCGAGATGATACGAGCATAAGAGGAGGAGATACGAAGTGTATGATGTTGTAAATCTTGAACTTCTCTTAACATAATAGTTTTATATGTGAATTCCCCTATTTATGTGATTGATAGAAAATTTGAACACTCTTACACCTAGTTCACATTACACGATTTTCATGGGTTGAAAGGACTATGTGATTTGTGGATTAGCTAGACTTTGCTTTAAGGTGTTGAGAAACGAAGCCGGGGTACTTTGTCCATCCTTGTCCATGGGAAAATAACGAAAGATATGGATTCTAAAAATCCTATCTAATTTAAAAGAAAAAGGAAAAGGAATGATGAAATTGGGAATGATGGAAAAATGGTGGAAAATTCCGATTAGGGCTACATATTACCAACCGGGGGATGGTCTACTCGTAACCAAAGCCAAAAATGGGACGTAGTGTGAAAGCCGTCAGAAGGACAGTAAGGCAAATTTCTGTTATTGGCTTGTTGTTACTCTATATATCTTGAAATCTATAGTCTAGTTGATCTATGAAGAAGATAATCCTGGAAGCCCATGAGATGAATTTTTACTATGCACACTAGGTTGAATTTGTTCAAGTTCTTCTATGTATCAACCAATCAGCGAGATTTTCATATGGACACTTATTATGTCTTGAGAGTTTACGGTTTCAACCTTTATCACCTAATTTTTCTGACTCTTACACCTGTGTGGCTCGGGATGTATAGAAGAACAGTTTCTGAAGGAGAGTTGGGTTTTGAAGAATGGAATTGGTTTCACGCATGTTTTGCTCGGGACTAGCAAAATGTTGGTTGGGGGGTGTGTTGAGCTCTTAATTGTGCATATTCTAACCCCAATTCATCACTCATTATGCAAGGTTTTCATGATTTAAAGACTAATCTAATGCATGGATCTGTGATTGTAGGGATAAGAGAGGATTCATCAATTGAAGACTTAAAGACACCATTTACAAGTACAAGAGATCAAAGCACTAAGCGTCAAAGGATGGAAGAAAGAAGTCTGAGGAAAGAAGAAAAGATGCAGAAGAAAGCATTGAAGACCGGTCATCCGATTGGTCATCCATGACCCAAGACCGGTCGTCCGACCGGTCCATGCACTCAACAGAAGGGGGCCCTTTGCACATCTTACTGGACCATTCACGACCGGTTGTACAACCGGTCGTCCACTACTCAGACCGGTTGTCTGACTGGTCCTTGAATTAAAAAGCTAGGTCTAAATTTTTCAAAAACTCTCTGGACGATTTTTGCGCTTTTGCGACCCGTTGTGCGACCGGTCGTCTAGAAGCTCAGACCGGTCGTGCGAACGGTCGTCTGCGTAACAGTGCGTGTTCTACAAGCTCCGGATTTCTCTGCGCACTGCGTATCCTTACACATCTTCTGGATAATTCCGACTCAACAGAGCCTATTCACTATAAAAGGAGACCTAGGGATTGTTCCTAGGGCATCCTAGAATAGATTGAGCACGGTGGGAGACGGCGGAAGTCGATTTCGGAGTTCTACAACTCCTCCTAGTTTCCTTTCTAGTTTTATGCTTTGTTTAGTTATTTTCATGTTTTCATGTTTCATGTTTCCTTGGATTATGAACGGCTAAGAGGTGAAGCTTGTAGTAAATCTAAGATGTTTCAATTCGTTTGATTTGGTTTTAAGTTGGATTTCTATTGAAGAACAATGGTTTGAAGTTTAAATCAAGTACTAAGTAGTTTTTCTTAATCTTATGATGACTCATGGATGTTTGGAAGAATTGCTTAAGTTCTTAATTGTTGTGAGCTAGTCTAGACCTGTATGATCTGAGGAATTGGAATACGCTCTAGATCTATGATCTTCATGTGGGAGCTTCATACCAAAAGTCTACTTTTATGGAAATTCTGAAGTATGTAAGACTGTATGTGATTTGGATCAAGTTCAAATCATGATCTAGTTTTGTCTTGTGAGAGGATTTAATGATGGTTATGATTGTGATCTTAACCTATTGGAATTGGGACTGACCTATGCAATTGAGTGCTCGTCCTAGCTTGCATTGAGTGAATCATATACATGGATCATACATATGTCAGGTTGATTGTTTTAACCGCGCTATCATCCGACTAGATAGAATTTAATTTTGATTCTAGCTAAGAAAGTGAGAAACCACAGCGAATTGAGCATTAAGGGTTGCTACAAGTGGATCCTTAAACCCCTAGTGCCTTTTATTAATTGTTTACCTTCAGTTAGTTCAAAATCTCTCTCTACATCAGATTACTAAATTCTGTTTAGTTAGTTCTTCAGTGGAAACTATTAGAAGTGTTTTGTGAATTCCTATATAAGTCCCTGTGGATCAACCTTGGTCTTACCGATATTATTACTACATCGCAACCCTACACTTGGGGAAGCGAACATTAGCTGAGAAATTTATTAAGGTTCCTATCAATCATAGGATACCTACAATAGAAGAATTATAGAAAGTTACATATTGCAAATGGCATGGAACTTGAAATTATACCACTAATCAATGTGTTGTTTTCAGGAACGTCATTCAAGAAACATTGATAAAGGTTTGTTGAAATTCCCAGAGAAGGAGGAGGCAATGATGATCAATACTGATCATTTCCCGCCAGTGTTGGAAGTAAATACGGTTACGACCAATCTTTGGAGAATTGATCGCCTGCGACAAAAATAGATCTAAATTAGATGAACATCATGAAACTTCACGACGGTCAAGTTTATGACCCCATCGGCAGTACAGAAGCTCATAATGGTCAAGATGGCGGTCGAGAGGTAGGCCACCTAAAGTTTATGATTCACAAATATGTATTCATTGTGCCAGGAAGCTGCAAAGGCATGCTGATGGGGAACATGAATGGGATGATGATCGACGTGTGAAAAGAAACAGTGATGAAGCTGGATCATCACGACGAGCACATCGACGTTCGCGAACGTCAGTGAATAGACCAAGAATGGTCAAACCTCCATTGGTACAAAGAGAAGAATAGAAAAGAGTAAGGCATAGCAAATTCCCTTCTATCCCGGTGTTGGGGCTCAAATTCGCACCCATGATAAAACAGCGTGTGGCGGTCCATCTACGACATTTGGATCAATCCCAAGATTGAAAATACCCAGAAAAAACCAGCACAACACTAACTAGCGCAGTCATGATCAAAATCTGCAAATGTCATTTCTAAGCAGAACTGGACATGCATATTGCCGCGAAATGATCCGGAACACTCGAAAACTCTTAACCTGCAAGTTTGAATGTCTCGCGGCGCATATCTTTACCTGCGCACCTCGAAATGCGTTTGACCCCTGTCCATAGCTAACCGAATGGGTCCAAAAGCATACATGTACTATTTTAAAGCAGAACTGGACATACGTATTACCGCCAAAAGACCTGAAACGCCCCAAAACCCTTAACTTGTAAGTTTGAATGTCCATGCGGTGCGCATTTCTATTTGCGCGCTTCCCAGAACAAAGTTCTTATACGAAGAGCCGACCCGGAGGTTCCAAATTAGGAAGGAACAAGCAAAGTTCGTGACATCTGGTCCTCCACACCTGATCCCAATTATTTAATAGCCCGATAAGAGGCTTGAAGTGCTCTGGCGTCAGTGACTTTGGCTCCTGAAAAGGCACCTGTCCTTTGAAAGTGAATAGTCAGAGCCTGAAATCTTGAACTATTCAAAGTCTGGGAGTTGTTTCTCTTTTGCAGAGTGTAGAATTTAAAAATTGGCTAAGTAGTAGAGAAAATGCATTTCCCAAAGGGATATGCGGGAGCTCCAAAACCACATGCACTCGGGACAATCCTTCTCGGAAATCACCCGAAAAAAGTCCAAATCGGAGACATGCGCCCGACTTGAGGAGACATGTGCCCGGACACATGCGCCAGCCACATTCGCCCGACACATGCGCTAAAAAATCCTCCCAGAATCACATGCGCCTGAAAGTATCCGTCGATTTGGACCTAGATCTGTTTAAACTACTATAAATAGCAAGCTCCCCTGATGACCAAATCCATCATCACTCCCTGACAACCTCAGAGTGACGCAACAGGTAACATGCGCTCGCTCTGCCATCCCTTATCGGATGCCCTCACCAGAAAGGATTTCCTCGCCGGAATCCCTCACCGGAGCCCAAATGCAGAGGGAGAGAAACTCTGAAAATATTCTAAGTAGTGGACTTTTCCCACTCTTAAGAGGGACATGCGCCCACCACCTCTTGGCCTGGAAGTATGAAAAATATTCTAAGTAGTGGGAAATCCCACTATTTGCAGAGGGACATGCGCCCACTGCTTTGTTACCTGAAAATGCAAAAAAACTGCCTAAGTGCAGGGGGACATGCGCCCATCCTTTTCTGGCTAGAAAATCGTGAAATTGGCTAAGTGCCATGGGCACATGCGACCACCACCTTGGCCTAGGCGCATGTGCCAAGCCACATGCGCCCGGGAGTTAATGCTCTCTCTCTCTCTCTCTCTCTCTCTCTCTCTCTCTCTCTCTCTCTCTCTCTCTCTCCTTCTTCATGATTGGGCACATGCACTCACCTCTAAGCCACATGTGCCTACACCTCCACTAGATGCGCCTGGACGGTCTTCTTGACCTAGGGGATTTTGTGGTGTGGCCCGCCTCTCCATCGCGCTAGTGTTCTTAGACACACACGGGCAACCTCTATCCATCCCCCGTATTAGATTCCTCAACGGTCGATGATAAATGGCTCAAATCAATGATTTAATAAAAAAATCACTAACACTTAGCTAAATTTACAAACCCAGAAATCCTCTGAAGAAGCAGAAAACAGCCGAAATCAAGAAGAATCGAGCAAAATTCGACCGACGCCAAGAGAGAGACTTAGTTTCTCTATAATACGACACATCATAATAATGCACCACAACATGATTATCTATTTTCATAATCCTTGAATACTCTAATTAAGCGGTAAACATGCCTAGTACTTAGTCATTTTCAGCCATGGGAAGTGCCCTGTTGGCACGAAAATCGACTGATGCTAAATGGAATTGAATGCAATCTCACTAATGCCAAAGCAGATCCAGCATCGTTGCAATCTTAGTGGACACGATCTATCACTGTTCGAAGATAGTCATCGTCGGTATTCACCGAATACCCTAATTAGACAGTAAACAGGCCTAGTACTTAGTCATTTTCAGCCCTAGGAAGTGCCCTGTTGGCTCGAAGATCGATTAACATCAAATAAAACTAAGAGTGATCTCATCGACAATAAGGCAAACTTAACATTGTCATGCTACAAAACAGTTGAATCAAGTATTTACAGGGCACTGATCCCTATCAGTTTATCAGATATTGGCATAAACAGGCACCTATCAGATTCGGTACTTAGCCATTTGCAGGCATAAAAAATGAGCGATCTAGTCCATTGGACTTGAATCATTGAAGGATCCTGGCTCAATACAACATATTCAATCTTGAATCGATCATCGAAAAGTATCTAGAAGAAAGAATGTTCTCGAAAATGAGTCGTCGGACTCCAAAGTTGAACATATTTATTTTACTGTACAAGCTCTATTCATCCTGGATAAAGGTCTGAGGTTAAACTTAAGGGATTATGGTTACCACGATAAACCACAATCACAAGAGTTCTAACAACACTTGAAACATCTTGCTATGGACTACCATTATAAAAAAGCTAGTCGATGCCCTACCCATTCACAATAAGTCCGTTGGTTGAGCTGATCGGGTAGTTGCGGAGTGCCTTCTCAGGGTCACCCGTCATAAAAATACGGGAAGAGGGCCTTGGGTTGTGCCGACCAATAGTCGATGCTCGTGTACTCCAATGGTCACCCATCATAAAAATACGGGAAGAGGGCCCATCGTTGCACCACTCGATTAAAAATCCTGACAGTCTCTTAACTCGGAGAATCCGAAAGAAAATGGTACATAAACATCTGACTTGTCTAAAAATATGGCTCAGTCCATAACAAGAAAATAAATAGGTCTCTATGACCATGAACTTAAGACCATAATCCCTGGCGGGTTAGTCTTTTGCCTTTTAATCAAGGGTGATCAACCATTAATGTAATCAAAGGCTCGTGACAAGTATTATAGCCTGGAATATAAAAGATCTCGAAATCTCTGGAATAAAATTTGCCTTGCGATATCTCTTCTCGTGTATACTTTGTGATTGCTTATGATTGTCTATGAATGTTTTTATACTTAGAAAGTTCCCAGAATCACGAAACATAGGAAACACTGCCTTTGAGTATTTTTCTAGTTTTAACAAACTGGCGACTCTGCTTGGGATCGAACATACCAAAATCTCTGGTTATCTCTAAGTAAAGGAACATTCTAAGATAAATCATTTGCAGACACCAATATGTACGTAAGAAAGGTTACCACAAGGAGAAATGTTTGGCGCCTTCACGGGCGCCAAACTGGTGACCCTCAATGGGAACGTTCTTCCCTTCATCTTTAAGGCAAAAGAATTTTAAATAAAATTATGAAAAGTTTTTAAAACTTCTCATAGCATGCATATGATTCATGCTTGTACATTTTGTTCATCACTGAGCCATATTGCGATAGGTAAGGTCGCACCGTTTCCCCTTTTCGAAGCCGTAGAATACTCTAATGCGTGTATGAAAGTGCAAAGAGAGAGAGAGAGAGAGAGAGAGAGAGAGAGAGAGAGAGAGAGAAAAGAAAACCTTAGAAAAAGAAATCAACAGAAGAAACTATACAAATGGCAACTACAATGATCTTCTTGGCATCTGGAGGGTTCTACTTCCCCCACCTTGCAGCATCGGGAGCAGCAACCCCTGAGGCAGGCTGGCAACTTGTCCAGAAGTGTCGGTCACAAACGAAGACCAAGGACAAGAAGACAGCTTCAGTTGGGACAAAGATGGTTAAAGCACAAATCAACACAAAGAAACAATGGAGGCCAGTCTGTATGAATGAAGCCCACAATGTCAGTAAAGTCACCATGTCATCCAAGCTAGAGTTCTCCTTCGCCGCTACTGACTTCCCAACCCTGCCGAAGACAGCGCAGCCAGTTAAGATACTGAACAGATCTATTGTCCGAAAATCGGTCAGGACAATGATGAGGACATTCTCTACTGAAGTTACCGTGATCAAGATAAGGCCGCAGCGAGTACAGGCCATGATGGTACAGGTTATCAAAGGGGAGACATGCGAGCGAGTGTTCGCTCACCTCAAGTGCAAGGCTGCGATGTAGTAATAATTCTCGGTAAGACCGAGGTCGATCCATAGGGAAAGAGGTAAATAATTCCAACTACTCTAATAACTAGAATCTAAAAAGTTTAGGAAAATAGGTTTTCACATAAAATAGAAAAATATGAAAATAAGAAGAACTAGAGCATCAAGGATCCACTTGTAGTAGTTCAATACCAATCCATTCATCCAAGCACAACACAATTGGAATCAAAGTCCTATCTCTCATCTAATTGGAGGATATAACATTCAAGCACAAACAGTCCGACTTAAATATGGAAATCAGATTTCTAGTTCTAATGAAGCACATAGAACTCAAACTTGTAGCCTTTGGAGTAACAGCCATGCCAAGAGACTATGGCATGCTCAAGGGTTATTACAATTCGAATTCAAACAACCCAATCATAGTAATCTCAAAGAATTGCAAGGAACTCATGTCCGGAGTACACAAACTCTTACAAAACTTCTAAAAATCCAAACTTTATTCAAACTAGAACTTAAAAATTCATAATTAAAGTAAAGAGTACTTGACGAAACGAATTAAAGCATTGAAACAAACTACAAACTTCACCTCTTAGCTCTAGCTAAGAGGTTAGCTAAAAGAAAGCATTAAAAACTAGAAACTAGAACTAGAAGACGAAGAAAACTAATTATAGGAGGCTAGGAAGCCTCCTAGGTCTTGATCTCTTTGCTCCCCACATTGCTAGATGCCTTAGGAAAAGAGTAGAGGTGAACTTTTATAAGAGAAATCCCGCACCAACTTGGAAACTTCGAGAAAACATGGAGTCCTTCCGCAATTTGGAAACTTAGAATTGAAAATCGGAGTTTCTGGAGCACCTTAGACCTGTCTAATGACTGGTCTAAGAAGAAAAAAATAGTTCAAAAATAACTGTAGATCTGTTTGGCGACCGGTCTATAGACAGGTCTAGCGACAGGTCTAAGATAATTTTTTCAAATTTTCTTCTTTTTCTCTTCTCTTTCTTTCTTGCTTCTTTCCTCCACCTTTTGGCACTTGTTCTATTGATCTTCAATGCATACAAAGTGAGTCTTTTAACCATGAATTGGTGAAATCTCCCTCTCATTCCCACAATCACAAAAACATGTATTAGATTAGTCTTTAAACATAAAAACCATGCATATAATGTGATGTAACGGGTCGGCAAATGTATAAATTGGAGGCTCAACACACCCCCCCAACCAGCATTTTGCCAGTCCCGAGCAAAACATGTGTGAAATAAGTTTAATTCTCCAAGATCCAACTCTCCTTAAAAAACTATGCTTCTATCCTTTCCAAGACATACAACTGCAAAAATTAGAGAAACTAGGTGATAGAAGCTGAAACCTTAAACTTCTCAAAACATAATAAGTGTTCATATAGAATTCCCGCTGATCGATTGATAAATAGAAGAACTTGAACAAATTCAACCTAGTGTGCATAGTGAATGTTCATCTCATGAGTTTTTGGGACTATCTTCTTCATAGATCGACTAAACTATTGGATCTAAAAGTGTACAGATCAACAATAAGCCTATGGAACGAATTTGCTTTACCGTCCTTCTGACGGCTTTCACACTACGTCCCATTTCAGGCTTTAGTTACTGTTGAGCTCTGAATTGTGCATATTCTAACCCTAATTTATCACATATTATGCATGGGTTGCATTATTAAAAGACTACTTTAATGCATGATTTGTGATTGTAGGAATAAGATGGAGATTTCACTAATTCAAGGCTTACAAGAGCACTTTACATATATTAAAGACCAAGCTTTGATGAGCCAAAGAAGAGAAGAAAAATCTTGAAGAAATCATGTTAAAAGTCTTGAATTGTCCTAAAAAAGCAAAGTGCAGAGTTGCAGGGCAATAAAAGTAAAATGCAGAAAGTTGCAATTTTTGAAGATTGATCCAGAGATTGATCTGTCGATTGATCGCCTAGCCTAAGCGATTGATCGCCAACCCTGAGCGATTGATCGCTCACAGTAGAATTGACAGATTTGTTGCTAGACTAAAGTGCAGATTTTCGATTGATCACCCAGCCTGAGCGATTGATCGCCCAGCTTGTAGATCAATCGATAGAATGCAGATTTTTCAAGAATTGCTGCTGGAACTCTCTTACACTTTTTGGACCCAACGATCAATCACCCGACCACTTTCGATTGATTGCTAGATCATAGAATACAATTTTTACAGTTGAATCGCAGGTGCGACTGATCGCCCAACCCAATTGATCAATCGACCATGTGCTTAGTTTAGAAATTTCTAAATTCGGTCCGATTTTCTCTACTCAGTGCGTAAGTTTTACGCAAATTCTTGAAGATTCTTCGTTTGTGGAGTGTGAAAGCTATAAAATGAGACCTCCACTCCCTTCCTAAGGCATCTAGCAACATGGGGAGCAAAGAGATAAAGACCTAGGAGGCTTCCTAACCTCCTACAACTAGTTTTCTTTTTCTTCTACTTCTAGTTTCTAGTTTTAATGCTTTCTTCTAGTTAACCTCTTAGCTAAGGCTAAGAGGTGAAGCTTGTAGTTAATTTCATGTTTAATTCAATTTGATTCAAGTACCTTTACTTCAAGTTGGATTTTTTATTGTTCTAGTTTGAATAAAAGTTGATATTTTTAGAAGTTTTATCAGAGTTCATGTGCTTCGGACATAAATTCCTTATAATTCTCTAAGATTATCATGTTTGGCTTGATTAGATTCGAATTATGGTAACCCTTGAGCATGCCATTGTCCATAGGCATGGATGTTACTCCAAAGGCCATGATTTTGAATGCTATGCACTTGAATAGGACTAGAACTTGAATTCCTAACTTAAGTAGGATTGAATGTGCTTCATTGCTTTATCTTCCAACTAGATGAGAGATAGAACTTCAAATTTAGTTGTGTTTTATGCTTGGATTGAATGGATTGACATGAGATTGCTATGGGTGGATCCTTAAAGCCTTAATTTTCTCTCTCCCTTATTCTCAAATTTCCCTTTTTAAATTATTGTTTAGTTTTAGTTTTCTTAATTAAAATTCCAAATTGTTTCAATCCAAGTTGCTGGAATAGTTTAGAACTATTTACCTCCTTCCCTGTGGATCGACCTCAGTCTTATTGAGAATTATTACTACATTGAAGCCTTGCACTTGAGGCGAGCGAACAAGTTTTGGCACCGTTGTCAGGGAAAAACATTAAACGGTTCTAATTATTCTAGTAACTATAGTGTAGTTTTAGTTAGGTAGGATTTTCAGTTTCATAGAAGTAGATTTTCTGATTTTTTCTAGATTACTAACAATTTTTTTTTTGTTTTTGTAGGACATTGTTGCTGACATAGTTCTCACCTTCATGGGTAACATCTCCCCATCGCCCTTCTTTTTGTTCTTTTTTCTAGACTAGGGTAGTTTTCAATTCCTTAAAATTTCATCATGTATGATTGGATGAATGGTGCGTACAAGTACCTTTTGGAGGATGAGACGTTGGATTGGGGGACCCAAACTCATTGTGATCGGGATCCCTCTAAGCATGAGTAATTTTCTAAGATTCAAAGAATCTCCACTACCCCCCACGTAAGACGATGTGTGATTACATTAATGAAAGCAATACACATATTGAGACATGACATAAGGCGATGGGAGAATACCGAAACGAAGCAAAATCGAATAATGATCATTCGGGGAAAACATTACGTGATTATCGGATTGAAAATAACATGAGTATTCCACCGATTATGGTAAGAGGTATGCAACAACAAAAGGAACGAGTGAATAGTGGCCAACCGATTAAGACAATGCGTGATCACTTGTATGGATATGCCTATCAACCATCATATAACTTTTCATCCTACAATGTGTACGGTCTTAATTGGGGAAACTATCATTCTCCTTGTTCAAGGGAAGAACCAACCGTGGTTATTAACAATCACCCTAAAACGTCTTCCTCTTGTGATGACATGTATACACAAATACTTGAGGAAATATGGAAAGAGTATGTAGATGAACAATCAAATCAAGCTTACTCGCCATCTTGTGAAGACGTTGAGCCCGAAATTAGGGGCATCGAATCAATCCTCTCTAATGAGGAGGATGGGGCTACCTAAGTCCCACCTTCTTCGGATTTAATGAATAGACTTTTAGAGGAGATTGATCTCGATGATCCCAATGTCATTATCAATTATGGTGAGTGTTAGAACTTAGAAAAAGAGGGGAAGATATCAGAACTACTCTTCAGCAGTCCTTCTTTCTTTTTTTCGTATTTCTTTTATTCTGGGGGAATTCTGAGTATAGAGACATTCATATACAATCATAAGCAATCACAAAGTGTACACAAGAGAGAGATATTGCAAGGCGAATTTTATTCCAGAGATTCTAAGATCTTTTACATTCCAGGCTGTGATACTGGTCACGAGCCTTTAATTACATCAACGGTTGATCACCCTTGATTGGAAGGCAAAAGACTAATCCGTCGGGGATTATGGTCTTGAGTTCATGGTCGTTTAAACCTTTGTTTTCTTGTTATGAACTGAGCCACATTTGTTAGACACGCCGGATGTCTATGTCTCATTTTCTTTCGGACTGTCCGGGTTGAGAGACTGTCAGGATTCGAGTGGTGCAACTCGGGGCCCGCGCCTGTTACTGTGAACAGGTGACCGCTGGAATACACGATCCTCGAATGTTGGTCGGCATGACCCAAGGCCCGCGCCCGTATTTTTATGACGGGTGACCTTAGGAAAGCACTCCGCAACTGTTCCCGAACGAGGGTTTTAATTGAGTGGTGCAACTCTGGGCCCGCGCCTGTTACTGTGAACAGGTGACCGCTGGAATACACGAACCTCGAAATGTTGGTCGGCATAACCTAAAGCCCGCGCCCGTATTTTTATGACGGGTGACCTTAGGAAAGCAATCCGCAACTACCTCATCAGCTCAACCGACGGACCCGTTGTCGATGGGTAGGGCATCGACTGTCTTTTTCATAGTGGCAGTCCATAACAAGATGTTTCAAGCTTAGTTAGAACTCTTTGTTTATGGTTTCTCGTGGTAACCATAACCCCTTAGGTTTAGCCTTGGACCTTTATCCGGGATGAATAGAGCTTTGTACAGTAAAGTAAATGTATTTCTTCTGGAGTCGGGCGACTCGTCTTCGAGAACGCTCTTTCTTCTGAGTATTTTTCGTGATCTATTTGGGATCAGATAGGCTTTGTCGAGCCAAGATCTTTTGAGGATCCAAACTCAATGGGCTGGATCGGCTATCTCCGATGCCTGTAAGTGACTAACTATAGGGTCCGGTGGGTACCCACATATGCCAATTTCTAATGAATAATGGGGATCGGTGCCCCGTGAATGCTTGACTCGGCTGTTGGATAGCCTGAGTACTTCAGCTTTGCCTAGGCGTCTTTGAGATCGCGGTTGATTTCAACTGGCACTAGTCAATTCTCAAGCCAACAAGGCACTTCCTAGGGCTGAAAATGACTAAGTAGTGGACCTGCTTGCAGTCTGATTGGAGAAATCGATGAATATTATCGATAACCATCTTTGAACAGGGGTGGATTACGTCCACAAAGATCGCGGTGCGATCGCGTTTCGATTTGCTTAGCAGAAGTCGGTTTCCCGGGCCAACAGGGCATTTCCCAAGGCTAGAAATGACTAAGTAGTGGACCTACTTGCGGTCTAATTAGGGAAATCAGTGAATATTATCGACGACTGTCTTTGAACAAGGGTGGATTATGCCCACGAAGATCGCGGTGCGATCGCGTTTCGATTTGCTTAGCAGAAGTCGATTTTCGGGCCAATAGGGCATTTCCCAAGGCTAGAAATGACTAAGTAGTGGACTTGCTTGCAGTCTAATCAGGGAAATCGGTGAATATTATCGATGACCGTCTTTGAAATGGGGTGGATTATGTCCACGAAGATCACGGTGCGATCGCGTTTCGATTTGCTTAGCAGAAGTCGATTTCCGGGCCAATAGGGCACTTCCCAGGGCTGAAAATGACTAAGTAGTGGACCTGCCGACTGCTCGATTAGGGTATTCGAGGGTCCTGAGATCGGATAACCTCGTCGCGGTGCATGATTATGGTGTATCATGTTAAGTAGAAGAAAAGTTTTCCTCTCGGGCTCGGTCCAATTCCGCTCGATTCTTCTTGTTTTAAGCCGTTTTCGACTCTTTCGGAAGGATTTCCGGGGCTGCCAAATTGGTTAAGTGTTGGTTATTTTGGACCAAAACACTGATTTGGGCCATTTATCATTGACCGTTGGAGAATCTGATCCAGTGGATGGATAGATCTCCTCGAGACGCATCCAGGAGAGGCGGTTTCATCAAAATCCGATCTCGGACGAAGGCGGGCCGTGCGACGGAAGGTCCACCCCTCCCATCAACGTCCAGGCGCATGGGGGAGTGTGTACAGGTGCATGTGGCCGTTTTACAAGCGCATGTGGCATTGCATCATCTGTCAAGCGCATGTGGTCATCATCCAAGCGCATGTGGTCTCGTTTTCATGAAAAAATGGGAGTTCGGGAGGCAATCCCGGCGCATGTGGTGGTGCACATGCGCCTGGACCTAAGGAGTGGGCTCATGTCCCTCCCAAACTTAGCGGAATTTCAAGATTTTTCGGCCAGAAAAGCCGGCGCATGTGGGGGAAAAAGTCGGCGCATGTGGGGGATATGCCGGCGCATGTGCCCAGCACTTAGAAAATTTCAGGATTTCCTTCCTGAACTTGGGATTTCGGCGAGGAAATCCCTTTCCGGCGAGGGTTTCCGGCGAGGAAAATCCACTCCGGCCAAGGCATCCGGCGAGGGGAGAGAAAGTAAGCGCATGTGGTGCTTACATCACTCTGAGGTCGGCAGGGGGATGATCTCGTGCTGATGAATGAAATGACTTCACTATTTATAGGGGATAATCGGGTTCGGGTCCGGTACGGCGGGTATTTCCCGGCGCATGTGGTGGACAACAGTGTCAAGCGCATGTGGCAGAAAGCAACCAAGCGCATGTGGTGGATCCAGGCGCATTTCCCGGCGCTTTTCGAAAAAATGTTTAATTCACTAGAGTGCAAGCGCATGTGGTTGGAGGCCAGGCACATGTGGTTGGAGGCCAGGCGCATGTGCTTTGCCGCGCTTTCCCACTACTTAGCCAGATTTTCAGGATTCCAGCACTTAGAAAATTCAGCATTTCAGCTCCGACGAGGGACTTCTAAAGGACAGCTACCTTTTCTAGACATGCACTCACTGTCGCCAAGCCCCTTCTAGGCTAAGATTGACCTCCTAAATGAACGGGATGGGGGTGTGGAGCCCAGATGTGCTAATTTTGGTACTTCCTTCCTAATTTGGAGCCTCGGGTCGGCTTGTCGTATAGGAACGTTGTTCCGCGGAGCGCCGCATGGAAATACGCATCGTAACGATTTGAAACTTGTAGGTTAAGGGTTTTGGGGCACTCCAGATCATTTGGCGGTGAAGCGCATGTCCAGTTCCGCTCTGAAATGGTAGCTTGTAGGCTTACGGACCCTTTTGGTCAGCTCCAGACTGGGATGAAACGCATTTCGAGGTGCGTAGGTAAAAATATACACCGGATGACTTCGAAACTTACAGGTTAAGGGTTTTAGGACATTTTGGATCATTTGGCGGTGAAGCACATGTCCAGTTCCGCTCTGAAATGGTAGCTTGTAGGCTTACGGACCCTTTTGGTCAGCTCTAGACTGGGATGAAACGCATTTCGAGGTGCGCGGACAAAAATATGCACCGGATGACTTCGAAACTTACAGGTTAAGGGTTTTAGGACATTTCGGATCATTTGGCGGTGAAGCGCATGTCCAGTTCCACTTCAAAATGATAGCTGTAGGCTTAAGGACCCCTTTTTGTCAGTTCCAGGCAGGGACGAAACGCATTTCGAGGTGCACGGGCAAAAATATGCATCGGATGACTTCAAAACTTGCAGGTTAAGGGTTTTAGGATATTTTGGATCATTTGGCGGTGAAGTGCATGTCTAGTTCCGCTCCGAAATGCTGTTTATGAATTTTGGTCGCTACCAAGCGATCAGGGTTATGCTGGTGTTTTCGGGGCTCTCCCGGCCTCAAAACTTATCCAAATCGTTGCCACTAGACCATGGGATGTCGTTTTATAATGGGTGTAAATTTGAGCCCCAACAAGTACCCCCCGGTGTGCTGCGCTGGATGCTTATGTCATGCTAGTGCAGTGCACCGGTTCCCCAGGCTCAAGTATAAATAGTTGACTCACTGAGTCATTCCAACATTTCCTCGAGTCAAAAAATCCAACTTTCCCAAGGTGAGAGAGCTCACCCTTGGGGTACAAGCGCATGTGGTCCCCTTTTGGGCGCATGTGGCCTACCATCCATTTTCCGACAGAGAACTCCCCTCAGGCGCATGTCAAATTGCCATATGGAATGGGCACATGTCCCAGGCGCATGTGGTTCTGGGCATGCGCCCAGGGCACTGCCCGGAACTTGTGTCTTTCCTAGAAATCAGAGATGAGCGCATGTGGTGCTTCCACATGCGCTTGGTACATTGAATTTCAACCTCATTCATTCCCTTCTTCTGAGTTGGGCGCATGTCAAATTGGACATGCGCCTGATGCCTTAAGTGATGAAATTGTATTTTCAAATTTTATAGATTGGGCGCATGTGAGGGGCCACATGCGCTTGGGGCTCCACCTTGGGCGCATGTCAGCCCAACACTTAGCCAAAATTTCAGTTTTTAGTCCCTGGTTTGCACTTGTGAAGAAATGGCATTTCCGGCTCCGTTTCTCAGTCAAATTCAGTGCTGTTTGAGGCTAGATCACTTAAAATTCAAAATTCAAGCACGATCGGAGCTTAGTGCCTTGGGCCTGCAATTGGCTGCCTACTTTGGCCTGTCACAGCTTGCAACTGTCTATTTTAGGCAGGTTCAGAGTATGTCTGCCAGAGTGCGCTTATAGTGCTCTGATTGCCTGTAAAGTTGCTGTGTGCGAATAGTTGCGTATGTATGATGCTGAAACTGTTTCCTGACTCTGTCCAGTACTTACTTATAAGCACCTGGACTTGTCAAGGCTACTTTTAGACTAAATGTATGGATGTATTGTGGGTCCAATCTATGATTTTGTGTGTGTATCGATCACATGTATGCGTGCATGTATGATAGCAGTTGCTTTGTTATGAAATGCGTATGATGATTGATATGCTATGCTCTTGATTTTATTGCTTTCATGCTCTTCATGTTGTGCTTGTGTTTGTGATATGATTTCGTTAGGCTATTTGCCCGTGTGTATCAAGTTGTTCTCTAATGTTGTTTTGTTTATGCGTTGCAGTGAATTGCAAAGTAGCGACAATGGGGTCCTCTGGTGAAACCTCTGGGTCGCATGCTTCTGGTCCGATGCCGATGAAGCGCGGTCGAAAAAGAATAGCTGAAGGTCCTTCTAACCCTCCTCCTCCAAGACGTAACTCTCGCTTCTTTCCTACGGTCGAACCCGAGATAAAGGATTTCACGGAGCGTATTGGGCAGCTTCCTCATGAAGTGTTGGTGCGCATCTTCGTCAACAAGACAGCGCCTGAACCTGCAAAGCGGGGAACAGAACAAGAGTGGGTCTATTGGTATGCCCAACTTGCTGGTGTGGCGAGTGCCATCGAGGCAGGTCCTCAAGATGTACCTGTTCACAATGTAGAAGAGAATCTGACGGGTCAGAAAGGTAAGAAGAAAGGAGGACGAGGAAAACAACTGATCAAGGCGCTCAGTCAAGCGGAGCGATTGACACAGCTCCTCGACTTGAAATATGAAAGGATGAAGATTGGATGGGAGAGCAACAAGATCACTGCTGAGCGCGGCATCTGCATCACGAACCCCTACAATGGCGAAGTCATTTTGCACTAGAAGTCTCTTATGAGGTGTAAACCTTTTCCGAGTATCGAGCCATCTGATGTTCGCAGACCTAGCCAGTTCTATGGAGTGGAGAGATGGTCTTCAGTTCCTGAGAGATTACTCACTGCTACCCTGGGAAGCAACGGGAAGCAATAAAAGGTTGGTGAGATTAAGGAAATGACTTTCCTCATGCCTACATGTGATCCGCATGCACCTTATCCGACTCATTTCTTTGAGACGGTGCGTCAAAGGTTCCTTCCTATGAGCACGTCCGCGATGTGGGAGACTTCGAGCTTCCGTACCCGAGGGCATCTGAATCGCCGTGACAGCTACATCCCCTAGGCGAAGGAGATTCTGATCCGACACGAGGCTGTGCTGAGGGAGGTTGGGCTTTACTATGCCATTGAGGTGACTGCCGGCTTCTTTCCGCGAGATCCGACGATTCTCAGGGGCTTCTTAAATTATTGGAGTTCCGTTACCAACTCTTTCCATCTTCCTCAAGGAGAGATGAGCATAACCCTCTGGGATCTTAAGATGATGGCGGGCCTGCCCATACGCGGCGGGTATTATCACGAATATATCCCCTCTGATGAAGAATTGTCTGGCTTCAGGCGCGAAGGCGATCGGAAGGCCTATCATTCCAAGGCGTGTTTGGAGTTGTTCAATGAATTGCAACAATTTGACTGCATTACAAAGATACACTATGAAGATTGGTCAGTATACTTCAGCCACGGCTTGAAGTAAGTCTTCCCGGGACATCCCTTTCTTTCTTTTCATGACGTATGCTCTTTTCTCCTGCATAGCTTCTTATGTGAAATTCTCTCTCCTTTCTCTCTTTCAGGATCGACTACGGAAAATATAAAATTGATGTTAAAAGAATAAGGGCTTTACGACAAAGGTTCGAATGCAAGTTTCCTTGCCCGAACGTATTGTCTCCTACCTGCGAGCTAGCAGGCTTCCTCGCTTACTGGTTATCCGCAGTCGCGCTTCCCAACTCGAAGAGTGCTGATGGCGTCAGGGTTTCTTGCTTCGTTATGGCGGGTGCCCTTGCCAGTGGTCAACGTCTTGCTATAGCGCCACATGTACTCTACAGCATATATAGAGCGTTCGGTTATGTTGCCAGTAATCTGGACAAACCTGCTGATGGAATGGACGCTGCCCATTGCCCGTGGCATTATTTCTGCGGCTGGTTGGCGTTTATTTCCTGTGGGTATATGGCATGAAGCCTCACGCCTACTTCTTTCCGGACCGAGCGCCTCTTATCAGGTTCATGAAGGCCAAGATGGTGCTTAAGACGCCAGAATGGGTGTCTTCAAGGATCTGCATTGAGAATGAAGTTGACTTTTACCATTTTCCTGCTTCCATTGCTGATGAAGATATCGAAGTCGTCGATGATGAGGATTCGGTTGACTCTTCTGACAGAGAATTCCTAATATCAATCCGGACCGCCTCTCTCCCGTTCCGCGAAGGCATGGAGTTCTGGCGCGAGCCTTATTATCCGAGCAGGTTCGCCAGACAGTTCGGCTACGATCAGGGCATTCCGTCGACTCTTCCGAGCGTGACGAGGATAGAACGAGCATATGGCACGGGTCCTGTCCATTGGGAGTGGATGTGGGACCAACTTTTGTTGACGCGAACTGGCGTGAGGTTCGTGTTGCCTCGCGGTAGTCGACGTCCCGCGACTTCTTATGGTTGGATGAGATGGTGGGTACATCAGTACGCGCGCATCCGGGATGCCCAACCTGTCGATTTCCCTCTCTATCTCTCTCCTCCAAGGTTGAATGACGTTCCTGAGGACGGTCTTGGTTATCTTTGTGAGCAGCGTGAGGCCGTCGGAGTTTCTGGTACCAGCCATCTGACTTCCTTGAACGTGCCGATCACTCGTAGGAAAGAAGATGGAGCGTTAGACGGATGGTATTGCTTCGGGGTCCCTATACAAAGACGTCAGCAAGGGGTCGGATCTTCGCGTCCTCCTGCAGAGACTGCTCCTCCGTCTGTCGAAGAGGATGAGCCTACGGAAGGCATGGCAGGAGTTAGACCTTCTGATGATTTCGTTGACGATCTTCCACCGGGCCGCGCAAGAGATCAGTTGAGAGTCAAGATAAGACTCACACCAAGAGTTCGCCCGTCAGCACCTGAGAAAAACTTAAGAAAGGCAGAAATTTTACATATCAAGAAGTGGGGGAGTTTGGATCCATCGTTGCAGATCACTACTCCAGAGATAGTGGTAGGTGCGACTGTTGCCGATAGCCGCGAAGAAGGTGAGCTTCGGCCTGGTGCTACAGAGGAGATTGCAGACGAAGAAGATATAATTATCGATAATCGAGACGGAGGTGAGTCCGAGCCTGCAGATGTCGAGGTGGACAATGCCGAAAATGGTTCTGAAGCCGGTGATGGTCAGGGAGCGACGTGCCTCGATAGTTTGGGGTCACAGCTTGAAGACGAACCTGTAGATTATTCTGGTGATGACTGGGGAGTGGACCATGCCAACGATCACAGCAACGATGATTCCCTCATGAATTATTATGATAACGACACCGGAGTCGGGGGTGTAGGTGATCTTGACGATGTTGCCATGGTAGCGATCGAAGCACAACTCTATGACAACGTCAGGGTCCAACCTTCTTCCGAGCCTTTAGTCTTCGTTTCTCAGGCTGTTGTGGCACCGACTACGGGGTTGTCGACGGATGTTCCTCCTTGTTTGCCCGTTCGTGCTGATAACGCCGAGGAATCCGTTCCTGGGCTTGAGATACGTGAGGGGAACGTAGATCCTTCTTCGGTCCTTCCATCAGGCCGTCCATTGCAAGTAAACTGTCCTGTTATGTTGGAAGTCGTGGATACGTCATGCTCTGCTGCGGTCGAAGTCAGACCCGACATTCCGCGAATACAAGGTGAGAAATGCGATTGTGGTTCTGCTTTGTACTTTTCTTCTTTAATTCCTGCATAATCATACTAACCATATTTTGTTATTATTATTTTATTTCTACAGATCTTCTTGGGTCAGTACCTGCCTCTGCTACTTCCGTCGCATCGTCTCCGGTTGTGACTATTGAACTGCCGGGCGAAGCTTTGGAAACAGTTGTTGATTCCGGGACGTGCATTGCGGGACCTTCGGATCCTGCTATTGATCTTCCTGCCATTCCTGGTACGACTCCTTCGCACTTTACATTAGATTATGACTTGTAGTTTCTACTTCCATTTTTGCTAACGCATCAGTTGTTTGTCTTGCATTCTTTCTTGCAGCTGTCGTCGATTCTGGCGTCGCCATTGCTATGATGCCAGACATTCCTGCATTTGAACATTTAGATTGTTTTGGTCAGAGCGTGCTGAAGGGCCTGCTGTCTAGCCTTGCGAAGGCGTTGGCCGATCCACAAGAATGGCATATGCTAGGCGCTGTCATGAAAGCGCTGGAAGCTTGTGCCGGAGTAGTTGGGTCTGATGCACTGGTGGTTGTCAATCACATCTCTGCGTTCGAAAGCTCCCTCGCAAACGTAGCGGCCGCTGAGCGCGTCGAGCCCGATCCTGCTATCGAGGAGAAACGTACCTACAGTGGAACGTCACGCGCATTCTACGGCGAACGCACGAGAATCCTTACAAAATAATAAGATACAGTATGAAGGGTGCTTGGGCCGTATAGCTGAAATCGACGCTGAGATCGCCGTGAAATCGAAGCTGCCCGTCTCGAGTCAGTAGTTACTCAGGGTCAGATAACGGTCACGCGGCTCGAAAGTGAGGGCGAAGCAGCGCGCAAGCAGTTGGAGGATTTGGCTGCTGAACTTCAACATGTTCTTGATCCTGCGGAGGTGTTATCTGCAGCAAAGTCAGCGATGGAAACTGCCAGGGTGGCCGTGATCAGGCTGATATCGGGATGTTTGGAGAAGCTTTGATCTTTCGCTCCCGATGCTCTCCTTCTTGACTTCAAAAATGTATAGAAATGATCGTAGGATCTTACCTTTAGAAAATTTTGTAGTTGGTGTAAGAAATACTTACCTTTTGACCATTCATGTATACGGCGTCGAAAAGATGTCAACCAAACTTTTGTTAAATGAAATGGCAATAGCAATTATTTTTTCCTATCGTGTTATGTTTGTGTGATGTGTGTTAGAATGGTCTACAATGATAACAATAATAATCACAATTCTAGTAAGTGATTAATGTAGAATGAAATGAAAAGAGTAATACTTCCCTTTGTCGTCGATTTCGGGAGTGTCCAGGGTTTCTGAACTTGGGATATGCTCGTGTCGCAGACGAATGGTCCTTCTTGGTAATTTCTCCATAGCAAGGGCAAGGAAGACCTGCAAGAATATGAAGTAACTGATTAGCTTTTGTAGCTACAGGCTTATCTACTGTATTCTACCCCATTTCATTCTCCGTTTCTATCCTTACTTATTACATTCCCTCTCTTGGGGAGTTTACATTTCTCATATTTATGTAAAGGAAAGTAATAAGTTGACCGTTAGGGGTAATATTTCTTGAGAAACTGGCCATTAATTGCAAAACCGGCTCCGCCACCGTCGAAATTCACTAAACGGTAGGCCCCGCTGGAGTAGACTTCTTCTATGATGCATATCGGGTCCCACTTAGGGTCGAACTTGCTCTTTGTAGTGTGCGCGGCTGTCGGTCGCTTCATTATGAGTACCAAGTCACCCTTCTTAAAGGATCTACCCCTGACTCGCTTGTCATACGTTGTTGAGATATGCTTCTGGTACATCTCCAGCCGTTGTTGTGCCGCGAGCCTCTTCTCGTCCAAGGCATCGAGCTCGACCATCCTGAGCTCAGCATTACGTTCATCAGTCAGGGAGTTCCGAAGTGCTACTCGCAGGGACTCGACCTGAACTTCCATAGGGATGATGGCCTCCGTGCCGTATACTAGTGAATAGGGAGTAGCCCGCGTTGCTGTGCGGTGCGTAGTACGATATGCCCAGAGCGCTTCGAGCAACCGTTTGTCCCAATCTTTCTTATTCTCTGCCACCGTTTTCTTCAGAATCTTCACGATCGTTTTGTTGAATGCCTCAGCAAGCCCGTTTGCAGGAGGATAATAGGGTGTTAAGTAGCAATGCTTGATCTTGAACTTGGCACACAGCTTGTCGATCACGGCATTTCGGAAGGGCGTGCCATTATCCGTGACGATCCGATCGGGAATACCATGTCTATAGATAATGGCGTTCCGGATGAAACCCTCCACTTGTTTAGCTTTCACGTTCTTCAGGGCCACAGCCTCAGCCCACTTAGAGAAATAATCTGTTGCCGCCAGTATGTACTGGTGCCCTTGAGAGGAAGAGGAGCTAATGGGGCCTATCACATCCATTCCGCAGGCCGCAAAAGGCCAAGACATCACTGACTGATGCAGTTCTTCTGGAGGTATATGTATAATGTCAGCATGTATCTGACACTGATGGCATTTTCTGACGTAGTCCATCGCATCTTTCACCATGGTGGGCCAATAATAGCCCATGTGCCACACTCGATGATGTAGGTTTCGTCCGCCTTGATGGGCACCACATTCTCCTCCGTGCGCCTCTCTCAGCGTATCATGAATTTCTTCTCGGGCTAGGCATCTCGACAGTGTTCCATCGCTAGAGCGTCGATACAGTACTTCTTCTAAGAGGACGAATGAGCTGGCACGCCTTCTGACTTGAGTGCGCATCTGCGGATCCTCGGGTAAGAACCCATACTTCAAGTAATCAGAGAATAGTCTTCTCCAATCTTCCTCTTCTGTGATCTCAAAGCAATGTACGGGACTTGCACTCGTGACATTCTCGGCTGCTGTGAGGGATGTCAGTATTCTCCTTTCTTCTATGGTAACTTGAAGTGGGCTGCCCCCTGGGTGCGCGAGAGCCGCGGCCAGGTTAGCCAATGCGTATGCTTGAGAATTTTCAGCTCTTGGGACGTGCGACACTGTACTGTCACGAAAATGATCGAATAGGGCTCGGGCCTGATGGCAAAGAGATGACAGCTCCGGCTTGCGGACTTCATATTCCGTCATAAGCTATCCCACAACTAACCGAGAATCACCGTATACCTGTAGTGATCGGATTCGCATGTCTCGTGCCAACTGTAACCCAATGATGAGGGCCTGATACTCTGCTTCGTTGTTTGGGCACGACGGCACTATTGTGAATGAGTAGGGCAACAAGTCGCCTTGAGGACTGATGAAAATCACACCGGCCCCTGATCTGCAGCTCTGGAGGCTCCGTCAAAATACATCCGCCACTGCTTCGTGACTCTTACCATCATGGCCTGGTTGTCAGGCAGATCACATTCCATTTCCATGTTATCCAGTATCGGGTGAACTGCTAGAAAATCGGCTATCGCCTACCCTTTAACGGCTCGAGATGGCAGATACGTGATGTCGAACTCGGATAGCAGTAGGGCCCATTTGGCTAAACGCTCGGACAACATAGGTCGGTTCATCAGGAACTTGATAGGATCTGCTCTGGAGATCAATGTAATCTGATATGACAGACAGTAATGCCTCAACTTCTTCACAGCGAATATCAAGGCCAGGCATATCTTCTTAATCGGTGAGTAATTAAACTCAGCGCCGACGAGCGTGCGGCTCAAATAGTACAGAGCATTCTCTTTCCCTTCTTCATTCTTCTGGGCGAGCAGTGCCCCCAGTGAGTTCTCTCCCACTGCTACATACAGTATCAGAGGCTTTCCCTCGATTGGCGCTGTGAGAACTGGAGCTTTCCCGAGTAACTCTTTGAGGGAATCGAAGGCTTTCTGGCACGCTTCGTCCCACTCGAAGCGGACGTCTTTCTTGTTCAGCCGAGAGAAAAGCTGGCAGCGACCTGACAGGTTCGAGATGAACCGCCGCAAGTAAGCGACTCTCCCTTAGAAGCTCTTCAGCTCTTTCAAATTCTTCGGAGGAGGCATTTCTCGGATCGCCTTGATCTTCGCGGGGTCAATCTCGATTCCCCGATGCCTGATCACAAAGCCAAGGAATTTTCCGGAGGACACCCCAAAGGCGCACTTCAACGGGTTCATGCGGAGGCTCTTCTTCCTCAACCTCTGAAATACTAGCTTCAAATGTTCGCGATGCTGTTGATGTCCGTCGGACCTCACTACCAGGTCATCGACATAGCATTCCACATGCTTGTGCATCATGTCTTGGAAGATCACCTGCATTGCTCTCTGATACGTGGCGCCTGCATTTTTCAGCCCAAATGGCATCACCCGGTAACAGAATATCCCGAGAGATGTGCGGAAGGCAGTGGATTCTTCATCTTCTGGAGCCATTCGGATCTGATTATACCCTGAGTAGCCATCCATAAAGGACATCGTTGTATATGCTGATGTGCTATCGATCAGAAGCTCCGGGATGGGTAGAGGAAAGTCATCTTTGGGACAAGCCTTGTTCAAGTTACGGAAATCAACGCACACCCGGATCTGGCCGCTCTTCTTCTTTACAGGTACTATGTTCGAGATCCATTTGGGATATTGAACTTCCCTGATAAACCCAGCCTGAAGCAGCTTCTTCACCTCTTCCTCTATCTTCGGGACGACGTCAGGATGGAAGCGTCTCTGTGGCTGTTTGACCGACCTCTTCTCCTTCGTGATATTCAACTTGTGCATCGCGATTGCCGGGTTCAGTCCTGGCATTTCAGAATAGGTCCATGCGAACACGTCTCTGTTCTCTTTCACGAGTTGAATGTAGCTCTCCCTCTCTTCTTCGGGAATATTCTTACTGATATAAGTATTCCTCGGCTCTTCAATGGTCCCCAGATTGACTTCTTGTAGCTCATCTATCGTGGGCTGACCTCCATCTTCGATCTGCTCTGGCGCGGCACTCGGCTGTATGACTTCATTCGGTCCAGCGGGCCTCACCTCTTCCACGGGACTGATTGTCACCATGTTAATATGCCTGATCTCACATTCTGCCCCCAGGGCTTCTTTTCCTCTGTATACCTTCGTCTTTACTTCGAAGGGTGCTAGCATGCCTTTCCGAGCTGGCGGTTCTGAACAGATGAACCCCATGTTCCTCATGATGTTTCTACTGGCCTTGCTATATCTTTCTTCTTCAATGAGCGGTGTCTCTACCGGTGTTCTCTTCGCGTTCTCTTTGATCTGCAATGGGTTGCAGAGTTCGGCCTGAAATCTTATCTCATGCCTTGCTCCCATTGTCGGCGGCACGCAGAACTGGCTCGGAGCTTTAGTGAAGGGACGAATCCTCTCAACCTTTGGCACCGGCATATTGAAGCTGGACTGCAACACGCTCATCTGTTGGCTTGTCATCTGTTTCAACACTGACTGCCCTTCCTTCCGGAGGTGCTTCGATATCAAATAAAACTTCTTCCTTTGCGACGGATTTCCTCTGTGAGCCCTTGTCGCTTTAGCGACCACTCGCGGAGCTTCGTCCGCTTGTCTTGGATTCTCGCCCTGGGGTTCTGCCCCCTGTGCCATCTCTGTCGGTTTGTTGGTTTTTCTGGCGGTCTCGGCTCCATCGCTCTCCTGATAGTATTGTGCATCTGCTAGGAAAGATTTAGTGACAGAGTATGGCCTCGGGTCTGCCACCACCCTATACTGGACGCCATCTCTATTGTACTTGAAGCATTGGTGGTATGTCGAGGGAATGATACCGTATTGATGAAGCCACGGTCGTCCCAACAAGATATTGTATGTCGTCATTGCATCGATCACCTGACAGGTGACTTTGGTGCTCAATTCTTCTATTTCCAGCATGACAGTAATGGACCCTAGGACACGCTGGCCGTCCTGATTGAACCCTTAGATAACCATGGCGCTTGGGCGAAGTGCTGTCTGTCTGAAACCCAACTGCTGCAATGTCTTCAGAGACATAATATTCACAGCAGATCCGTCGTCCAGCATGCATCTTCGGACCTCTATGTCTCGGATGAGACCTGTCACCATCAACGGGCGGTTGTGGTCTGTCAAGCTGATCATTCTGTCTTCTTCAGAGAATGTGATCATGGACGATCGATCGATCTGCATGACTTGTTCTGCGGGTCGATCCCCAGTTCCCGTTATCTTTATTCCTTCCATTTCTGACTCGATCTCTGCTATCATGACTTCACGGGCTTCTTGATCGAGCAATGCGTTGAGCAACATTTCCCGATATTTCTTCGAAAGGCACAGGGCATCGTAGATGCTGAGTCGGGCCGGAACCTTCTTCAGATGAGACACCACATCATACATCACTGGTGCCTTATCTCGAGCGTGATCTCGTTGGTCAGCTGCTGGCTCATTGACTGCTTCTGCCGGTTCTTTTTCTCGAGGTGTCCCTGATTGCTCACCTATGACCGCATTCGTCCTTCTAGGGTCTGGTCGCCTCGAAAATTCTCTCTGTACGACCTGCTTTCCTCACCGCAGAGCCACTACATTGACTTCTCCTTTCTCTAGGACTTGGTCCTTGTCACTGACCCCTGATTGAGCGACCACTGAGACCATGGCGCACTGAACGGGCTGTGCACGCGGCTGTTCTTGTCCAACATTTCTTCTTCTCATTCTGTTCTTCATCTTCCTCTCTTTCTCCACGAGTCTTCTCTTGTTCTCTAGCCTCTTCTTGCTGCTCACAAGTGTCCATGGCTCTTCCACTTCTGGGAATGGATTCGCCGCTGGAATTTGAACTGGCACAGGGAGGGCAGACACCACTGTCGCAGTGTTCCGGCTCGCCTCTTCCGCCTTCATATTGATGGTGCCATCGTTGATCATCCGTTGAATCTTGCCTTTTAGGACAAAGCAGTCTTCAGTCTTGTGGGTGGTCACACGATGATACCTGCAGTAGCTGGGATGATCGACCATCTTCGCTTCCTCCGGGCGTGTGCATTCTGGCAGTCTTATTAACCTCTCTTCGACCAACTGTTCCATGATCAGAACCAGATCTTCCATGTCGAAGGTATAAGGTCCGTTTGCTAGATTACGCTCTTCTATCGTGAGATGTCGCGGCCTCTGAAAACTCTTGCCTTTGTCTTGAATCGTGGTCACTGGCTTGGCCTCAACTCTACGTTCAGCGTTTGGGCGTTTCCTGTCATTCGAACCCTTTCCTTTGTCGACGTAGTTAGATGTTATCATCCTTCCGGCTTCTCTCCTAGGCTTCTCTGCCTTGAACTGCGACCTGGACGTGGCTCCTTCCACCAGGTGGGCTTTCGTAGCGAGGTCTCGAAACGTCGAGAAGTTGTGTCCAGATAAGCCAAATGAGATCATCGCATCCATGGCCTGCATGCACATCTTGACCTGCTCAGATTCGCTGGGCAGTTCCCGGCACTGGGCTGCTATAGTCCCCCACCTGTCGATGAACTTCTGGACCGACTCTTCCTACCTTTGACGAACCAAGGCTAAATCTGTCAGTGAGACTTCTCGCTCGGTAGAGAAGAATTTGGAAATGAACAGGTCCTGCATCTGCTCCCAGGACTTGACTGACCCTGCAGGTAGTGACATGTACCACTGGAATGCTTTGCTCATGAGCGTTGAGCCAAACAATCTGAGACAGTACTGGGAAATTGTCGACAGGTTGCCCATCATTGTCATGAATTGAGCCATGTGTTCCTCTGGCGATCCTCTACCATCGAATCTAGGGAAGTCCGGACGCTTGAAATTGTTGGGAAATCGGAGATCGTGGACCTCGGGTAAGTACGACACCCGGTATACATATTTTCCTCTCTTCTCCTTTTCTCTTTCCTGACGCATCAAGTCCGCAACTGTCTGAGACAGTTCTTCTCTCGTGGCTTGAGACGGCATTGGCGGTACACGTCCGAACACAACGTTTCTCGGGCGAGCTTGTGGTTCGGCGGTAGCTGGTTCTCCTGCTGCCCCCTGGCATTCCTCCACAGACTGTCGAGTGGGCACAGCTGGGCTTCTGTTTGCCCCCTGGGCAACTAGAGCCAACAGTGCTTCTTTCATCTCTCTCATCTCTCTGGCTGTGTCCTCTTGGACCTGGATAATCTCATCTATCTGTTCTTGGATTGGAGGCAGCTCTGGGTATCGCTCACTTGCCTCTCCTTCGGTGACCTGCACCATCATGACTTACGCTCGCTACGGCCTCGTCTTGATCACGGCGGCTTCAGTAGGAATTGTCTTCATTGTCGTCTTAGTCGACTGTCGAACAGCGGATCTGTTCGGTATCTTCGCTTGCGATGTCGTCTTCGGTATCGCTGGGAAGTCGATATCGGTGAAGGAGAACTCTGGCCTGGCTGACACGGTAGTTCTGCCGGAGTCGCGGGCGTCACCCCTATAGACTGGCTTCCACTGTCTCTTTGTTCTGCTCTGCACCCTTGCTGTCATCTCTGTCTCAGCTGGAATAACCTTCTTGTTCTCAGTCTTCTTAACGGTCTTGCGCTTCTTCACCATCTGCCATCCGGCTTCAGAGGTTGCTGCTAGATGGGGGAAGTAAAATCCTCCGGCTGCTAAGAAGATCATCGTAGATGCCATTTGTTTGGTTCTTTCTCTGTCTTTCTCTTTCTGTCTTTCTTTCTCTCTGTCTCTCTCTCTCTCTCTGCACAGTCATACACGCATTAGAATATTCCACGCGCTTGGGAAAGAGAAAGGACGCGACCTTACCAATCGCGATACGGCTCGACAGTGGATAGACAGAAACATACCAGTATGAACTACATGCATGCTATGCGAAGTTTCGAAATTCTTTTGCCTTAAAGATGAAGGGAAGAATGTTCCCGTTGAGAGTCGCCAGTTTGGCGCCCATGAAGGCGCCGAACATTTCTCCTTGCGGTAACCTTTCCCATGTACACATTAGTGTCTGCAAATGATTTATTGTAGAATGTCTATTTACTCAGAAATAACCAGAGATCCTGGTATTGAATGAATCCCCAGTGGAGTCGCCAGTTTGTTAGAACTTAGAAAAAGAGGGGAAGATATCAGAACTACTCGTCAGCAGTCCTTCTTTCTTTTTTTCGTATTTCTTTTATTCTGGGGGAATTTTGAGTATAGAGACATTCATATACAATCATAAGCAATCACAAAGTGTACACAAGAGAGAGATATCGTAAGGCGAATTTTATTCCAGAGATTCTGAGATCTTTTACATTCCAGGCTGTGATACTGGTCACGAGTCTTTAATTACATCAACGGTTGATCACCCTTGATTGGAAGGCAAAAGACTAATCCGCCGGGGATTATGGTCTTGAGTTCATGGTCGTTTAGACCTTTGTTTTCTTGTTATGGACTGAGCCACATTTGTTAGACACGCCGGATGTCTATGTCCCATTTTCTTTCAGACTGTCCGGGTTGAGAGACTGTCAGGATTCGAGTGGTGCAACTCGGGGCCCGCGCCTGTTACTGTGAACAGGTGACCGCTGGAATACACGATCCTCGAATGTTGGTCAGCATGACCCAAGGCCCGCGCCCGTATTTTTATGACGGGTGACCTTAGGAAAGCACTCCGCAACGTTCCCGAACGAGGGTTTTAATCGAGTGGTGCAACTCTGGGCCCGCGCCTGTTACTGTGAACAGGTGACCGCTGGAATACACGAACCTCGAAATGTTGGTCGACATAACCTAAAGCCCGCGCCTGTATTTTTATGACGGGTGACCTTAGGAAAGCAATCCGCAACTACCTCATCAGCTCAACCGACGGACCCGTTGTCGATGGGTAGGGCATCGACTGTCTTTTTCATAGTGGCAGTCCATAACAAGATGTTTCAAGCTTAGTTAGAACTCTTTGTTTGTGGTTTCTCGTGGTAACCATAACCCCTTAGGTTTAGCCTCGGACCTTTATCCGGGATGAATAGAGCTTTGTACAGTAAAGTAAATGTATTTCTTCTGGAGTCGGACGACTCATCTTCGAGAACGCTCTTTCTTCTGAGTATTTTCCGTGATCTATTTGGGATCAGATAGGCTTTGTCGAGCCAAGATCTTTTGAGGATCGAAACTCAATGGGCTGGATCGGATATCTCCGATGCCTGTAAGTGACTAAGTATAGGGTCCGATGGGTACCCACATATGCCAATTTCTTATGAATAATGGGGATCGGTGCCCCATGAATGCTTGACTCGGCTGTTGGATAGCCTGAGTACTTCAGCTTTGCCTAGGCGTCTTTGAGATGGCGGTTGATTTCAACTGGCACTAGTCAATTCTCAAGCCAACAGGGCACTTCTCAGGGCTGAAAATGACTAAGTAGTGGACCTGCTTGCGGTCTGATTGGAGAAATCGATGAATATTATCGATAACCATCTTTGAATAGGGGTGGATTACATCCACGAAGATCGCGGTGCGATCGCGTTTCGATTTGCTTAGCAGAAGTCGGTTTTCGGGCCAACAGGGCATTTTCCAAGGCTAGAAATGACTAAGTAGTGGACCTGCTTGCGGTCTAATCAGGGAAATTGGTGAATATTATCGATGACCGTCTTTGAACAGGGGTGGATTATACCCACGAAGATCGCGGTGCGATCGCGTTTCGATTTGCTTAGCAGAAGTCGATTTCCGGGCCAATAGGGCATTTCGCAAGGCTAGAAATGACTAAGTAGTGGACCTGCTTGCGGTCTAATCAGGGAAATTGGTGAATATTATCGATGACCGTCTTTGAACAGGGGTGGATTATGTCCACGAAGATCGCGGTGCGATCGCGTTTCAATTTGCTTAGCAGAAGTCGATTTCCGGGCCAACAGGGCATTTCCCAAGGCTAGAAATGACTAAGTAGTGGACCTGCTTGCAGTCTAATCAGGGAAATCGGTGAATATTATCGATGACCATCTTTAAACAGGGGTGGATTATGTCCACGAAGATCGCGGTGCGATCGCGTTTCGATTTGCTTAGCAGAAGTCGATTTTCGGGCCAACAGGGCACTTCCTAGGGCTGAAAATGACTAAGTAGTGGACTTGCCGACTGCTCGATTAGGGTATTCGAGGGTCCTGAGATCGGATAACCTCGTCACGGTGCATGATTATAGTGTATCATGTCAAGTAGAAGAAAAGTTTCCCTCTCGGGCTCGGTCCAATTCCGCTCGATTCTTCTTGTTTTAGGCCGTTTTCGGCTCTTTCGGAAGGATTTCCGGGGCTGCCAAATTGGCTAAGTGTTGGTTATTTTGGACCAAAACACTGATTTGGGCCATTTATCATTGACCGTTGGAGAATCTGATCCGGTGGATGGATAGATCTCATCGAGACGCATCCAGGAGAGGCGGTTTCATCAAAATCCGATCTCGGACGAAGGCGGGCCATGCGACGGAAGGTCCACCCCTCCCATCAGCGTCCAGGCGCATGGGGGAGTGTGTACAGGTGCGTGTGGCCATTTTACAAGCGCATGTGGCATTGCATCATCTGTCAAGCGCATGTGGTCATCATCCGAGCGCATGTGGTCTCGTTTTCATGAAAAAATGGGAGTTCGGGAGGCAATCCCGGCGCATGTGGTGGTGCACATGCACCTGGACCTAAGGAGTGGGTGCATGTCCCTCCCAGACTTACAGAATTTCAAGATTTTCTGGCCAGAAAAGCCGGCGCATGTGGGGGAAAAAGCCGGTGCATGTGGGGGATATGCCGGCGCATGTGCCCAGCACTTAGAAAATTTCAGGATTTTCTTCCTGAACTTGGGATTCCGGCGAGGAAATCCCTTTTCGGTGAGGGTTTCTGGCGAGGGAATCCACTCCGACCAAGGCATCCGGCGAGGGGAGAGAAAGTAAGCGCATGTGGTGCTTACATCACTCTGAGGTCGGCAGGGGATGATCTCGTGCTGATGAATGAAATGACTTCACTATTTATAGGGGAAAATCGGGTTCGGGTCCGGTCCGGCGGGTATTTCCCAGCGCATGTGGTGGACAACAGTGTCAAGCGCATGTGGCAGAAAGCAGCCAAGTGCATGTGGTGGATCCGGGAGCATGTCCTTTACCAGCGCATTTCCCGGCGCTTTTCGGAAAAATGTTTAATTCACTAGAGTGCGAGCGCATGTGATTGGAGGCCAGGCGCATGTGCTTTGCAGGCGCTTTCCCACTACTTAGCCAGATTTTCAGGATTCCAGCACTTAGAAAATTTCAGCATTTCAGCTCTGATGAGGGACTTCCAAAGGACAGCTACCTTTTCTAGACATGCACTCACTGTCGCCAAGCCACTTCTAGGCTAGGATTGACCTCTTGAATGAACGGGATGGGGTGTGGAAGCCCAGATGTTGCTAATTTTGGTACTTCCTTCCTAATTTGGAGCCTCCGGGTCGGCTTGTCGTATAGGAATGTTGTTCCGGGGAGCGCGCGCATGGAAATACGCATCGTAATGATTTAAAACTTGCAGGTTAAGGGTTTTGGGGTGCTCCAGATCATTTGGCGGTGAAGTGCATGTCCAGTTCCACTCTGAAATGGTAGCTTGTAGGCTTATGGACCCTTTTGGTCAGCTCTAGACTGGATGAAATGCATTTTGAGGTGCGCGGACAAAAATATGAACCGGATGACTTTGAAACTTGTAGATTAAGGGTTTTAGGACATTTCAGATCATTTGGCGGTGAAGCGCATGTCCAGTTCCGCTCTAAAATGGTAGCTGTAGGCTTACGGACCCCTTTTTGTCAGTTCTGGGCAGGGACGAAACGCATTTCGAGGTGCGCGGGCAAAAATATGCATCGGATGACTTCGAAACTTACAGGTTAAGGGTTTTAGGACATTTCGGATCATTTGGTGGTGAAGCACATGTCCAGTTCCGCTCCGAAATGCTGTTTATGGATTTTGGTCGCTACCAAGCGATCAGGGTTGTGCTGGCGTTTTCGGGGATCTCCCGGCCTCGAAACTTATCCAAATCGTTGCCACTAGACCATGGGATGTCGTTTTATAATTGGTGCAAATTTGAGCCCCAACAGTGAGGTTACTATCTCTTTTAGATGCTTTGAACTTAATGATAAAGAGATTTCAATGACGGTTGACAAACCCAAGAAATCCATAAAATTTGAAAGCGATAGTGGGGTTACTTACAATGAGGGTTCGGTGGATGCTTATGAACTTATGTTTTCTTTTTCCCAAGGGTATAATGATTATGAGTCTCTAGAGGATATGCATGCCAGAGAGATTGCTGAAGTCTATTTTTTTAAGTCCTTCCACCAACAACACATGACAAATTCTATTGTGGAAGACTTCCCTCTGACTGAAAATTTTGTTTCTTTGGATGCTGGGGTGGCACAATCTGAAATTTCAAAAGATCAACTAATGCTAGATGATGTGCTTACCACTAAATCTGAAGAATTTTCCTTGGAAGACCTTCTCTCTATAGATGAGGAATTCATTGCCATTGAAACAAAATTTCTTCAATCATTAAGGGAGGATGAGGATCCTTCATCCAACTATCTCGACTTCTTAGAGGAATGCTTGGCCCACTCTCATAATCTTGAGGATGAGATGATGAAGGAGTTGGACATTTTGTTAGACACGGTGTCGGTGCCTGAAAAACACCATTCCATTAATTTACACTCTTTACCATTGTTTGTGGAAGCACCGTATAATTTTGAAATTATAGAGGAGACAAATTTAAGCAATGAAAACTTGACGAATGTCTCTCCACCATCACGGGTCCTTCAACCCATTGATAATGCTGATTGGGAGAACCCATTTTTAATTTATCATAACCCATATCAGAATTTAAGGAGATATCTTTTTGCTGCTCTTATCTCCTCCTTTCATGCATGTGGTGCACAATACGATTGGACTTCAATGATGACAAGCACACATGTCTACTGTCGAGCAAGACTTTGGATGGTCCTCGTGAGAAATTTTTTGAAATTCATGAAGATCTTGCTCAAATTTGATCATGTAGTCGATCGGACTAATCAAAGGTAGGTAGAAAGGTTAGGATTTATTTTTCTACAATTAGAATTGAATAAGTCTCATCGAGACAATGGAAAAGGCTAGAATTGATCAACTTGTTGTTGAGCTTCAATTTTATACATATTCTAACCCATTACATCACATTATATGCATAGTTTTCATGCTTAAAGACTAATCTAATATATGTTTTTGTGATTGTAGGAATGAGAGGGAGATTTCATCAATTCATGGTTAAAAGAGTCACTTTGTATGCATTGAAAATCAAAGAACTAAGTGCCAAAGGATGGGAGAAAGAACCAAGAAAGATATGGAAGAAAGAAGGAAGAAGTGCAACACTCTGCACTGAAGATCGGTCGTCCGAACGGTCTACCAAGGCACAAGACCGATAGTTAGACAGAAACCCCCCATTGTTGTACATATCACTAGACCAAGATAGACCGGTCGGCAGACCAGTCGCACCTCACTTAAACCGGTCGTCAAACCGATCGAGCACTCAACAGAGAGGGGGAGGAAATTCCAAAAGTCACTGGACCGATTTTCACGTTTTACGACCGGTCATCCGACCGGTCGTCTAGGAGCTCAGACCGGTCGTCTGCGTAATAGAACTTGTCCTACAAGCTCCTATTTTCTCTGCGTAGGTCCGTAATTTCTTGCGCAATCTAGAATCTTCCGTACTATTCTATAAAAGGGTACCTAGGGCTTCATCTAAGGGCATCCTAGAAGAGATTGGAGATCGTGGGAAGTGAAGGAGAACACCGTGGAGCGTCCATAACTCTGTCGATTCCGATTTTTCTAGTTTTTTATGCTTTTATTTAGTTCTTTTCAATTCTAGTTGTAGTATGACAATGCTCGGCCAGAACCTCTCAGCTAGGGCTGAGAGGTGAAGCTTGTAGCCAATTTCATGTTTAATTCAATTTAGTTCAAGTACTTTCACTTTAAGTTTGGATTTTGAATATTCTAGTTTGAATAAAGTTGATATTTTTAGAAGTTTTATGAGAATTCATGTGCTTCAGACATGGATTCCTTGCAATTCTCTGAGATTATCATGTTTGGCTTGATTAGATTCGAATTATGATAACCCTTGAGCATGCCATAGTCTCTTGGCATGGCTGTTACTCCGAAGGTTATAATTTTGAATGCTATGTGATTAAATATGACTAGAACTTGGAAGTTCAACTTAAGTGGGATTGAATGTGTTTCAATGCTTTATCTTCCAACTAGATGAGAGATAGAACTTCGAATCTAGTTGTGTTTTATGCTTGAACTGATTGAATTAACATGGGATTGCTACAAGTGAATCTTTGAAAGCCTTAGTTCTGTTAATTATAGATTTTACAACTTCACTCTTTTTTAGTTGGTTTATGATTTGAACTTCTAATTTGATTGAATTTGAAGTTGTTAGAATAGTTTAGAATTGGTTCTCTAATTCCCTGTGGATCTACCTCGGTCTTACCGAGAATTATTACTACATCGTAGCCTTGCACTTGAGGTGAGTGAACAGGTTTTTGGCGCCGCTGCCGAGGAATTTAGATAAACGGTTTTAGATTGTTTTAGTGGTTGTAGAAGTAGAAGTAGATAGGTTTTTCTGATTTCCTAGGACTAACAAGTTGTTTTGTTTTGTAGGAATTCTTTCATAGTTCAAGCGAATCGAGTAATATCCTTCTAACTTAGTGCTTTTTACAAATTTTTTCAATTTTCAGGTTTTTATTTTTTCTGTTTAGGACTTAGGATTAGTTTATATCTTAGTTGTGTGGTTTATGTCCTTTTGGTAACGTGATCACAGTAATCATCTCCAATCCGAAGGTGGTCTCGTTGGATCATTATCAGTCCATAGACGAGTCTGAAAATACCAAGAGCTTTGTGATAGTTTGGAGAGTATGGATCAAACACCTTTAAGGAATCCCCCCCCCCCCCCCCCCCCCCCCCCCCCACTCCAATTACTAACGCAAATTAAGAGGGAGTATGAGAGAATGAGGTACACAATGTTCCTCCAATGAGATCTTTACAGGACTACCTACAACCAGCCTGTACAACTACACCCTCGTGCGTGGTCTTACCACCAACCGGGGGAAACATTGATATAAAGCCGGGTGTAATTCAACTCTTACCAAAGTTCCATGGGCTAGACTTTGAGAGCCCATACTTACATGTAAAGGAATTTGAAGAAGTGGTGGCTACTTTACAATATGCGAATATTTCAAAAGATGCCATCAAACTTAAACTTTTTCCCTTTTCATTGAAAGAAAGAGTCAAAAGTTGGCTCCACTCTCTTAGACCACACTCAATAGGGTCATGGAATGAGATGACTCGGGAATTCTTGAAAAAGTTCTTCTCGGCTCATAAAACGAATACCCTTAGAAGAGCTATAATGAACTTTTCGGTTAAAAAGAATGAATCATTCTTCCAATATTGGGAAAGGTTTAAGGACCTCCTACTTGCTTGCCCACATCATGGCTATGAAAGTTGGCGAATCATAAACTTCTTCAATGATGGATTAAGTTCCAATATGCACCAATTCTTAGAGATGATGTGCAACAGCGAGTTTATGAGCAAAAATCAAGATGAAGCTTGGAGTTATTTGAATATGTTGGCCGAGAATGCTCAATCATGGGATAGCTCAGACAAATCTAATAACCTCAAGCCTCCTCAATAAAAAGAGAAAGGAGGGATTTACATCCTTAATAAAGAAGATGATGTGAATGCAAGGCTAGCCAACCTCACAAGGAAAGTCGAGGCCATGGAACTTAGCAAGAGTGAAGTTACAAAGCCCACTGAAGCTATTAAGAACATATGTGGAATTTGCGCCACTAATATATATGCTACACAAGATTGTCCTAAAATTCCTGCGTTTCAAGAGGTGTTACAAGAACACGCACATGCCACATATGGATATCAACGACCTTTTAATGAACCGGTAGGTAACACGTACAACTCTACTTGAAAGAACCACCCAAATTTTAGTTGGAAGAATGCTCCCATGGGCAATCCTACCAACTCTCAAGGAGGGCCACCCATGCTAAATATGGCCCCACCTCAATTCTCATTGGAGGATACATTAAAGGCATTTATGCAAGGGCAAACGTAAATAAACCAAACGAACCAACAAATGTTCCAAAAGCTTAAAGTCTCGGTTGATGAGATTAAGGGACACTTGAATGCTAGGGAAGGGACCTTTCCGACCCAACCTCAGCCCAATCCAAAGTAAGTACATGAAGTAAGCATCCCTAATCTCCCCAACCAACATGTGGAGCAAGCCAAATCCATCACCACTCTTAGAAGTGGTAAGCAAATTGACAAATCTATTCGGTTGAAGGCCGACAAACCTAATGATCCAGTAAATTCTGAAGATGAGGACGGATCTAACTCAGCCCCACAAGAAACGGAACGCGTTTATAAGCCTGTAGTATCATTCCCTTCGAGATTGGTTGCTCCAAAATATCTTCCAAACTCTCATGATATTTTAGAGATTTTCAGCCAAGTCAAGATAAACATTCCATTGCTTGATTCCATTAAACAAATCCCCTCTTATGCCAAGTTTCTAAAGGACTTATGCACAACCAAACGCAAATATAATGTGCAACAAAATGCCTTTTTGAATGAGCAAGTGAGTGCCATTCTCACTCAAAAGACCCCCCCAAAATTCAAGGATCCCGGTAGTCCCACAATATCATGCATCATTGGTGAATACCGGATTGAATGTGCATTGCTAGATTTGGGGGCAAGCATAAATTTAATCCCATACTTAGTATATGAGCAACTTGGCCTTGGTGAATTAAAACCCACCAATACTACGTTGCAACTTGCTGATAGATCCATCCGTGTACCGAGAGGGATAGTTGAGGATGTATTGGTCCAAGTCGATAAATTCTACTACCCGGTTGGTTTCATCGTTTTGGACACACAACCGGTTATGGATACTAGCACTCAAATACTAGTGATTTTAGGCCGTCCATTCCTGGCTACATCAAACGCAATTATCAATTGTCGGAATGGGGTAATACAATTATCCTTTAGAAACATGACATTAGAGGTGAATGTATTCCATTTGGGCAAAAGGCATAAGGATGATGATGATGAGCTCTTCGAGGTAAACATGTTCAAATCTTTTGAAGAAGAAGAGCTCCTCCAACTTGAACCACTAGAAAGCTTGGAGACATGCTTGGCACATTTCGAGGATTCCAAAGACCCCATTATTAGTGAAATTGTGCAAGCATTGAATATTGAGAAACTGGTAGTTGGTACTAGTCGGTAAAGGCCCCATTTTGAAAGATTGCCACCAACCACATCAAGGCCTCTACCGTCTAACATCAAACCACTGAAGTTTGACCTTAAACCATTGTCATTCGAGCTGAAATATGTATATTTGGGTCAAGAAGAAACGTTCCTGGTAGTCATCGCCTCTCACCTAGGAAAAGACCAAGAGCTCAAGTTGATTAAGCTACTCGAAGAACATAGGGGAGCCATAGGTTGGACAATAGCGGACCTCAAAGTGATAGATGCTTCGATATGTACTCACCGTATACACCTCGAAGAGAACGTGAAAACGACTAAACAACCTCGAAGAAGGTTAAATCCAAATATGATGGAGGTTGTCAAAGCCGAGGTGTTAAAGCTACTAGACATGGGTATCATCTACCCCATCTCGGATAGCCAATGGGTGAGTCCTACCCAGGTTGTCCCTAAGAAGTCCGGTATTACCATCGTAGAAAATGCCAACAATGAGCTTATACCGACTAAAGTGACAACCAGTTGGTATATATGCATCGATTATCGGAAGCTAAACGGTCACTAGGAAGGACCACTACCCTCTCCCATTCATGGATCAAATTTTAGAGAGGTTAGCGGGTCACTCCTATTATTGCTTCATAGATGGCTATTTCGGTTACAACCAAATTGAGATAGCACCGGAAGACCAAGAGAAGACCACCTTTACATGCTCGTTTGACACCTTTGCATACCGAAGAATGCCATTCAGGCTATGTAATGCACCTGCCACATTCCAACGATGCATGTTGAGTATTTTCTCAGACATGGTGGGAGAATTTCTCGAGGTATTCATGGATAATTTTTCTATTTTTGGTTGTACTTTTGATAAGTGCGTTAATCACTTGAAGTTGGTCTTGACAAGGTGTGAGGAGAAGAGCCTTGTTTTAAACTGGGAGAAGTGCCATTTTATGGTACAAAGAGCAATAGTCCTTGGACATATCATCTCGTCCAATAGAATAAAGGTAGACTGGGCTAAGATTGATATTATTTCCAACCTACCTCCACCCAAGAGCATACGCGATGTGCAATCCTTCCTTGGACATGTCAATTTTTATAAAAGTTCATTAAAGATTTTAGTCATATTTCTAGGCCCTTATGCAACCTTCTCCAAAAGGAGAACCAATTTGAGTGGAGTGTCGATTGTCAATTAGCTTTTTCAAAGCTAAAAGACATGTTGACAATCGCTCTAATTATGCAACCACCGGATTGGTCCATTCCTTTTGAGTTGATATGCGATGCGAGTGATTATGCTATTGGGGCGGTGTTATGACAAAGGAAGGACAAAAAGCCCCACGTCATCTACTATGCGAGTAGGACCTTGAACCCCGCCCAAGTCAATTACTAGACTACGGAGAAGGAACTCCTAGCCATTATCTTTGCCTTTGACAAGTTCAGGGAGTACTTGATAGGATCCAAGGTCATAGTTTACACAGACCATGCGGCGCTGAAATACCTTCTTTCTAAGAAGGATGCTAAGCTCCGTTTGCTTAGATGGATCCTACTCCTTCAAGAATTCTATTTAGAGATCAAGGATAAGTAAGGAGTTGAGAACGTGGTGGCGGACCATCTATCCCATCTAGTTTTACCGAGTTCCATTGACGAGTCACCTATTGAGGACTCATTTCCTGAGGAGCAACTCTTTGTTGCTATGCATCCACCATGATATGCTGATATTGCAAACTATCTTTCCACAGGTGCGATGCTGACTCATTGGACTGCGCAGGATAAATGAAAATTTCTAAAGGAAGTGTGCATATTTTTCTACGATGAACATTTACTTTTTAAATATTTCCCAGATCAAATTATTAGGAGATGTGTCCCTGATGATGATCACAATTCCACCATCTCCTTTTTTCATGATCAAGCTTGTGGGGTCATTTTTCGCCAAGAAAACCACTGCTAAAATTCTGTAGTGTGGTTTTTATTGGCCCACTCTATTTAAGGACACCCATGAGTTTTGTAAAGCATGCGAGTGTTTTCAAAAGTTAGGAGGATTATTCAACATCTTGAAGTCTTTGACTGTTGCGGCATCGATTTCATGGGACCATCCCCTCATCTTTTGGACATGTTTATATATTGCTCGCCGTAGACTATGTGTCGAAGTGAATAGAGGCTATTCCATGTAGAACTAACGATCATCGTACGATTCTAAAGTTCCTTAAAGAAAATATACTTTCCAGATTTGGTACGCCTCGAGCCATCATTAGTGATGGCGATTCTCACTTTTGTAATAGGCCTTTTGAAGCCTTAATGAAGAAATATGGCATTAGACATAAGGTGAGTACCCCATCACAGACAAGTTCTCACTTTTGCCCACTCACAGACAAGTGGGCAAGCTGAAATTTGCAATCGAGAAATCAAACAAATTTTGAAAAAGACGGTGAGGTTGGATCGCAAAGATTGGTCGCTGAGATTAAATGATGCTCTTTGGGCTCATCGTACCGCTTATAAGACCCCCATTAGAATGTCCCCTTATAGACTTGTCTATGGGAAAAATTGTCACTTACCTGTGGATATCGAAACAAAGCCTATTAGGCAATTCAGGCATTAAATTTTGAAATTGACAAGGCTAGCTCACTTCGCAAACTCCAACTTAATGAGCTTGATGAGATCCGGAACGATGCTTATGAGAATTCGAGGATTTACTAAGATAGGATGAAAGTATTCCATGAAAAGCACATCTTCAAAAAATCTTTCCAAGAAGGTCAAAAAGTGCTCTTGTACAATTCTCGACTTTATCTTTTTCTAGGAAAATTATGATCTCGATGGATCGGCTCATATATTGTTAAAGAAGTTTTTCCCCATGGGACTGTTGAGGTAGAGAATGCGGCGAATGGTGACTGTTTTAAAGTGAACGATCAACGTCTTAAACCATTCGTTGAGAAATTTGATTAAGAGGACATGTCCATCACTCTGGAAGATCCTGTGTATCAGGACGATTGATCTCCTAGTCTAACGGAGGTATATCGTAGGATTAGGTTTAGTTGTTTCTCTGTTTTAGTTTTACTTGCTTTCATAGATTTTGATACCGGGGTTGTACACTTCCATGATCGACTCTCTCAGGTACTATCATTCTCACTCTCTTTTATTTTACCATTGCTCTCATGTTCATGCTCATTGCATATCTTTTTACATTGAGGACAATGCAAGATTTGGTTGGGGGGTGAGATGATATGAGATCCCTCACCTAGCAGTTTGTGGACATTTCGAGCACTATTTGTTGAATTTTTTTTATTTTTCTGAAAATTCAAAACTCTTTTAGAAAATTTTGTTTCTATGCATTCGGGATGATATGAGTATAAGAAAAAGAGATACGAAGTGAGTGATGTTGAAAGTCTTGAACTACCTTTGATATAATGTTTTTATATGTGAATTTCCCTATTTATATGATTGATAGAAAATTTGAACACTTTTACACCTAGTTCACATTACACAATTTTCATGGTTTGAAAGGATTATGTAGTTTTGTGGATTGGCTAGACTTAGATTTGAGGTGTTGAGGAACTAAGCCGGGGTACTTTATCCATCCTTGTCCGTGGGAAAATAACGAAAGATATGGATTTCTAAAAATCCTATCTAATGTGTATGAAAAGGAAAGGAAGGATGAAAATATGGGAATGATTGAGAATATGGTGGAAAATTCTGAAAATGGCTACCAATTACTAACCGGGGGATGGTCTACCCGTAACCAAAGCCGGAAATGGGACGCAGTGTGAAAGCCGTCGGAAGGACGGTAAGGCAAATTTCTGTCATAGGCTTGTTGTCGATCTGTACACCTTGAGATCCATAGTTTAGTTGATCTATGAAGAAGATGATCCCATAAACTCATAAGATGAGCCATCACTATCCACACTAGATTAAAATTGTTCAAGTCTTTCTATTTATAAATCAATTAGCGGGAATTTCATATGAACACTTATTATGTTTGAGAGTTTAAGGTTTCAGCTTCTATCACCCAGTTTCTCTCATTTTTGCACTTGTATGTCTTGGAATGTATAGAAGCATAGTTTCTAAAGGAGAGTTTGGTTTTAGAGATTTGAATATGTTTCACGCATGTTTTATTCGGGACTAGCAAAATGCTGGTTGGGGGGTGTGTTGAGCTTCAATTTTATACATATTCTAACCCATTACATCACATTATATGCATGGTTTTCATGTTTAAAGACTAATCTAATACATGTTTTTATGATTGTAGGAATGAGAGGGAGATTTCACCAATTCATAGTTAAAAGAGTCGCTTTGTATGCATTGAAGATCAAAGAACTAAGTGCTAAAGGATGGGAAAAAGAATCAAGAAAATGGAAGAAAGAAGGAAGAAGTGCAACACTCTGCACTAAAGACTGGTCGTCCGACCGGTCTGCTAAGGCACAGGATTGGTCATCAGACCAGTCTACAATTCAATAGAAACCCCCCATTGCTGTACATATCACTGGACCAAGATAGACCGGTCGAGCACTCAACAGAGAGGGGGAGGAAATTTCAAAAAGTCACTGGACTGATTTTCACGTTTTACGGCCAGTAGTCCAAGACTGCGTAACAGAACTTGTCCTAAAAGCTCCGATTTTCTCTGCGCAACTCCGTGATTTCTTGCACAATTTGGAATCTTCCGCACTATTCTATAAAAGGGGACCTAGGGCTTCGTCTAAAGGCATTCTAAAGAGATTGAAGGTCGTGGGAAGTGAAGGAGAGTACCGTGGAGCGTCCACAACTCCGTCGATTCTGATTTTTCTAGTTTTTTATGCTTTTATTTAGTTCTTCTTTTCAATTCTAGTAGTAGTATGACAATGCTCGGCTAGAACCTCTCAGCTAGGGCTGAGAGGTGAAGCTTGTAGCCAATTTCATGTTTAATTCAGTTTAGTTCAAGTACTTTCACTTTAAGTTTGGATTTTGAATGTTCTAGTTTGAATAAAGTTGATATTTTTAAAAGTTTTATGAGAATTCATGTGCTTCGGACATGGATTCCTTGCAATTCTCTGAGATTAGCATGTTTGGCTTGATTAGATTCGAATTATGGTAACCCTTGAGTATGCCATAGTCTCTTGGCATGGCTGTTACTCCGAAGGCTATAATTTTGAATGCTATGTGATTAAATAGGACTAGAACTTGGAAGTTCAACTTAAGTGGAATTGAATGTGTTTCAATGCTTTATCTTCCAACTAGATGAGAGATAGAACTTCGAATCTAGTTGTGTTTTATGCTTGAATTGATTGGATTGGCATGGGATTGCTACAAGTGAATCCTTGAAAGCCTTAGTTCCGTTAATTATAGATTTTACAACTTCACTATTTTTGAGTTGGTTTATGATTTGAACTTCTAATTTAATTGAATTTGAAGTTGCTGGAATAGTTTAGAATTAGTTCTCTAATTTCCTGTGGGTCGACCTTAGTCTTACTGAGAATTATTACTACATCGCAGCCTTGCACTTAAGGCGAGCGAACACTTGTTACTCCAGGTACTCTCGTTCTCACTCTCCTTTATTTTATCTCATTACTCTCATGTCATGCATATTGCATATCTTATTACATTGAGGAAAAGGTAGGATTTTGGTTGGGGAGGTGAGATTCCTTAGATGAATCTACTAGCTTTTGTGACATTTCGAGCAATTATGTAGAAATTTTTTGATTTTTCTGAAAATTCAAAACTCTTTTGGAAAACCTTATTTCTATGCACTTGGGATGTTATAAGTATGAAAGGATGAGAACGAATTGATATGATTTTGAAAGTCTTAAAGGACTTATAATATGGTAGTTTTTATTTGAATTCCCCTATTGATGTGATCGATAGAATGTTTGAACACTTGTGCACCTAATTCACGTTACACGATTCTCATGGTTTGAAAGGATTATGTGGATTTGTGGATTCGCTAGGCTTAGATTTAAGGTGTTGAGGAACCAAGCCGGATACTTTGTCCATCCTTGTCCATGGGAAAATAACAAAAGATATGGATTTCTAAAAATCCTATCTAATATATGTAAAAAGGAAAGGAAGGATGAAAATATGGGAATGATGAGAAATATGGTGGAAAATTCCGAAAAGGGCTACCTATTACTAACCGGGGGATGGTCTACCCGTAACCAAAGCCGAAAATGGGACGTAGTGTGAAAGCCGTCGGAAGGACGGTAAGGCAAATTCCTGTTATAGGCTTGTTGTTGATCTGTACACTTTTAGATCCATAGTTTAGTTGATCTATGAAGAAGATAATCCCGAAAACTCATGAGATGAACATTCACTATACACACTAGGTTGAATTCGTTCAAGTTTTTCTCTTTATCAATCAATCAGCGAGGATTCTATATGAATACCTATTATGTTTATGAGTTTAAAGTTTCAGTTTCTATCACCTAGTTTCTCTGATCTTTGCACTTGTATGTCTTGGAAAGAATAGAAGTGTAGTTTCTAAAGGAGAGTTGGATTTTGGAGAATTGAATCTTGTTTCACGCATGTTTTGCTCGGGACTAGCAAAATGCTGGTTGGGGGGTGTGTTGAGCTCTGAATTGTACATATTCTAACCCCAATTTACACATATTATGCATGGGTTGCATGATTAAAAGACTACTTTAATGCATGATTTGTGATTGTAGGAATGAGATGGAGATTTCACTAATTCAAGGCTTAAGAGAGCACTTTTTATACATTGAAGACCAAGCTTTGATGAGCCAAAGAAGAGAAGAAAAACCTTGAAGAAATCATGTTAAAAGTCTTGAATTGTCCTGAAAAAGCAAGGTGCAGAGCTGCAGGGCCATAAAAGTAAAATGTAGAAAGCTGCAGTTTTTTAAGATTGATTCAGAGATTGATCCGTCGATTGATCGCCTAGCCTGAGCGATTGATCGCCAGCCCTGAGCGATTGATCGCTTACAGCAGAATTGACAGATTTGTTGCTGGACTAAAGTGCAAATTTGTGATTGATCGCCCAGCCTGTAGATCAATTGATAGAATGCAGATTTTTGAAGAATTGTTGTTGGAACTCTCTAGACACTTTTTGGACCCAGCGATCAATCGCCTGACCACTTGTGATTGATCGCCCGATCACAGAATACAGTTTTTACAGTTGAATCGCTGGTGCGATTGATCGCCCAACCCAATCGATCAATCGACCATGCGCTCAGTTTAGAAATTTCTAAATCCGATCCGATTTTCTCTGTGCAGTGCATAAGTTTTATGCAAATTCTCGAAGATTCTTCGTTTGTGGAGTGTGAAAGCTATATAAGGAGACCTCCACTTCCTTCCTAAGGCATATAGCAACGTGGGGAGCAAAGAGATCAAGACCTAGGAGGCTTCCTAGCATCCTACAACTAGTTTTCTTTTTCTTCTAGTTCTACTTTCTAGTTTTAATACTTTCTTCTAGTTAACCTCTTAACTAAGGCTAAGAGGTGAAGCTTGTAGTTAACTTTGTGTTTAATTCAGTTTGATTCAAGTACCTTTACTTCAAGTTGGATTTTTTTATGTTCTTGTTTGGATAAAGTTGATATTTTTAGAAGTTTTATGAGAGTTCATGTGCTTCGGACATGGATTCCTTGCAATTCTCTGAGATTATCATGTTTGGCTTGATTAGATTCGAATTATAGTAACCCTTGAGCATGCCATAGTCCATAGGCATGGATGTAACTCCGAAGGCCATGACTTTGAATGCTATGCACTTGAATAGGACTAGAACTTGAATTCTTAACTTAAGTGGGATTGAATGTGCTTCATTGCTTTATCTTCCAACTAGATGAGAGATAGAACTTCGAATCTAGTTGTGTTTTATGCTTGGATTGAATGGATTGACATGAGATTGCTATGAGTGGATCCTTAAAGCCTTAGTTTTCTCTCTCTCTCTCTCTCTCTCTCTCTCTCTCTCTCTCTCTCTCTCTCTCTTATTCTCAAATTTCCCTTTTTAAATTACTGTTTAGTTTTAATTTTCTTAATTAAAATTCTAAATTGTTCCAATCTAAGTTGCTTGAATAGTTTAGAACTATTTATCTCTTTCCCTGTGGATCGACCTCAGTCTTACCGAGAATTATTACTACATCGCAGCCTTGCACTTGAGGCGAGCGAATAGTTACGGGTAGACCATCCCCTGGTTGGTAATAGGTAGTCCTTTTTGAAATTTTCCACCATATTCTCAATCATACCCATATTTTCTTTCCTTCTTTCCTTTTCATACACATTAGATAGGATTTTTAGAAATCCATATCTTTCATTATTTTCCCATGGACAAGGATAGACAAAGCACCCCGGCTTGGTTCCTCAACACCTCAAATCTAAGTCTAGCCAATCCACAAATCTACATAATCCTTTCAAACCATGAAAATCGTGTAATGTGAACTAGGTGTAAAAGTGTTTAAACATTCTATCAATTATATAAATAGGAAAATTCACATATAGAAACATTATATTAGAGGTAGTTCAAGACTTGCAACATCACTCACTTCGTATCTCCTTTTCTTATACTAGTATCATCCTGAATGCATAAAAACAAAGTGTTCCAAAAGAGTTTTGAATTTTAGAAAAATTAAAAAAATTTCTACATACAATGCTCGAAATGTTACAAAACACTAGATTCATATAAGAATCTCACCCCCTAACCAAATCTTGCATTGTCCTCAATGTAAAAAGATATGTAGTAAGTAAGACATGAGAGCAATGAAATAAAACATAGGATAGTGAGAAGAAGAGTACTTGAGGTAGCAAATTGATAAATTCTAGCATCTTCCATTGTCTCGATGAGACTTATTCAATCCTAAATGCAGAAAAATAAATCCTAACCTACCTACTGTTGGGGCTCAAATTTGCACCCATTATAAAACGACATCCCATGGTCTAGTGGCAATGATTTGGATAAGTTATGAGGCTAGGAGAGCCCCGAAAACGCTAGCACAACCCTGATCGCTTGGTAGAGACCAAAATCCATAAACAGCATTTCGGAAAGGAACTGGACATGCGCTTCACCGCCAAATGATCCGAAATGTCCTAAAACCCTTAACCTACAAGTTTCAAAGTCATCCGATGCATATTTTTGCCCGCGCACCTCGATATGCGTTTCGTCCCTGCCCGAAACTAACAAAAAGGGGTCCGTAAGCCTACAGCTACCATTTCAGAGCGGAAATGGACATGCGCTTCAACGTCAAATGATCTGAAATGTCCTAAAACCCTTAACCTGTAAGTTTCGAAGTCATCCGGTGCATATTTTTGTCCACGCACCTCGAAATGCATTTCATCCCAGTCGAGAGCTGACCAAAAGGGTCCGTAAGCCTACAAGCTACCATTTCAGAGCAGAATTGGACATGCGCTTGATCGCCAAATGATCCAAAATATCCTAAAACCCTTAACTTGCAAGTTTCAAAGTCATCCGGTGCATATTTTTACCTGCGCACCTCGAAATGCGTTTCATCCTAGTTTGGAGCTGACCAAAAGGGTCTGTAAGCCTACAAGCTACCATTTCAGAGTGGAACTGGACATGCGCTTCACCGCCAAATGATCCGGAGTGCCCCAAAACCCTTAAATAGCAAGTTTGAAGTCATTACGATGCGTATTTCCATGCGCCCGCTCCCCGGAACAACGTTCCTATACGACAAGCCGACCCGGAGGCTCCAAATTAGGAAGGAAGTACCAAAATTAGCAACATCTGGACTTCCACACCCCATCCCGTTCATTTAGGAGGTCAATCCTAGCCTAGAAGTGGCTTGGCGATAGTGAGTGCATGTCTAGAAAAGGTAGTTGTCCTTTGGAGGTCCCTCGTCGGAGTTGAAATGCTGAAATTTTCTGTAAGTGCTGGAATCCTGAAAATCTGGCTAAGTAGTGGGAAAGCGCCGGCAAAGCACATGCGCCTGGCCCCCAACCACATGCGCCTGGCCTCCAACCACATGCGCTTGCACTCTAGTGAATTAAACATTTTTCCAAAAAGCGCCGGGAAATGCGCCGGCAAAGCACATGTGCCCGGATCCACCACATGCGCTTGGCTGCTTTCTGCCACATGTGCTTGGTTTTTTTGTCTACCACATGCACTGGGAAATACCCGCCGGACGGGACCCGAACCCGATTATGCCCTATAAATAGTGAAGTCATTTCATTCATTAGCACGAGATCATCCCCCGCCGACCTCAGAGTGATGTAAGCACCACATGCACTTACCTTCTCTCCCCTCGCCAGATGCCTTGGCCGGAGTGGATTCCCTCTCCGGAAACCCTCGCCGGAAAGGGATTTCCTCTCCGGAATCCCAAGTTCAGAAAGAAAATCCTGAAATTTTCTAAGTACTGGGCACATGTGCCGGCTTATCCCCCACATGCGCCGGCTTTTTCCCCCACATACGCCGGCTTTTCCCACCGAAAAATCTGAATTTTCTCTAAGTCCGGGAGAGACATGCGCCTACTCTTTGGCTCCAGGCGCATGTGCACTACCACATGCGCCCGGAACACCTCTCCTTCATCTGTTTTTTGTGCAAAATGGGCACATGCGCCCGGATGATGACCACATGCGCTTGACAGATGATGCAACACCACATGCGCTTGAAAAATGGCCACATGCACCTGTACACACTCCCCCATGCGCCTGGACGCTGATGGGAGGGGTGGACCTTCCGTCGCGCGGCCCGCCTTCGTCCGAGATCGGATTTTGATGAAACCGCCTCTCCTGGATGCGTCTCGATGAGATCTATCCATCCACCAGATCAGATTCTCCAACGGTCAATGATAAATGGCCCAAATCAGTGTTTTGGTCCAAAATAACCAACACTTAGCCAATTTGGCAGCTCCGAAAATCCCTCCGAAAGAGCTGAAAACAGCCTAAAATGAGTAGAATCGGGCGGAATTGGACCGAGCCCGAGAGGAAAACTTTTCTTCTACTTGACATGATACACCATAATCATGCACTGCATATTTTTGTTCGCGCACCTCGAAATGCGTTTCATCCCAGTCCAGAGCTGACCAAAAGGGTCCGTAAGCCTACAAGCTACCATTTCAGAGCAGAACTGGACATGCGCTTTGCCGCCAAATGATTCGAAATGTCCTAAAACCCTTAACTTGTAAGTTTCAAAGTCATCCGGTGCATATTTTTACCTGCGCACCTCGAAATGCGTTTCATCCCAGTCTGGAGCTGACCAAAAAGGTCTGTAAGCCTACAAGCTACCATTTCAGAGTGGAACTGGACATGCGCTTCACCGCCAAATGATCCGGAGCGCCCCAAAACCCTTAAATAGCAAGTTTGAAGTCATTACGATGCGTATTTCCATGAGCGCGCTCCCCGGAACAACGTTCCTATACGACAAGCCGACCCGGAGGCTCCAAATTAGGAAGGAAGTACCAAAATTAGCAACATCTGGACTTCCACACCCCATCCCGTTCATTCAGGAGGTCAATCCTAGCCTAGAAGTGACTTGGTGACAGTGAGTGCATGTCTAGAAAAGGTAGCTATCCTTTGGAGGTCCCTCGTCGGAGCTGAAATGCTGAAATTTTCTAAGTGCTGGAATCCTGAAAATCTGGCTAAGTAGTGGGAAAGTGCCGGCAAAGCACATGCGCCTGGCCCCCAACCACATGCGCCTAGCCTCCAACCATATGCGCTTGCACTCTAGTGAATTAAACATTTTTTCGAAAAGCGCCAGGAAATGCGCCGGCAAAGCACATGCGCCCGGATCCACCACATGCGCTTGGCTGCTTTCTGCCACATGCGCTTGGTTTTGTTGTCTACCACATGCACCGGGAAATACCCACCGGACCGAACCCGATTATCCCCTATAAATAGTGAAGTCATTTCATTCATCAGCACGAGATCATCCCCCGCCGACCTCAGAGTGATGTAAGCACCACATGCGCTTACTTTCTCTCCCCTCGCCAGATGCCTTGGCCAGAGTGGATTCCCTCCCCGGAAAGGGATTTCTTCGCTGAAATCCCAAGTTCAGGAAGAAAATCCTAAAATTTTCTTAGTACTGGGCACATGCGCCGGCTTATCCCCCACATGCGCCGGCTTTTTCCCCCACATGCGCTGGCTTTTCCCACCGGAAAATCTGAATTTTATCTAAGTCCGGGAGAGACATGCGCCTACTCTTTGGCTCCAGGTGCATGTGCACTGCCACATGCGCCCGGAACACCTCTCCTTCATCTGTTTTTTGTGCAAAATGGGCACATGCGCCCGGATGATGACCACATGCGCTTGACAGATGATGCAACACCACATGCACTTGTAAAATGGCCACATGCGCTTGAAAAATGGCCACATGCGCCTGTACACACTCCCCCATTCGCCTGGACGCTGATGGGAGGGGTGGACCTTCCGTCGCGCGGCCCGCCTTCGTCCGAGATCGGATTTTGATGAAACCGCCTCTCCTAGATGCGTCTCGATGAGATCTATCCATCCACCGGATCAGATTCTCCAACGGTCAATGATAAATGGCCCAAATCAGTGTTTTGGTCCAAAATAACCAACACTTAGCCAATTTGGCAGCTCCGGAAATCCCTCCGAAAGAGCTGAAAATGGCCTAAAACGAGTAGAATCGGGCGGAATTGGACCGAGCCCGAGAGGAAAACTTTTCTTCTACTTGACATGATACACCATAATCATGCACTGCGACGAGGTTATCTGATCTCAGGACCCTTGAATACCCTAATCGAGCAGTCGGCAGGTCCACTACTTAGTCATTTCTAGCCCTGGGAAGTACCCTGTTGGCCCGGAAATTGACTTCTGCTAAGCAAATTGAAATGCGATCGCACCGCGATCTTCGTGGAAGTAATCCACCCCTGTTCAAAGATGGTCATCGATAATATTCACCGATTTCTCTAATCAGACCGCAAGCAGGTCCACTACTTAGTCATTTTCAGCCCTGGGAAGTGCCCTGTTGGCTTGAGAATTGACTAGTGCCAGTTGAAATCAACCGCGATCTCAAAGACGCCTAGGCAAAGCTGAAGTACTCAGGCTATCCAACAGCTGAGTCAAGCATTCACGAGGCACCGATCCCATTATTCATATGAAATTGGCATATGTGGGTACCCATCGGACCCTATACTTAACCACTTACAGGTATCGGAGATAGCCGATCCAGCCCATTGAATTTAGATCCTCAAAAGATCTTGGCTCGACAAAGCCTATCTGATCCCAAACAGATCATTGGAAAATACTCAGAAGAAAGAGTGTTCTCGAAGACGAGTCGCCCGGCTCCAGCAGAAATACATTTACTTTGCTGTACAAAGCTCTATTCATCCCGGATAAAGGTCCGAGGCTAAACCTAAGGGGTTATGGTTACCACGAGAAACCACAAACAAAGAGTTCTAACTAAGCTTGAAACATCTTGCTATGGATTGCCACTATGAAAAAGACAGTCGATGCCCTACCCATCGACAACGGGTCCATCGGTTGAGCTGATGAGGTAGTTGCGGATTGCTTTCCTAAGGTCACCCGTCATAAAAATACGGGCGCAGGCTTTAGGTTATGCCGACCAACATTTCGAGGTTCTTGTATTCCAGCGGTCACCTGTTCACAGTAACAGGCGCGGTCCCAGAGTTGCACCACTCGATTAAAACCCTCGTTCGGGAACATTGCGGAGTGCTTTCCTAAGGTCACCCGTCATAAAAGTACGGGCGCGGGCCTTGGGTCATGCCGACCAACATTCGAGGATCGTGTATTCCAGCGGTCACTGTTCGCTCGCCTCAAGTGTAAGGCTGCGATGTAGTAATAAATCTCAGGTAAGACCGAGGTCGATCCACAGGGAATTAGAAACAATCTCCAAACTACTCGAGCAACTTAGTTTTTAGAAGAAAATCAGATTAATTGAGAAATTAACTAAAACAGTAACTTTAATAGAAAATCAGTGATATAAAGTACTAAGGCATTCAAGGATCCACTTGTAGCAATCCCATGTCAATTCAATCAATCCAAGTAGAGAACACAACTAGATTTGAAGTCCTATCTCTCATCTAGTTGGAAAATAAAGCATTCACACACATTCAATCCAAATCAAGTTGAACTTCTAAGTTCAAGTCCCATTCAAACAATATAGAAATCGAAACCATAGCCTGCGGAGTAACAGCCATGCCTATGGACTATGGCCTGCTCAAGGATTACTATAATTTGAATCTAGACAAGCATCATATGATAATCTCAGAGAATTGCAAGGAATTCATGTCCGGAGCACATGAACTCTCATAAAACATCTCAAACTACCACTTTTGGTAACTAGAACATAAGAAAAATCCAAACTTGAATTAAAAAGTACTTGAATTAAACTGAATCCAACATAGAATTAGCTACAAGCTTCACCTCTCAGCCTTAGCTGAGAGGTTCTAGCCGAGCATATTCATGCTACAACTAAAACCTCTTAATAAAAGCATAAAACTAAAAAAAACCGAAAATAGAAGAGTTGCAGACGCTCCATGACAGCTTCCTCTCCTTAGAACCACGTTCCTTAGCTTCTTTGATGACCTAGGAAGAGCCCCTAGGTGTCCTTTTATAGTAAGAAACCTCCCTTGCGTCGGAAACATCCAGAATCCGCGAAAGGTTACGCAGTGCGCAGCAGTTTTCAGGAGTCCCGATTTAGAAAGGACTCAGTTTACGCAGAGCCGACCGGTCTAGACCGGTCAGACTGGTCTTTTCAACCATCCAGGGAGTGCAGCTGACCGGTCAAGACCGGTCGGACTGATCTGCCCAGCAATCCAGTGAGCTTAGCAGACCGGTCAAGACCGGTCGGTCTCTATTCAATTCATCCAGTGTACATGGCAGACCGGTCAAGACCGGTCGGTCTGGTCTTCATGTTGATCAGCGAGTGTGGCCGACCGGTCAAGACCGGTCTAGCTCTTCTCGCCTTTGTCCAGTGTGCATGGCCGACCGGTCAAGACCGATCGGTCCTGCTTCCTTTTGCCCAGAGATGTGGCTGACCGGTCGGATGACCGGTCGGCTTTGTTTTTCTTCATCTTTTTCTTCTTTTCTTCATTCTCTTTTCTCCCTCTTTCTTCTTCTTTCTTTGGTCCATCTTAGACCGTCCTCCAATGTCTTCAAATATCCCTTTTTAAGCTCCAATTGGATGAAGTCCGCTCTCATCCTTACAATCACAAAATATGTGTTAGATGGGCCTTTAAATAATGAAAATCATGCAAACCATGTCATGTAATGGGCAATGCAGTGTATAAATTGGAGGTTCAACAGTCACCTGTTTACAGTAACAGGCGCGGCCCTGAGTTGCACCACTCAAATCCTGACAGTCTCTTAACCCGGACAGTCCGAAAGAAAATGGGACATAGACATCCGGCGTGTCTAACAAATGTGGCTCAGTCCATAACAAGAAAACAAAGGTCTACACGACCATGAACTCAAGACCATAATCCCCGGCGGATTAGTCTTTTGCCTTCCAATCAAGGGTGATCAACCGTTGATGTAATTAAAGGCTCGTGACCAGTATCACAGCCTGGAATATAAAAGATCTCAGAATCTCTGGAATAAAATTCGCCTTGCGATATCTCTCTCTTGTGTACACTTTGTGATTGCTTATGATTGTATATGAATGTCTCTATACTCAGAATTCCCCCATAATAAAAGAAATACAAAAAAAAGAAAGAAGGACTGCTGACGAGTAGTTCTGATATCTTCCCCTCTTTTTCTAAGTTCTAACAAACTGGCGACTCTGCTGGGGATTATTCAATACCAGAATCTTTGGTTATTTCTGAGTAAATAGACATTCTGCGATAAATCATTTGCAGACACTAATGTGTACATGGGAAAGGTTACCGCAAGGAGAAATGTTCGGTGCCTTCACGGGCGCCAAACTGGCGACTCTCAACGGGAACGTTCTTCCCTTCATCTTTAAGGCAAAAGAATTTCGAAACTTCGCATAGCATGCATGTAGTTCTTACTTGTATGTTTCTGTCTATTCACTATCAAGCAGTATCGAGATTGGTAAGGTCGCGTCCCCTCTCTTTTTCAAGCGCGCGGAATATTCTAATGCGTGTATGACTGTGCAGAGAGAGAGAGTGATAGAGAGAGAGAAAGACAGAGAAAGAACCAAACGAATGGCATCTACGATGATCTTCTTAGCAGCCAGAGGATTCTACTTCCCCCATCTGGCAGCAACCTCTGAAACCGGATGGCAGATTGTGCAGAAGCGTAAGACAGTCAAGAAGACTGAGAACAAGAAGGTTATCCCAGCTGAGACGGAGAGGACAGCAAGGGTGCAGAGCAGAACAAAGAGACAGTGGAAGCCTGTCTATAGGGGCGACGCCCGCGACTCTAGCAGAACTACCGTGTCAGCCAGGCCAGAGTTCTCCTTCGCCGATATCGACTTCCCAGCGATACCGAAGACAACATCGCAAGCGAAGATACCGAAAAGATCCGCTGTTCGACAGTCGACTAAGACGACGATGAAGACAATCCCTACTGAAGCCGCCGTGATCAAGACGAGGCTGTAGCGAGCGCAAGTCATGATGGTGCAGGTCACCGAAGGAGAGGCAAGTGAGCGATACCCAGAGCTGCCTCCAATCCAAGAACAGATAGATGAGATTATCCAGGTCCAAGAGGACACAGCCAGAGAGATGAGAGAGATGAAAGAAGCACTGTTGGCTCTAGTTGCCCAGGGGGCAAACAGAAGCCCAGCTGTGCCCACTCGACAGTCTATGGAGGAATGCCAGGGGGCAGCAGGAGAACCAGCTACCGCCGAACCACAAGCTCGCCCGAGAAACGTTGTGTTCGGACGTGTACCGCCAATGCCGTCTCAAGCCATGAGAGAAGAACTGTCTCAGACAGTTGCGGACCTGATGCGTCAGGAAAGAGAAAAGGAGAAGAGAGGAAAATATGTATACCGGGTGTCGTACTTACCCGAGGTCCACGATCTCCCATTTCCCAACAATTTCAAGCGTCCGGACTTCCCTAGATTCGATGGCAGAGGATCGCCAGAGGAACACATGGCTCAATTCATGACAATGATGGGCAACCTATCGACAATTCCCCAGTACTGTCTCAGATTGTTTGGCTCAACGCTCACGAGCAAAGCATTCCAGTGGTACATGTCACTACCTGCAGGGTCAGTCAAGTCTTGGGAACAGATGCAGGACTTGTTCATCTCCAAATTCTTCTCTACCGAGCGAGAAGTCTCACTGACAGATTTAGCCTTGGTTCGTCAAAGGCAGGGAGAGTCGGTCGAGAAGTTCATCGACAGGTGGGGGACTATAGCAGCACAGTGCCGGGAACTGCCCAGCGAATCTGAGCAGGTCAAGATGTGCATGCAGGCCATGGATGCGATGATCTCATTTGGCTTATCTGGACACAAGTTCTTGACGTTTTGAGACCTCGCTACGAAAGCCCACCTGGTGGAAGGAGCCGCGTCCAGAGTGCAGTTCAAGGCAGAGAAGCCCAGGAGAGAAGCCGGAAGGATGATAACCTCTAACTATGTTGATAAAGGAAAGGGTTCAAATGACAGGAAAAGCCCAAACGCCGAACGTAAAGTTGAGGCCAGGCCTAGTGACCACGATTCAAGACAAAGGCAAGAGTTTTCAGAGGCCGCGACATCTCACGATAGAAGAGCGTAATCTAGCAAACGGACCTTATACCTTCGACATGGAAGATCTAGTTCCGATCATGGAACAGCTGGTCGAAGAGAGGTTAATAAGACTGCCAGAATGCACACGCCCGGAGGAAGCGAAGATGGTCGATCATCCTAGCTACTGCAGGTATCATCGTGTGACCGCCCACAAGACTGAAGACTGCTTTGTCCTAAAAGGCAAGATTCAACGGATGATCAACGATGGCACCATCAATATGAAGGCGGAAGAGGCGAGCCGGAACACTGCGACAGTGGTGTCTGCCCTTCCTGTGCCAGTTCAAATTCCAGTGGCGAATCCATTCCCAGAACCGGAAGAGCCATGGACACTTGTGAGCAGCAAGAAGAGGCTAGAGAACAAGAGAAGACTCGTGGAGAAAGAGAGGAAGATGAAGAACAGAATGAGAAGAAGAAATGTTGGACAAGAACAGCCGCGTGCACAGCCCGTTCAATGCGCCATGGTCTCAGTGGTCGCTCAATCAGGGGTCAGTGACAAGGACCAAGTCCAAGAGAAAGAAGAAGTCAATGTAGTGGCTCTGCGGTCAGGAAAGCAAGTCGTACAGAGAGAATTTCCGAGGCGACCAGACCCTAGAAGGACGAATGCGGTCATAGGTGAGCCATCAGGGACACCTCGAGAAAAAGAACCAGCAGAAGCAGTCAATGAGCCAGCAGCTGACCAACGAGATCACGCTCGAAATAAGGCACCGGTGATTTATGATGTGGTGTCTCATCTGAAGAAGGTTCCGGCCCGACTCAGCATCTACGATGCCCTGTGCCTTTCGAAGAAATATCGGGAAATGTTGCTCAACGCATTGCTCGATCAAGAAGCCCGTGAGGTCATGATAGCAGAGATCGAGTCAGAAATGGAAGGAATGAAGATAACAGGAACTGGGGATCGACCCGCAGAACAGGTCATGCAGATCAATCGATCGTCCATGATCACATTCTCTGAAGAAGACAGAACGATTAGCTTGACAGACCACAACCGCCCGTTGATGGTGACAGGTCTCATCCGAGACATAGAGGTCCGAAGATGCATGCTGGACGACGGATCTGCTGTGAATATTATGTCTCTGAAGACATTGCAGCAGTTGGGTTTCAGACAGACAGCACTTCGTCCAAGCGCCATGGTTATCCAAGGGTTCAATCAGGACGGTCAGCGTGTCCTAGGGTCCATTACTGTCATGCTGGAAATAGAAGAATTGTGCACCAAAGCCACCTGTCAGGTGATCGATGCGATGATGACATACAATATCTTGTTGGGATGACCGTGGCTTCATCAATACTGCATTATTCCCTCGACATACCACCAATGCTTCAAGTACAATAGAGATGGCGTCCAGTATAGAGTGGCGGCAGACCCGAGGCCGTACTCCGTCACTGAATCTTTCCTAGCAGATGCACAATACTATCGGGAGAGCGAGGAGGCCAAGACCGCAATAAAAGCCAATGAACCGACAAAGGTGGCACAGGGGGCAGAACCCCAGGGCAAGAATCCAAGACAAGCGGACGAAGCTCCGCGAGTGGTCGCTGAAGCGACAAGGGCTCACAGAGGAAATCCGTCGCAGAGGAAGAAGTTTTATTTAATACCGAAGCACCTCCAGAAGGAAGGGCAGTCAGTGTTGAAACAGATGACAAGCCAACAGATGAGCGTGTTGCAGTCCAGCTTCAATATGCCGGTGCCAAAGGTTGAGAGGATTTGTCCCTTCCCTAAAGCTCCGAGCCAGTTCTGCGTGCCGCCGACAATGGGAGCAAGGCATGAGATAAGATTTCAGGCCGGACTCTGCAACCCATTGCAGATCGAAGAGAACGTGAAGAGAACACCGGTAGAGACACCGCCCATTGAAGAAGAAAGATATAACAAGGCTAGTAGAAACATTATGAGAAACATGGGGTTCATCTGTTCAGAACTGCCAGCTCGGAAAGGCATGCTAGCACCCTTCGAAGTAAAGACAAAGGTATACAGAGGAAAAGAAGCCCTGGGGGCAGAATATGAGATCAGGCATATTAACAGGGTGACAATCAGTCTCGTGGAAGAGGTGAGGCCCGCTGGACCGAATGAAGTCTTACAGCCGAGTGCCGCGCCAGAGCAGATCGAAGATGGAGGTCAGCCCACGATAGATGAGCTACAAGAAGTCAATCTGGGGACCACTGAAGAGCCGAGGAATACTTATATCAGTAAGAATATTCCCGAGAAGAGAGGGAGAGATACATTCAACTCCTGAAAGAGAACAGAGACGTGTTCGCATGGACCTATTCTGAAATGCTAGGACTGAACCCGGCAATCGCGATGCACAGGTTGAATATCGCGAAGGAGAAGAGGTCGGTCAAACAGCCACAGAGACGCTTCCATCCTGACGTCGTCCCGAAGATAGAGGAAGAGGTGAAGAAGCTGCTTCAGGCCGGGTTTATCAGGGAAGTTCAATATCCCAAATGGATCTCGAACATAGTACCTGTAAAGAAGAAGAGCGGCCAGATCCGGGTGTGCGTTGATTTCCGCAACTTGAACGAGGCTTGTCCTAAAGATGACTTTCCTCTACCCATCCCGGAGCTTCTGATCCATAGCACATCAGCATATACAACGATGTCCTTTATGGATGGCTACTCAGGGTATAATCAGATCCGAATGGCTCCAGAAGACGAAGAATCCACTGCCTTCCTGCACATCTCTCGGGATATTCTGTTACCGGGTGATGCCGTTTGGGCTGAAAAATGCAAGGCGCCACGTATCAGAGAGCAATGCAGGTGATCTTCCAAGACATGATGCACAAGCATGTGGAATGCTATGTTGATGACCTGGTAGTGAGGTCCGACGGACATCAACAGCATCGCGAACATTTGAAGCTAGTATTTCAGAGGTTGAGGAAGAAGAGCCTCCGCATGAACCCGTTGAAGTGTGCCTTTGGGGTGTCCTCCGAAAAATTCCTTGGCTTTGTGATCAGGCATCGAGGAATCGAGATTGACCCCGCAAAGATCAAGGCAATCCGAGAAATGCCTCCTCCGAAGAATTTGAAAGAGCTGAAGAGCTTCCAAGGGAGAGTCGCTTACTTGCGGCGGTTCATCTCGAACTTGTCAGGTCGCTGCCATCCTTTCTCTCGGCTGAACAAGAAAGACGTCCGCTTCAAGTGGGATGAAGCGTGCCAGAAAGCCTTCGATTCCCTCAAAGAGTTACTAGGGAAAGCTCCAGTTCTCGCAGCGCCAATCGAGGGAAAGCCCCTGATACTGTATGTAGTAGTGGGAGAGAACTCACTGGGGGCACTGCTTGCCCAGAAGAATGAAGAAGGGAAAGAGAATGCTCTGTACTATTTAAGCCGCACGCTCATTGGCGCTGAGTTTAATTACTCACCGATTGAGAAGATATGCCTGGCCTTGATATTCGCTGTGAAGAAGTTGAGGCATTACTGTCTGTCATATCAGATTACATTGATCTCCAGAGCAGATCCTATCAAGTTCCTGATGAACCGACCTATGTTGTCCGGGCGTTTAGCCAAATGGGCCCTACTGCTATCCGAGTTCAACATCACGTATCTGCCGTCTCGAGCCGTTAAAGGGCAAGCGATAGCCGATTTTCTAGCAGCTCACCCGATACCGAATAACATGGAAATGGAATGTGATCTGCCTGACGACCAGGCCATGATGGTAAGAGTCACGAAGCAGTGGCGGATGTATTTTGACGGAGCCTCCAGAGCTGCAGGATCAGGGGCCGGTGTGATTTTCATCAGTCCTCAAGGCAACTTGTTGCCCTACTCATTCACAATAGTGTCGTCGTGCACAAACAACGAAGCAGAGTATCAGGCCCTCATCATTGGGTTACACTTGGCACGAGACATGCGAATCCGATCACTACAGGTATACGGTGATTCTCGGTTAGTTGTGGGATAGCTTATGACGGAATATGAAGTCCGCAAGCCGGAGCTGTCATCTCTTTGCCATCAGGCCCGAGCCCTATTCGATCATTTTCGTGACAGTACAGTGTCGCACGTCCCAAGAGCTGAAAATTCTCAAGCATACGCATTGGCTAACCTGGCCGCGGCTCTCGCGCACCTAGGGGGCAGCCCACTTCAAGTTACCATAGAAGAAAGGAGAATACTGACATCCCTCACAGCAGCCGAGAATGTCACGAGTGCAAGTCCCGTACATTGCTTTGAGATCACAGAAGAGGAAGATTGGAGAAGACCATTCTCTGATTACTTGAAGTATGGGTTCTTACCCGAGGATCCGCAGATGCGCACTCAAGTCAGAGGGCGTGCCAGCTCATTCGTCCTCTTAGAAGAAGTACTGTATCGACGCTCTAGTGATGGAACGTTGTCGAGATGCTTGGCCCGAGAAGAAATTCATGATACGCTGAGAGAGGCGCACGGAGGAGAATGTGGTGCCCATCAAGGCGGACGAAACCTACATCATCGAGTGCGGCACATGGGCTATTATTGGCCCACCATGGTGAAAGATGCGATGGACTACGTCAGAAAATGCCATCAGTGTCAGATACATGCTGACATCATACATATACCTCCAGAAGAACTGCATCAGTCAGTGATGTCTTGGCCTTTTGTGGCCTGGGGAATGGATGTGATAGGCCCCATTAGCCCCTCTTCCTCTCAAGGGCACCAGTACATACTAGCGGCAACAGATTATTTCTCTAAGTGGGCTGAGGCTGTGGCCCTGAAGAACATGAAAGCTAAACAAGTGGAGGGTTTCATCCAGAACGCCATTATCTATAGACATGGTATTCCCGATCGGATCGTCACGGATAATGGCACGCCCTTCCGAAATGCCGTGATCGACAAGCTGTGTGCCAAGTTCAAGATCAAGCATTGCTACTCAACACCCTATTATCCTCCTGCAAACGGGCTTGCTGAGGCATTCAACAAAACCATCATGAAGATTCTGAAGAAAACGGTGGCAGAGAATAAGAAAGATTGGGACAAACGGTTGCCCGAAGCGCTCTGGGCATATCGTACTACGCACCGCACAGCAACGCGGGCTGCTCCCTATTCACTAGTATACGGCACGGAGGCCATCATCCCTATGGAAGTTCAGGTCGAGTCCCTGCGAGTAGCACTTCGGAACTCCCTGACTGATGAGCGTAATGCTGAGCTCAGGATGGTCGAGCTCGATGCCTTGGATGAGAAGAGGCTCGCGGCATAACAACGGCTAAAGATGTACCAGAAGCATATCTCAACAGCGTATGACAAGCAAGTCAGGGGTAGATCCTTTAAGAAGGGTGACTTGGTACTCATAATGAAGCGACCGACAACCGCGCGCACTATAAAGAGCAAGTTCGACCCTAAGTGGGACCCGATATGCATCATAGAAGAAGTCTACTCCAACAAGGCCTACCATTTAGTGAATTTCGACGGTGGCGGAGCCGGTTTTGCAATTAATGGCCGGTTTCTGAAGAAATATTACCCCTAACGGTCAACTTATTACTTTCCTTTACATAAATATGAGAAATGTAAACTCCCCAAGAGAGGGAATGTAATAAGTAAGGATAGAAACGGAGAATGAAATGGGGTAGAATACAGTAGATAAGCCTGTAGTTACAAAAGCTAATCAATTACTTCCTATTCTTGCAGGTCTTCCTTGCCCTTGCTATGGAAAAATTACCAAGAAGGACCATTCGTCTGCGACACGAGCATATCCCGAGTTCAGAAACCCTGGACACTCCCGAAATCGACGACAAAGGGAAGTATTACTCTTTTCATTTCATTCTACATTCATCACTTACTAGAATTGTGATTATTATTGTTATCATTGTAGACCATTCTAACACACATCACACAAACATAACACTGATAGGAAAAAATAATTACTATTGTCATTTCATTTAACAAAAGTTTGGTTGATATCTTTTCGACGCCGTATACATGAATGGTCAAAAGGTAAGTATTTCTTACACCAACTACAAAATTTTCTAAAGGTAAGATCCTACGATCATTTCTATACATTTTTTAAGTCAAGAAGGAGAGCATCGGGAGCGAAAGATCAAAGCTTCTCCAAACATCCCGATATCAGCCTGATCACGGCCACCCTGGCAGTTTCCATCGCTGACTGCAGATAACACCTCCGCAGGATCAGGAACATGTTGAAGTTCAGCAGTCAAATCCTCCAACTGCTTGCACGCTGCTTCGCCCTCACTTTTGAGCCGCGTGACCGTTATCTGACCCTGAGTAACTACTGACTCGAGACGGGCAGGCTTCGAAGCTCACGGTGATCTTCTCCGCTTGCAGACGCTCAATCTCAGCGTCGATTTCAGCTATACAGCCCAAGCACCCTTCATACTGTATCTTATTATTTTGTAGGGATTCTCGTGCGTTCACCGTAGAATGCGCGTGACGTTCCACTGCAGGTCCCAAAGACTCTACAATTATACGCTTCTCCTCGATAGCAGGATCGGGCTCGACGCGCTCAGCGGCCGCTACGTTTGCGAGGGAGCTTTCGAACGCAGAGATGTGATTGACAACCACGAGTGCATCAGACCCAACTACTCCGACACAAGCTTCCAGCGCTTTCATGCCAGCGCCTAGCATATGCCATTCTTGTGGATCGGCCAACGCCTTCGCAAGGCTAGACAGCAGGCCCTTCAGCACGCTCTGACCAAAACAATCTAAATGTTCAAATGTAGGAATATCCGGCATCATAGCAATGGCGACGCCAGAATCGACGGCAACTGCAAGAAAGGATGCAAGACAAACAACTGATGCGTTAGCAAAAATGGAAGCAGAAACTACAAGTCATAATCTAATGTAAAGTGCGAAGGAGTCGTACCAGGAATGGCAGGAAGATCAATAGTAGGCTCCGAAGGTCCCGCAATGCACGTCTCGGAATTAACAACTGTTTCCAAAGCTTCGCCCGACAATTCAATAGTCACAACCGGAGACGATGCGACGGAAGTAGTAGAGGCAGGTACTGACCTAATAAGATCTGTAGAAATAAAATAATAATAACAAAATATGGTTAGTATGATTATGCAGGAATCAAAGAAGAAAAGTACAAAGCAGAACCACAATCGCATTTCTCACCTTGTGTTCGCAGAATGTCGGGTCTGACTTCGACCGCGGCAGAGCGTGACGTATCCACGACTTCCAACGCAACAGGACAGTTTACTTGCAATGGACGGCCTGATGGAAGGACCGAAGAAGGATCGACGTTCCCCTCACGTATCTCAAGCCCAGGAACAGATTCCTCGGCGTTATCAGCACGAACGGGCAAACAAGGAGGAACATCCGTCGACAACCCCGTAGTCGATGCCGCAACAGCCTGAGAAACGAAGACTAAAGGTTCGGAAGAAGGTTGGACCCTGACGTTGTCATAGAGTTGTGCTTCGATCGCTGCCATGGCAACATCGTCAAGATCACCTACACCCCCGACTCCGGTGTCGTTATCATAATAATTCGCGAGGGAATCATCGTTGTTGTGATCGTTGGCATGGTCCACTCCCCAGTCATCACCAGAATAATCTACAGGTTCGTCTTCAAGCTGTGACCCCGAACCATCAAGGCACGTCGCTCCCTGACCATCACCGGCTTCAGAACCATTTTCGGCATTGTCCCCCTCGACATCTGCAGGCTCGGACTCAACTCCGTCTCGATTATCGATAATTATATCTTCTTCGTCTGCAATCTCCTCTGTAGCACCAGACCGAAGCTCACCTTCTTCGCGGCTATCGGCAACAGTCGCACCTACCACTATCTCTGGAGTAGTGATCTGCAACGACGGATCCAAACTCCCCCACTTCTTGATATGTAACATTTCTACCTTTCTTAAGTTTTTCTCAGGTGCTGACGGGCGAACTCTTGGTGTGAGTCTTATCTTGACTCTCAACTGATCTCTTGCGCGGCCCGGTGGAAGATCGTCAATGAAGTCATCAGAAGGTCTAACTCCTGCCATGCCTTCCGTAGGCTCATCCTCTTCGACAGACGGAGAAGCAGTCTCTGCCGGAGGACGCAAAGATCCGACCCCTTGCTGACGTCTCTGTATAGGGACCCCGAAGCAATACCATCCGTCTAACGCTCCATCTTCTTTCCTACGAGTGATCGGCACGTTCAAGGAAGTCATATGGCTGGTACCAGGAACTCCGACGGCCTCACGCTGCTCACAAAGATAACCAAGACCGTCCTCAGGAACGTCATTCAACCTTGGAGGAGAGAGATAGAGAGGGAAATCGACAGGTTTGGAATCCCGGATGCGCGCGTACTGATGCACCCACCATCTCATCCAACCATAAGAAGTCGCGGGACGTCGACTACCGCCAGGCAACACGAACCTCGCGCCAGTTCGCGTCAGCAAAAGTTGGTCCCACATCCACTCCCAATGGACAGGACCCGTGCCATATGCTCGTTCTATCCTCGTCACGCTCGGAAGAGTCGACGGAACGCCCTGATCGTAGCCGAACTGTCTGGCGAACCTGCTCGGATAATAAGGCTCGTGCCAGAACTCCATGCCTTCGCGGAACAGGAGAGAGGTGGTCCGGATTGATATTAGGAATTCTCTGTCAGAAGAGTCAACCAAATCCTCATCATCGACGACTTCGATATCTTCATCAGCAATGGAAGCAAGAAAATGGTAAAAGTCAACTTCATTCTCACTGCAGATCCTTGAAGACACCCATTCTAGTGTCTTAAGCACCATCTTAGCCTTCATGAACCTGATAAGAGGCGCTCGGTCCGGAAAGAAGTAGGCGTGAGGCTTCATGCCATATACCCACGGGAAATAAACGCCTAACCAGCCGCAGAAATAATGCCACGGGCAATGGGCAGCGTCCATTCCATCAGCAGGTTTGTCCGGATTACTGGCAACATAACCGAACGCTCTATATATGCTGCAGAGTACAGGTGGCGCTATAGCAAGACGTTGACCACTGGCAAGGGCACCCGCCATAACGAAGCAAGAAACCCTGACGCCATCAGCACTCTTCGAGCTGGGAAGCGCGACTGCGGACAACCAGTAAGCGAGGAAGCCTACTAGCTCGCAAGTAGTAGACAATACGTTCGGGCAAGGAAACTTGCATTCGAACCTTTGTCGTAAAGCCCTTATTCTTTTAACATCAATTTTATATTTTCCGTAGTCAATCCTGAAAGAGAGAAAGGAGAGAGAATTTCACATAAGAAGCTATGCAGGAGAAAAGAGCATACGTCATGAAAAGAAAGAAAGGGATGTCCCGGGAAGACTTACTTCAAGTCGTGGCTGAAGTAGACTGACCAATCTTCATAGTGTATTTTTGTAATGCAGTCAAATTGTTGCAATTCATTGAACAACTCCAAACACGCCTTGGAATGATAGGCCTTCCGATCGCCTTCGCGCCTGAAGCCAGACAATTCTTCATCAGAGGGGATATATTCGTGATAATACCCGCTGCGTATGGGCAGGCCCGCCATCATCTTAAGATCCCAGAGGGTTATGCTCATCTCTCCTTGAGGAAGATGGAAAGAGTTGGTAACGGAACTCCAGTAATTTAAGAAGCCCCAGAGAATCGTCAGATCTCGCGGAAAGAAGCCGGCAGTAGCCTCGATGGCATAGTAAAGCCCAACCTCCCTCAGCACAGCCTCGTGCCAGATCAGAATCTCCTTTGCCCAGGGGATGTAGCTGTCACGGCGATTCAGATGCCCTCGGGTACGGAAGCTCGAAGTCTCCCACATCGCAGACGTGCTCATAGGAAGGAACCTTTGACGCACCGTCTCAAAGAAATGAGTCGGATAAGGTGCATGCGGATCACATGTAGGCATGAGGAAAGTCATTTCCTTAATCTCACCAACCTCTTGTTGCTTCCCGTTGCTTCCCAGGGTAGCAGTGAGTAATCTCTCAGGAACTGAAGACCATCTCTCCACTCCATAGAACTGGCTAGGTCTGCGAACATCAGATGGCTCGATGCTCGAAAAAGGTTTACACCTCATAAGAGACTTCTGGTGCAAAATGACTTCGCCATTATAAGGGTTCGTGATGCAGATGCCGCGCTCAGCAGTGATCTTGTTGCTCTCCCATCCAATCTTCATCCTTTCATATTTCAAGTCGAGGAGCTGTGTCAATCACTCCGCTTAACTGAGCGCCTTGTTCGGTTGTTTTCCTCGTCCTCCTTTCTTCTTACCTTTCTGACCCGTCAGATTCTCTTCTACATTGTGAACAGGTACATCTTGAGGACCTGCCTCGATGGCACTCGCCACACCAGCAAGTTGGGCATACTAATAGACCCACTCTTGTTCTGTTCCCCGCTTTGGAGGTTCAGGCGTTGTCTTGTTGACGAAGATGCGCACCAACACTTCATGAGGAAGCTGCACAATACGCTCCGTGAAATCCTTTATCTCGGGTTCGACCGTAGGAAAGAAGCGAGAGTTACGTCTTGGAGGAGGAGGGTTAGAAGGACCTTTAGCTATTCTTTTTCGACCGCGCTTCATCGACGTCGGACTAGAAGCATGCGACCCAGAGGTTTCACCAGAGGACCCCATTGTCGCTACTGCAATTCACTGCAACGCATAAACAAAACAACATTAGAGAACAACTCGATATACACGGGCAAATAGCCTAACGAAATCATATCACAAACACAAGCACAACATGAAGAGCATGAAAGCAATAAAATCAAGAGCATAGCATATCAATCATCATACGCATTTCATAACAAAGTAACTGCCATCATACATGCACGCATACATGTGATCGATGCACACACAAAATCATAGATTGGACCCACAATACATCCATACATTTAGTCTAAAAGTAGCCTTGACAAGTCCAGGTGCTTATAAGTAAGTACTGGACAGAGTGTTGAGCTCTTAATTGTGCATATTCTAACCCCAATTCATCACTCATTGTGCGAGGTTTGCATGGTTTATAGACAAATCTAATGCATGTTTTGTGATTGCAGGTTTGAGAGTGAACTCCGCCTAATTAATGATGAAAAGAGCTGATTTAGAACCTTGGATGAAGACCCAAAGGTGGGCCGAAGGAAGAAAGAAGCAAGGAAAGAAAGAAAGAAGCAAGAACAAGGAGAGAGAAGAAAGAAAAAGAAGGAAGAAGTTTGACAGACCGGTCTAGACCGATAGGCCAAGAGAGCCAGACCGGTCAAGACCGGTCAGCTATGTGCGTTGGAACCATGCTGAACAAGTCAGACCGGTCTTGACCGGTCGGCCATACCTGCTGGACCTTTGCTGAAGACGTTCGACCGGTCTTGACCGGTCGGCTATGGTTGCTGGACCTTTGTCCAAAAGAGTCCGACCGGTCTAGACCGGTCGGCCATGTCAATGAAAACAGAAACTTCTATTCTAAGTCCGATTTTCTCTGCGCACTGCGTAACTTTTACGCAGTTTCTCGATCTTTCTGAAGTTGTGGAGTCTTCCTACTATAAAAGGACACCTAGGGATCATTCCTAGGGCATCTAAGAAGGGTTGAAGCAAGCTTGGAGGCGGCGGAAGTGAATTTCGGAGTTCCACAACTCCCTCTAGTTTGTTTTGCTGTTTTTATGAACTTTTTAGTTGTTTCATGTTTCCTTGGATCATGAGCAGCTAAACCTCTTAGCTAGGGCTAAGAGGTGAAGCTTGTAGTGGATCCAAGATGTTTCAATTCGTAGTTAGTTGGTTTTAAGTATGGAATTCATGTTATGAACATTGGTTTGAAGTTTATACAAGTTTTTAAGTAGTTTTTCTTAGTCTTATGATGACTCATGGATGTTTGGGAGAATTACTTAATTTCTTATTTGGTTTGTATCAGTCTAGACCTGTATGATCCGAGGAATCGGAGTGCGCTCTAGGACTATGATCTTCATGAAGGGACTTCCTACCAAAGTTCTATTTTCTGATTTTCTGGGTTATGTAAGGGACTGTGCATGTGATTTGAATCTAGTTCAAATCATGATCTAGCCTTGTCTTGTGACAGGACTTGAGGATGGTTATGATTGTGAATTGGACTGTTTGGAAAGGGGAATGACCTATGCAATTGAGCATGCTCAGCTCAGCCTACATTGAGTGAATCTGATGCATCGAACTTACATAATACAGATTTTTTTGTTTAACAGCTCTATCATCCGACTAGATAGACGTTAATGTCGATTCTAGTTCAGAGAATGAAAAACCACAGCGGATTGAACATCAAGGATTGCTACAAGTGGATCCTTGAACCCCTAGTGCCTTTTTATAATTATTTACTTTCAATTTAATTCAGTTTTGTTACTCACATCAAAATCATACAAAATCTGGTTATTAGCTTTCAATAGACACTTTTGGATGTGTTTGTGAAATCCTACATAAGTCCCCGTGGATCGACCTCGGTCTTACCGAGATTATTACTACATCGCAACCCTACACTTGGGGAAGCGAACAAGTTTTTGGCGCCATTGCCGGGGATTTTTGACGGTTTTTCACAAATTTCTGAAATTAGTATCTATTTAGGATTATTAGGATTTTAGGACTAAGTTTGTTTTTTTGATTTTTCTTTTCAGGGATTTTTAGGAAGCTGAAGACGATACAAGGATTTCAAGTGCCGAATCAGGTTCTATCTTTCTAAACCTTACTCTTCTCCTTCTCCTATTTATTCCTATCATATTCATCTCTTATAGAGTGGGTGAAGACTCCTTTTGGATCTCTGAAAGGTCGGCCTTTTTGCCACCTGGATTCCTATTGGTAGGCTCTGCCATCTTGGATCACCTTGTGCTCAGAGATTTCCTTTCTCATCTCTACTCCTCTTTCCCCTTTTTCTGCACTTTTTCTCAAAAGATTCAAAGAGTGGGTGGGGAGTTCTCTAAACCCCTATTGACCAGGAGAAATCGGTCTCTATCCTTGCTTCTGGCTTAGCCATTGCAAGACACCTTGTGCTTCGGTCTTAGAGAAAAGTAAAGAAAGGGAAGAAGAATTCTTCTTTCTCTTTGTTTCGTATTTTTTGGTTTTGCATGCCACATTGGGCTCGGGATTCCAATAACCGACTCATAAGTGAAGGGGGGATAGTAGAAGGAATTGACAGAGAACCACGTGCTAGGAGACATCTAAACTCTCCAATTTTGTCTGAAAATATGGCTGCAAATCAACCTAATCCGGGCCAAAACCAAACTGAAATAGGGGAGAATGTGGTTGAGAATGTTCCCCGACCTAGGACTTTACGTGATTTCTTGTAACCCGCAAGAGCGAGCACTCCCTCATGCATAGTTTTTCCACAAAATGCAGGGAATGTGGATTTGAAACCGGGAGTGATCCAACTTCTTCCTAAATTCCATGGATTAGACAGTGAAAGTGCCTATCAACACCTTAAGGAGTTTGATGAAGTAATCACCACCATGCACTTTGCAAATGTGACTGAAGATGTAGTAAGACTCAAATTCTTCCCTTTCACTCTTAAAGATAAAGCCAAGGGTTGGCTTTATGCATTAAGGCCAAGATCAATTGGTGCATGGACTGACATGCACAGAGAATTTATAAAAAAATTCTTCCCCACTCACAAAACAAACATGTTGAAGCGCCTTATCATGAACTTTGCCCAAAAGGAAGATGAAACCTTCTTCCAATGTTGGGAGAGGTTTAAGGATTTATTAAATGCATGCCCACATCATGGCTATTAAATTTGGCGGGTTATAAGCTTTTTCTATGAAGGACTGACTTCACCCATGCGCCAATTTGTAGAGATGATGTGTAACGGGGAGTTCATGAATAAGGAAGCTGATGAAGCATGGGATTATTTGGAAGAATTGGCTGAGAATGCACAGGCTTGGGACACATCGAAACCAACTAATTCCAAGACTGGCCAAAAAAAGGAAAAGGGGGGAATGTATGTCTTATCAGAAGAAGATAGCATAAGTGCACGGTTGGCTAGCCTCACAAGAAAGGTCGAAGCCATGGAATTAAGGAAAAGTGAAACGATCAACTCCACTGATGTTGAAACTGTTTGTGGAATTTGTGCTAGAAATCAACATACAACACAAGATTGCCCCACAATTTCAGCAGTTCAAGGCATCTTACAAGAACAAACAAATGCCATAAACAGTTATCAACAATAATTTGGTGCTCCAAACTCAAACACGTTTAATCCTAATTGGAAGAACCATCCCAACTTCAGTTGGAGGAATGGACCCACTGCAAATGCAAGCAACACTCCAAAAGTATCACTAGAGGAGATGTTGGGTGCATTTGTATCGGTCCAAGTTAAGTATAACAAGACAAATTCTCTAAAAATAGATGGGTTCATGCAAGAGCAATTGAAATTCAATCAAAATTCAACTCAAGCCATCAATGAATTGAAAACATCACTAGCTAGAGTTGAATCTCATCTTAGTGTTAGAGAGAAGGGCACACTTCCTGCCCAACCTCTTCCTAACCCAAGAACCCAGTTTGAGATACAAGATGCAAGCTCATCCTCTCACCACACGGAACATGTTCAAGCTATCACCACTTTGAGAAGTGGGAAAGAAATTAACAAATCTAATCCGGTGAAGGCCCCAAAGCCTAAGGATCCGGAAATTTCTAAAGAGGATGATAGCTCGAACAATACCCCACAAGAGAAAGAACCGGAAAGGCAATACAAGCCGGTTGCTCCATTTCCACAAAGGTTGATTTCACCTAAACCTTTAGATAAAAATCTGAAAATTTTAGAAGTATTCAAGCAGGTGAAGATCAACATCCCGTTGTTGGATGCAATAAAACAACTACCATCTTATGCCAAATTTCTAAAGGAATTATGTACAGTCAAAAGGAAACACAATGTTCACAACAAAGTCCTTTTGACAGAGAATTTGAGTGCCATTATCAAACAAGAGGTGCCCCAAAAATACAAGGATCCGGGTAGTCCAACCATCTCATGCATCATAGGAGACTACCAGATTAAACAAGCCCTACTCGACTTGGGAGCAAGTGTGAATCTCATTCCATACTCGGTCTACGAACAACTTGGGTTAGGTGAATTGAAACCCACCAAAACCACACTTCAACTTGCTGATAGATCCATCCGTATACCAAGAGGAATAATAGAGGATGTTTTAGTCCAAGTTGATAAATTCTACTACCCAGTAGACTTTATTGTCTTGGATACACATCCCGTAATAGGCACCGGTGCTCAAATTCCCGTCATACTTGGACGGCCGTTTCTAGCTACTTCAAATGCCATTATCAATTATAGAAACGGACTTGTACAAATGTCCTTTGGAAATATGACCCTTGAGCTTAACATATTTGATTTATGCAAACAACCACGGGAGGTTGATGATGATGTCCACGAATTAAACATGATTGAATCATTCGTGGAGGATACAGTCCCCTTGTCACTATCTTCCGACCCTTTTGAGGCATGTGTGGCCCATTCTCATGAGATAAATGATGACACAATAGAAGAGATGGATGCCATGCTAGAGATGATGCCAGTGCTTGATAATAAAAGATGGAGGGCCCTATTTGAGCCTTTGCCTGTAAACGAGAACAAGGACCTCCCATCCAACATCAAGGGACCAACACTTGACCTAAAACCATTACCAAGTGAGCTGAAATATGTTTATCTAGGTCGAGATGAGACATATCCAGTGGTGATTTCTTCCCACCTGGATGAGGAACAAGAGAGTAGGCTAATAGCCACTCTATTAGAGCACAAGAGTGCCATTGGATGGTAAATTGTGGATCTCAAAGGCATAGACCCACTGATTTGTACTCATCGCATACACCTTGAGGAGAATGCGAAGACATCTAGGCAACCACAAAGACGACTAAATCCAAACATGAAAGATGTGGTTAAGGCCGAAGTGGTAAAGCTATTAGATGTGGGTATTATTTACCCAATATCCGATAGTCAATGGGTGAGCCCAACACAAGTGGTGCCTAAGAAATCCGGAATAACCATCGTAGCCAATGCCAATAATGAACTCGTGCCAACTAAAGTCACTACCGGTTGGAGAATGTGCATTGACTACAGGAAGCTAAACACTGTCACTAGGAAAGACCACTTCCCCCTACCATTTATTGATCAAATTTTAGAACGGTTGGCGGGTCATTCCCACTTTTGCTTCCTTGATGGCTATTCAGGGTACAACCAAATAGAAATTGCCCGTGAAGACCAAGAAAAGACTACATTCACATGCCCATTTGGCACTTTCACCTACCGACGGATGCCGTTTGGACTATGTAATGCCCCTGCCACCTTTCAGCGTTGTATGATGAGCATTTTTTCTGACATGGTGGGGACCATTCTCGAAGTCTTCATGGATGATTTTTCCGTATTTGGTTGTAGCTTTGATGAGTGCCTTGAGCACTTGAAATCTGTACTAAAAAGATGTGAAGAGAAGAACCTTGTGCTCAATTGGGAGAAGTGTCACTTCATGGTTCAAAAGGAAATTGTACTTGGTCATATCGTTTCACAAAATGGAATCGAGGTGGACAAAGCGAAAATTGATCTTATCTCTAACCTTCCACCACCCAAAAGCATACGAGATGTACGGTCCTTTTTAGGACACGCAGGATTTTACAGAAGGTTCATAAAGGACTTCAGTTGACTCTCTCGCCCTTTATGTAACCTACTTCAAAAGGAAAATTCATTCGAGTGGAATGAAGAATGTCAAAAGGCCTTTACCACCCTTAAAGGTATGTTGACATGTGCTCCCATAATGCAACCACCTGATTGGAGCATTCCTTTTGAGATTATGTGCGATGCTAGTAACTATGCTATTGGAGCCGTGTTAGGTCAAAGAAAAGAGAAAAAGCCATGTGTCATCTACTATGCAAGTAGAACCCTAAACTCAGCCCAAGCAAACTACACCACTACTGAAAAAGAACTTTTAGCCGTAGTTTTTGCCTTGGACAAGTTTAGGTCCTATTTGATTGGATCCAAGATCATTATATTCACTGACCATGCCGCGCTTAAGTATCTTCTTTCTAAGAAGGATGCTAAACCACGGTTGTTAAGATGGATCCTTCTACTCCAGGAATTTGACATAGAAATACGTGATAAGAAAGGAGTAGAGAATGTAATAGCTGACCACCTCTCTGACTTGTCCTCACTGATTCCCCTGAAACGAGTGCAATCAAAGACATGTTCCCTGATGAACAACTTTTTGCTGTTTCCCAATCGCTATGGTATGCGGACATTGCTAACTATCTTGCTACAGGTACAATTCCTACATATTGGAAAAGGCAAGATAAGGATAAATTCTTCACGGAGGTGTGGAAATTCCTATGGGACGACCCATACTTATTCAAGTATTGTCCCGATCAAATCATAAGGAGATGTGTGCCAGATGAGGAACAACAAAGTATCATCTCCTTCTGTCATTCTCAGGCATGTGGTGGCCACTTTTCGGCTAAAAAGACCACAGCAAAAATTCTGCAATGTGGGTTTTATTGGCCCACCATGTTCAAAGACACACATGAGTTTTGCAAAGCATGTGAACCTTGTCAGAAATTAGGAGAAATTAGGAGGAATCTCCCGTAGAAATATGATGCCACTCAATCCCATCTTAATAATCGAAATTTTTTATTGTTGGGGCATCGATTTCATGGGCCCATTCCCATCTTCTTTTGGAAACCTATACATCTTGCTTGCCGTTGATTATGTTTCCAAATGGGTCGAGGCCATCCCTTGCCGGAATAATGACCATAAAACGGTCATTCGCTTCTTAAAAGAGAATATTCTTTCCCGGTTTGGAACGCCCTGAGTCATCATAAGTGATGGAGGATCTCACTTTTGCAATCGCCCTTTTGAAACCTTAATGAAGAAATATGGCGTAACGCACAAAGTGAGCACTCCCTATCACCCACAAACTAGTGGACAAGCTGAGATTTCCAATAGGGAGATTAAACACATTCTAGAGAAAACGGTGAACCCCGATCGCAAGGATTGGTCGCTTCGGCTTACCGATGCGCTTTGGGCTTACCGTACTGCCTTCAAAACCCCTATTGGAATGTCTCCCTATAGACTTGTCTATGGGAAGGCTTGTCACTTGCCTGTGGAGTTAGAACATAGGGCATATTGGGCTATTAAGAAGATGAATTTCAATTCTGACAAGGCAAGCTCGTTACGCAAACTACAATTGAATGAACTTGCAGAAATCCGGAATGAAGCTTATGAGAATGTGAGAATTTACAAGGACAAGACGAAGATATTCCATGATAAGAATATTCTTCGCAAGACATTCACGATCAATCAAAAAGTCCTCATGTACAATTCTCGCTTACATCTATTCCCGGGAAAATTGAGATCTCGATGGACCGGTCCCTACATTGTGCGAACTGTCTATCCATATGTGACTGTCGAGCTGTTAAATCCAAGGAACGGCAACATTTTTAAAGCGAATGGGCAGCGATTAAAGTCGTTCTTTGAGAAGTTTCCTTCAGAAGGTATGTCCATACCCCTAAATGATCCTGTGTATCAGGATGACTGATCTCCTAGTCTGACGAAGGTATAGAGTAGTTAGGATTAGGATTTTGTTGCTTCGGTTTACTTTTGCTTAGGTTTGTTAAAAGGAGGAGGAATTCTAATTTTCACCTGTCAGGTACTCTCACTCCTCACTCCCTTTATGTTCACATTGCTCTCATGTTTGTTTACTGCACATCTTTTACATTGAGGACAATGCAAGATTTGGTTGGGGGGTGTAGGATCACTTGGATAAATCCAGCGTTTTGTAACATTTCAAGCAATTATGTGGAACTTTTTCGATTTTTCAAAACATTCGAAACTCTTTTGGAAAACATCGGTTCTATGCATTCAAGATGATATGAGCATAAGAGGAGGAGATATGAAGTGCATGGGGCTGTATGTCTGGAGTCTCTCATAGCATAATGGTTTTATATGTGAATTCCCCTATTTCTGTGATTGATAGAAAATCTGAACACTTTTACACGTAGTCCACATTACACGATTTTCATGGGTTGAAGGGATTAGGTGAATTATGGATTGGCTAGACTTTGAATTAAGGTATTGAGAAATCAGGCCGGGGTACTTTGTCCATCCTTGTCCATGGGAAAACAACGAACGATACGGATTTCTAAAAATCCTATACAAATTAAAAGAAAAAGGAAAAGGAAGGATGAAATTGGGAATGATGGAAAAATGGTGGAAAATTCCGATTAGGGCTACCTACTACCAACCGGGGGATGGTCTACCCGTAATCAAAGCCGGAAATGGGACGTAGTGTGAAAGTCGTTGGAAGGACAGTAAGGCAAATTCCTGTCATTGGCTTGATGTGGCTCCATGTACCTCGAGTTCTATAGTCTAGATGATCTATGAAGAAGATAATCCTAGAAACTCATAAGATGAATTTTCACTATCCACACTAGATTGAATTTGTTCAAGTTCTTCTATTTATCAACCAATCAGCGGGAATTTCATATGAATGCTTATCATGTCTTGAGGGATTACAGTCTCAACCTCTGTCACCAAATAGTTCTGAATCTTACACTTGTATGTCTTGGGATGTATAGAAGAAGGGTTTTTGAAAGAGAGTTGAGTTTTGAAGAATGGGATTAGCTTCACGCATGTTTTGCTCGGGACTAGCAAAATGCTGGTTGGGGGGTGTGTTGAGCTCTTAATTGTGCATATTCTAACCCCAATTCATCACTCATTGTGCGAGGTTTGCATGGTTTATAGACAAATCTAATGCATGTTTTGTGATTGCAGGTTTGAGAGTGAACTCCGCCTAATTGATGATGAAAAGAGCTGATTTAGAACCTTGGATGAAGACCGAAAGGTGGGCCGAAGGAAGAAAGAAGCAAGGAAAGAAAGAAAGAAGCAAGAACAAGGAGAGAGAAGAAAGAAAAAGAAGGAAGAAGTTTGACAGACCGGTCTAGACCGATAGGCCAAGAGAGCCAGACCGGTCAAGACCGGTCAGCTATGTGCGCTGGAACCATGCTGAACAAGTCAGACCGGTCTTGACCGGTCGGCCATACCTGCTGGACCTTTGCTGAAGACGTTCGACCGGTCTTGACCGGTCGGCTATGGTTGCTGGACCTTTGTCCAAAAGAGTCCGACCGGTCTAGACCGGTCGGCCATGTGAATGAAAACAGAAACTTCTATTCTAAGTCCGATTTTCTCTGCGCACTGCGTAACTTTTACGCAGTTTCTCGATCTTTCTGAAGTTGTGGAGTCTTCCTACTATAAAAGGACACCTAGGGATCATTCCTAGGGCATCTAAGAAGGGTTGAAGCAAGCTTGGAGGCGGTGGAAGTGAATTTCGGAGTTCCACAACTCCCTCTAGTTTGTTTTGCTATTTTTATGAACTTTTTAGTTGTTTCATGTTTCCTTGGATCATGAGCAGCTAAACCTCTTAGCTAGGGCTAAGAGGTGAAGCTTGTAGTGGATCCAAGATGTTTCAATTCGTAGTTAGTTGGTTTTAAGTATGGAATTCATGTTATGAACATTGGTTTGAAGTTTATACAAGTTTTTAAGTAGTTTTTCTTAGTCTTATGATGACTCATGGATGTTTGGGAGAATTACTTAATTTCTTATTTGGTTTGTATCAGTCTAGACCTGTATGATCCGAGGAATCGGAGTGCGCTCTAGGACTATGATCTTCATGAAGGGACTTCCTACCAAAGTTCTATTTTTCTGATTTTCTGGGTTATGTAAGGGACTGTGCATGTGATTTGAATCTAGTTCAAATCATGATCTAGCCTTGTCTTGTGACAGGACTTGAGGATGGTTATGATTGTGAATTGGACTGTTTGGAAAGGGGAATGACCTATGCAATTGAGCATGCTCAGCTCAGCCTACATTGAGTGAATCTGATGCATCGAACTTACATAATACAGATTGTTTTGTTTAACAGCTCTATCATCCGACTAGATAGACCTTAATGTCGATTCTAGTTCAGAGAATGAAAAACCACAGCGGATTGAACATCAAGGATTGCTACAAGTGGATCCTTGAACCCCTAGTGCCTTTTTATAATTATTTACTTTCAATTTAATTCAGTTTTGTTACTCACATCAAAATCATACAAAAATCTGGTTATTAGCTTTCAATAGACACTTTTGGATGTGTTTGTGAAATCCTACATAAGTCCCTGTGGATCGACCTCGGTCTTACCGAGATTATTACTACATTGCAACCCTACACTTGGGGAAGCGAACACAGAGTCAGGAAACAGTTTCAGCATCATACATACGCAACTATTCGCACACAGCAACTTTACAGGCAATCAGAGCACATAAGTGCACTCTGGCAGACATACTCTAAACCTGCCTAAAATAGACAGTTGCAAGCTGTGACAGGCCAAAGTAGGCAGCCAACTGCAGGCCCAAGGCACTAAGCTCCAATCGTGCTTGAATTTTAAGTGATCTAGCCTCAAACAGCTCTGAATTTGACTAAGAAACGGAGCTGGAAATGCCATTTCTTCACAAGTGCAAACCAGGGACTAAAAACGGAAATTTTGGCTAAGTGTTGGGCTGACATGCGCCCAAGGTGGAGCCCCAGGCGCATGTGGCCCCTCACATGCACCCAATCTATAAAATTTGAAAATACAATTTCATCACTTAAGGCATCAGGCGCATGTCCAATCTGACATGCGCCCGGCTCAGAAGAAGGGAATGAATGAGGTTGAAATTCAATGTACCAAGCGCATGTGGAAGCACCACATGCGCTCATCTCTAATTTCTGGGAAAGACACAAGTTCCGGGCAGTGCCCTAGGGCGCATGCCCAGAACCACATGCGCCTGGGACATGCGCCCATTCCATATGGCAATTTGACATGCGCCTGAGGGGAGTTCTCCGTCGGAAAATGGATGGTAGGCCACATGCGCCCACAAGGGGACCACATGCGCTTGTACCCCGAGGGTGAGATCTCTCACCTTGGGAAAGTTGGATTTTCTGACTCGAGGAAATGTTGGAATGACTCAGTGAGTCAACTATTTATACTTGAGCCTGGGGAACCGGTGCACTGCACTGGCATGACGTAAGCATCCAGCGCAGAACACCGGGGGGGCACTTGTTGGGGCTCAAATTTACACCCATTATAAAACGACATCCCATGGTCTAGTGGCAACGATTTGGATAAGTTTCGAGGTCGGGAGAGCCCCGAAAACGCCAGCACAACCCTGATTGCTTGGTAGCGACCAAAATCCATAAACAGCATTTCAGAGCAGAACTGGACATGCGCTTCACCGCCAATGATCCAAAATGTCCTAAAACCCCTAACCTGTAAGTTTTGAAGTCATCCGATGTATATTTTTGCCCGCGCACCTCGAAATGCGTTTCGTCCCTGCCCGGAACTGACAAAAAGGGGTCCGTAAGCCTACAGCTACCATTTCAGAGCAGAACTGGACATGCGCTTCACCGCCAAATGATCTGAAATGTCCTAAAACCTTTAACCTGCAAGTTTCGAAGTCGTCCGGTGCATATTTTTGTTCACGCACCTCGAAATGCGTTTCATCCCAGTCCACAACTGACCAAAAGGGTCCGTAAGCCTACTTGCTACCATTTCAGAGCAGAACTGGACATGCGCTTTGCCGTCAAATGATTTAAAATGTCCTAAAACCCTTAACTTGTAAGTTTCAAAGTCATCCGGTGCATATTTTTACCTACGCACCTCGAAATGCGTTTCATCCCAGTCTGGAGCTGACCAAAAGGGTCGTAAGCCTACAAGCTACCATTTCAGAGTGGAATTGGACATGCGATTCACCGCCAAATGATCCGGAGCGCCCCAAAACCCTTAAATAGCAAGTTTGAAGTCATTACGATGCGTATTTCCATGAGCGCGCTCCCCGGAACAACGTTCCTATACGACAAGCCGACCCGGAGGCTCCAAATTAGGAAGGAAGTACCAAAATTAGCAACATCTGGACTTCCACACCCCATCCCGTTCATTCAGGAGGTCAATCCTAGCCTAGAAGTGGCTTGGCGACAGTGAGTGCATGTCTAGAAAAGGTAGCTATCCTTTGGAGGTCCCTCGTCGGAGCTGAAATGCTGAAATTTTCTGTAAGTGCTGGAATCCTGAAAATCTGGCTAAGTAGTGTGAAAGCGCCGGCAAAGCACATGCGCCTGGCCCCCAACCACATGCGCCTAGCCTCCAACCATATGCGCTTGCACTCTAGTGAATTAAACATTTTTTCGAAAAGCGCTAGGAAATGCGCCGGCAAAGCACATGCGCCCGGATCCACCACATGCGCTTGGCTGCTTTCTGCCACATGCGCTTGGTTTTGTTGTCTACCACATGCACCAGGAAATACCCACCGGACCAGGACCCGAACCCGATTATCCCCTATAAATAGTGAAGTCATTTCATTCATCAGCACGAGATCATCCCCCGCCGACCTCAGAGTGATGTAAGCACCACATGCGCTTACTTTCTCTCCCCTCGCCGGATGCCTTGACAGGAGTGGATTCCCTCGCCGGAAAGGGATTTCCTCGCCGGAATCCCAAGTTCAGGAAGAAAATCCTAAAATTTTCTAAGTACTGGGCACATGCGCCGGCTTATCCCCCACATGCGCCGGCTTTTTCCCCCACATGCGCTGGCTTTTCCCACCGAAAAATCTGAATTTTATCTAAGTTCGGGAGAGAAATGCGCCTACTCTTTGGCTCCAGGTGCATGTGCACTGCCACATGCGCCCGGAACACCTCTCCTTCATCTGTTTTTTGTGCAAAATGGGCACATGTGCCCAGATGATGACCACATGCGCCCGGATGATGACAACATGCGCTTGACAGATGATGCAACACCACATGCACTTGTAAAATGGCCACATGCGCTTGAAAAATGGCCACATGCGCCTGTACACACTCCCCCATGCGCCTGGGCGCTGATGGGAGGGGTGGACCTTCCGTCGCGCGGCCCGCCTTCGTCCGAGATCGGATTTTGATGAAACCGCCTCTCCTGGATGCGTCTCGATGAGATCTATCCATCCACCGGATCAGATTCTCCAACGGTCAATGATAAATGGCCCAAATCAGTGTTTTGGTCCAAAATAACCAACACTTAGTCAATTTGGCAGCTCCGGAAATCCCTCCGAAAGAGCTGAAAACGGCCTAAAACGAGTAGAATCGGGCGGAATTGGACCGAGCCCGAGAGGAAAACTTTTCTTCTACTTGACATGATACACCATAATCATGCACTGCGATGAGGTTATCTGATCTCAGGACCCTTGAATACCCTAATCTAGCAGTCGGCAGGTCCACTACTTAGTCATTTCTAGCCCTGGGAAGTACCCTGTTGGCCCGGAAATTAACTTCTGCTAAGCAAATTGAAATGCGATCGCACCTGCAATCTTCATGTAAGTAATCCACCCCTGTTCAAAGACGGTCATCGATAATATTCACCGATTTCTCTAATTAGACCGCAAGCAGGTCCACTACTTAGTCATTTTCAGCCTTGGGAAGTGCCCTGTTGGCTTGAGAATTGACTAGTGCCAGTTAAAATCAACCGCGATCTCAAAGACGCCTAGGCAAAGCTGAAGTACTCAGGCTATCCAACAGCCGAGTCAAGCATTCACGGGGCACCGATCCCCATTATTCATATGAAATTGGCATATGTGGGTACCCATCGGACCCTATACTTAGCCACTTACAAGTATCGGAGATAGCCGATCCAGCCCATTGAATTTGGATCCTCAAAAGATCTTGGCTCGACAAAGCCTATCTGATCCCAAATAGATCATTGGAAAATACTCAGAAGAAAGAGTGTTCTTAAAGACGAGTCGCCCGGCTCCAGCAGAAATACATTTACTTTACTGTACAAAGCTCTATTCATCCCGGATAAAGGTCCGAGGCTAAACCTAAGGGGTTATAGTTACCACGAGAAACCACAAACAAAGAGCTCTAACTAAGCTTGAAATATCTTGCTATGGACTGACACTATGAAAAAGACAGTCGATGCCCTACCCATCGACAACGGGTCCGTCGGTTGAGCTGATGAGGTAGTTGCGGATTGCTTTCCTAAGGTCACCCGTCATAAAAATACGGGCGCGGGCTTTAGGTTATGCCTGACCAACATTTCGAGGTTCGTGTATTCCAGCGGTCACCTGTTCACAGTAACAGGCGCGGGCCCAGAGTTGCACCACTCGATTAAAACCCTCGTTCGGAAACGTTGCAGAGTGCTTTCCTAAGGTCACCCGTCATAAAAGTACGGGTGCGGGCCTTGGGTCATGCCGACCAACATTCGAGGATCGTGTATTCCAGCGGTCACCTGTTCATAGTAATAGGCGCAGGCCCCGAGTTGCACCACTCGAATCCTGACAGTCTCTCAACCCGGACAGTCCGAAAGAAAATGGGACATAGACATCCGGCGGTTCTAACAAATGTGGCTCAGTCCATAACAAGAAAACAAAGGTCTACACGACCATGAACTCAAGACCATAATCCCCGGCGGATTAGTCTTTTGCCTTCCAATCAAGGGTGATCAACCGTTGATGTAATTAAAGGCTCGTGACCAGTATCACAGCCTGGAATGTAAAAGATCTCAGAATCTCTGGAATAAAATTCGCCTTGCGATATCTCTCTCTTGTGTACACTTTGTGATTGCTTATGATTGTATATGAATGTCTCTATACTCAGAATTCCCCCAGAATAAAAGAAATACGAAAAAAAGAAAGAAGGACTACTGACGAGTAGTTCTGATATCTTCCCCTCTTTTTCTAAGTTCTAACACCTACCTACCTTTGATTAGTCCGATCGACTACATGATCAAATTTGAGCAGGATCTTCATGAATTTCAATAAATTTCTCATAAGGACCATCCAAAGTCCTGCTCGACAGTAAACATGTGTGCTTGTCATCATTCAAGCCCATTCGTATTGTGCACCACATGCATAAAAAGAGGAGACAAGAGCAGAAAAAGATATCTCCTTAAATTCTGATATGGGTTATGATTGATTAAAAACGGGTCCTCCGAATCAGAATTTTCAATGGGCTAAAGGACCCATAATGGTGGAGAGACATTTATCAAGTTTTTATTAGTTAAAGTTGTCTCCTCTACAATTTCAGAATTGTACGGTGCTTCCATAAACAATGGTAAAGAGTGTAAATCAGTGGAATGATGTTCTCAGGCACGGGCACCGTGTTTAACAAACTATCCAACTCCTTAATCATCTCATCATCAAGATCATAAGAGTGGGAGAAGCATTCCTCTAGGAAATCGAGATAGTCGAATGAAGGGTCGTGATCTTGCTTGAGTGAGTGCAAAAATTCAGTTTCGATGGTAAGGGATTCGCTCTCCATGGAGTGAAATTCTTCCAAACTAGGTTCTCCATAACTAGTATGAGGCACCAAGTCAGAAATATGCTAGACTTTAACAATCTCTCGAATAATGGGGTCGTTTGAATTTTCATAGTGAGCCAAGCATTCGTCCAAAGAATCTGAATTTTCACTCATGAGAGTCTCATTCTCCACATTAAAATTAAGCATGTCAATTTGGTGGAGTGACTCAAAAATATCAACCTTGATAATCTCTCAAGCATGCATATCCTCTAGAGACTCATAATCATTATGCCCTTAGGAGAAAGAAACCATAGGTTCATAAGCATCCACCGAACCCTTATTATAAGTAACCCCACTATCGCTTTTAAATTTTATGGATTCCTCGGGTTTGTCAACCGCCATTGAAATCTCTTCATCATTAAGTTCAAAGCATCCAAAAGAGATAGTGGACTTACCATAATTGATGATGACATTGGGATCATCGAGATCAATCTCCTCTAAAAATCTATTCATTAAATCTGAAGAAGGTGGGGCTTGGGTAGCCCCATCCTCCTCATTAGAAGAGATTGATTTGATGCCCCCAAATTCGGGTTCAACGTCTTCACAAGATGGTGAGTAGGCTTGATTTGATTGTTCATCTACATACTCTTTCCATATTTCCTCAAGTATTTGTGTATAAATGTCATCACAAGAGGAAGACGTTTTAGGGTGATTGTTAATAACCACAGTTGGTTCTTCCCTTGAACAAGGAGAATGGAGGTTTCCCCAATTAAGACCATACGCATTGTAGGATGAAAAGTTATATGATGGTTGATAGGCATATCCATACAAGTGATCACGCATTGTCTTAACTGGTTGGCTACTATTCATCCGTTCCTTTTGTTGTTGCACACGTCCTACCATAACCTGTGGAACACTCATGTTATTTGCAATCCGGTAAGCACGTAATGTTTTCCCCGGATGATCATTATTCAATTTTGCTTCGTTCTAGTATTCCCCCATCGTCTTACGTCGTGTCTCAACATGTGTATTGTTTTCATTAATGTACTCACGCATCGTCTTACGGGGGGGGGGGGGGGGGGGGGGGGGGGGGGTTAGTAGTGGTTGTTTGGATCTCAGAAAAACACTCATGCCTGGAGGGATCTCGATCACATTGAGTTTGGGTCCCCCAATCCGACGTCTCATCCTCCGAAAGGTACTTGTATGCACCATTCGTCCAATCATACATGATGAAATTTTAAGGAATTGGAAACTATCCTAATCTAGGAAAAATAAAAATAAAAAGGGAGATGGGGAAATGTTACCCGTGAAGGTGAGAACTATGTCAGCAACAATGTCCTACAAAAACAAAAAAAAAAAAATTGTTAGTAATCTAAAAAGAAATTGGAAAATCTACTTCTATAAAAACTGAAAATCCTACCTAACTAAAACTACTCTATAGCTACTAGAACAATTAGAACCATTTAACCTTTTCCCCGGCAAAGACGCCAAAAAGCTTGTTCACTCGCCTCAAGTGCAAGGCTGCGATGTAGTAATAATTTCCGGTAAGACCGAGGTCGATCCATAGGAAAAAAAAGTAAACAATTCCAACTACCCTAATAACTATAATCTAAGAAGTTTAGGAAAATAGTTTTTCACATAAAATAGAAAAATTTGAAAATAAGAAGAACTAGAGCATCAATGATCTACTTGTAGTAGTTCAATACCAATCCATTCATCCAAGCACAACACAATTAGAATTAAAGTCATATCTCTCATCTAATTGGAGGATATAACATCCAAGCACAAACAGTCCCACTTAAATTTGAAAATCAGATTTCTAGTTCTAATGAAGCACATAGAACTCAAACTTGTAGCCTTCGGAGTAACAACCATGCTAAGAGACTATGGCATGATCAAGGGTTACTATAATTCGAATTCAAACAACCCAATCATGGTAATCTCAAAGAATTGCAAGGAACCCATGTCTGGAGTATACAAACTCTCACAAAACTTCTAAAAATCCAAACTTTATTCAAACTAGAACTTAAAAATCTATAATTAAAGTAAAGATTACTTGAAGAAATGAATTAAAGCATTGAAACAAACTAGAAACTTCACCTCTTAGCTCTAGCTAAGAGATTAGCAAAAAGAAAGCATTAAAAACTAGAAAATAAAACTAGAAAAAGAAGAAGAAAACTAGTTGTAGGAGGCTAGGAAGCCTCCTAGGTCTTAATTTCTTTGCTCCCCATGTTGCTAGATGCCCTAGGAAGAGAGTGGAGGTGGCCTTTTATAAGAGAAATCCTGCACCAACTTGAAAACTTTGAGAAAACGCGGAGTCCTTCCGCAATTGAAAACTTAGAATTGAAAATCGGAGTTTCTGGAGCACCTTAGACCTGTTTCGCGACCAATCTAAGAAGAAAAAAATAGTCCAAAAATAACTGTAGACCTGTCTGGCGACCGGTCTATAGACAGGTCTAAGATAATTTTTTTAGATTTTCTACTTTTTCTCTTCTCTTTCTTTCTTGCTTCTTTCCTTCACCTTTTGGCACTTGTTCTATTGATCTTCAATGCATACAAAGTGACTCTTTTAACCATGAATTGGTGAAATCTCCCATTCATTCCTACAATCATAGAAACATGTATTAGATTAGTTTTTAAACATGAAAACCATGCATATAATGTGATGTAATGGGTCGGCAAATGTATAAATTGGAGGCTCAACAGCAAGACGCAGAGCTGCCTCCAATCTAAGAACAGATAGACGAGACAATTCAGGTCCAAGAAGACATGGCCAGAGAAATGAGAGAGATGAAAGAAGCATTATTGGCTTTAGTCACCCAGGGGGCAACCAGGAGCCCGGCTATCCCCACTCAACAGTCTATGGAGGAATCTCAAGGAGCAGCAGAAGAGCCAGTTGCTGCCGAACCACAGGTTCGCCTGAGAAATGTTGTATTCGAGCGCGTACCGCCACAACCATCTCATGTCACGAGGGAAGAGTTATCCCAGGCAGTCTCGAACCTGATGCGTCAGGAGAGAGAAAAGGAGAAGAGAGGGAAGTACGTTTATCGGGTGTCGTATTCACCCGAAGTTGATGACATTCCATATCCCCACAACTGCAAGCATCCAGATTTCCCCTAATTCGACGACAGAGGGTCGCCGGAGGAGCATATGACTCACTTCATGACGATGCTGGGCAACTTGTCGACAATCCCCTAGTTTTTTCTTATATTGTTTGGTTCAGTGCTCACAAGCAAGGCGCTCCAGTGGTATATGTCGCTGCCTGCAGGGTCTGTCAAGTCTTGGGATCAGATGCAGGAACTATTCGTCTCCAAATTTTTTTCTACCGAGCGAGAAGTCTTGTTGACAGACTTAGCCTTGGTCCTTCAGAGGCAAGGGGAGTCAGTCGAGAAATTCATCGACAGATGGGGAACCATAACAACTGCAGTGTCGAGAATTGCCCAGTGAACCCGAGCAGGTCAAGATGTGCATGCAGACCATGGATGCGATGATTTCATTTGGCTTATTTGGGCACAACTTCTCGACATTTCGAGACCTGGCCATGAAGGCCCACCTAGTGGAAGGAGCCGCATTCAGTACGTAGTTCAAAGCAGAGAAGCCCAGAAGAGAAGCTGGAAGGATAATAACGTCTAACTACATTAACAAGGGAAAGGGTTCAAATGACAGGAAACGTCCGAATACGGAGCGCAAAGTCGAGGCCAGGCCAGTGACCACGACACAAGACAAGGGCAAGGGTTTTTAGAGACCGCGATATACGATGATAGAGGAATGCAATCGAGTGAACGGACCCTATACCTTCGATATGGAAGATCTGGTTCCGATCATAGAACAGCTGGTCGAGGAGAGGTTGATAAGACTGCTGAAATCCAAGCGTTCGAAAGAAGTAAAAATGCTCAACCATCCCAACAACTGTAAATATCATTGTGTGCTCAGCCACAAAACTGAAGACTGCTTCGTCTTAAAAGGTAGGATTCAACCGATGATCAACGATGGCACCATCAACATGAAGACAGAAGAAACAAGGCAGAATGTTACGACAGTAATGTCCGCCATTCCCACACTAGTTCAAGTTCGAACAGTGAATCCATTCCCAAAGCCAGAAGAGCCGTGGACGCTTGTGAGCAGCAAGAAGAGGTTAGAGAACAAGAGAAGACTCTTACAAAGAGAGAAGAAGATGAAGAACAGAAGAAGAAGAAATTTTGAGCAGAAACAGTTGCGTGCACAGCCCATCCAGTGCACCATGGTCTCTATGACAACTCGATAAGAGGCTAGTGATAAAGATTGATATACGAAGAGAGAAGAAGCCAATGTGGTGGCCCTGCGGTCCAGAAAGCAGGTCATATAGAGAGAATTCCCAAGACGACCAGACCCTAGAAGAATGAACGTGGTCATAGGAGAGTCATCAGAAGCACCTCGAGAAAGAGCCGGCAGAAGCAGTCAATGAGTCAGTAGCCAACCAGCGAGACCATGCTCGAAAGAAGGCACCAGTGATTAATGATGTGGTGTCTCATCTGAAGAAGGTCCCGGCCCATCTTAACATCTATGATGTCTTATATCTTTCGAAGAAATATTAGGAAATGCTGCTCAACGCACTGCTTGATCAAGAAGCCCATGAAGTCATGATGGCAGAAATCGAGTCGGAAATGGAAGAACTAAAGATAACAGGAACTGAGAATCCATCCATGGAGCAGGTCATGCAGATCAACCGATCGTCCATGATCACATTTTCTGAAGAAGACAGAACGATCAGCTTGACAGACCACAACCGCCCGTTGATGATGATAGGTCTCATCCGAGACAGAGATCAGAAGATGCATGCTAGACGACGGATCCGTTGTGAACATCATTCCTCCGAAGACATTACAACAGTTGGGCTTCAGGCAGAAAACACTTTGCCTAAGCGCTATGATTATTCAGGTGTTCAATCAGGACAGCCAGCGTGCCTTAGGGTCCATCATTGTTATGCTGGAGATAGAAGTGTTGAGAACTAAAGTCACCTGTCAGGTGATCGATGCGATGATGACATATAATCTTTCGTTGGGACGACCATGGCTTCATCAGTACAGTATCATTCTTTCAACGTGTCACAAGTGCTTCAAATACAATAGGGACGGCATCCAATATAGAGTGGCGGCAGATCTAAGGCTATACTCCATCACTGAGTCCTTCTTGGCAGACACGTAATACTATCAAGAGAATGATGGAACCGAATCAGCCTGGAAAGTCAGTGAGCTAACAAAGGCAACACAGGGGGCAAAGCCCCAAGGTGAAGATTTAAGACAAGAAGATAGAGCTCCGCAAGTGGTCGCTGAAGCAATGCTGGTCCGCGAAGAGAATCCGTCACGAAGAAAGAAGTTTTATCTGGTCCCAAAAACATCTCCGGAAGGCGGGACAGCCAGTGTTGGAGCTAATGACAAGCTAACAGATAAGTGTATTATAGTCCAGCTTCAATATGCAGGTATCGAAGGTTGAGAGGATTCGTCCATTCCCTAAGGCTCTGAGCCAATTCTATGTACCGCCAACGATGGGAGCCAGTCACGAAATAAGTTTCATGCAGGACCCCATAACTCATTGCAGATTAAAGAGAACACCAAGAGAATGCCAGTAGAGACGCAACTTATTGAAGTGGAAAGGTACAGTAAGGCTAGCAGGCATATTATGAGGAACATGGGCTTCGTTTGTTCAGAACCAATTGCTTGAAAAGGTATGCTAGCACCTTTTGAAGAAAAGACGAAAGTATATAGAGGAAAAGAAGCCCGGGGGCAAGATGTGAAATCAGGCATATCAACATGGTGACAATCAGTCCTGTGGAAGAAGCGAGACCGGTCGGACCGAGTGAAGTAGTATAACCGAGTGCCGCACCAGAGTAGATTGATGATGGAGGTCAGCCCACGATAGATGAACTACAAGAAGTTAATTTGGGGACCCCTGAAGAGCCAAGGAACACTTATATCAGCAAGAACATTCTAGAAGAAGAGAGGGAGAGCTACATTCAACTCCTGAAAGAACAAAGATGTGTTCGCATGGACCTATTCTGAGATGTCAGGACTGAACCCGACAATCGCGATGCACAAGTTGAATATCGCGAAAGAGATGAGGTCGGTTAAATAGCCACAAAGGCACTTCCATCCCTACATTGTCCCGAAGATAGAAGAGGAAGTGAAGAAGCATCTTCAAGCCGGGTTTATCAGGGAAGTTCAGTATCCTAAATGGATCTCGAACATAGTACCCGTGAAGAAGAAGAATGGCCAGATCCAGGTATGCGTCGATTTCCGTAATCTAAACAAAGCCTGTCCCAAGGACGACTTTCCTTTACCCATCCTGGAACTTCTGATTGACAGCACGTTAGCGTACACAACGATGTCCTATATGAATGGTTATTCAGGATATAATCAGATCTGAATGGCTCCAGAAGATAAAGAATCCACCACCTTCTGCTCCTCCCTCGAGATATTCTGTTACCAGGTAATGACATTTGGACTAAAGAATGCGGGCACCACGTATCAAAAAGCGATGCAAATAATCTTTTAAGACATGATGCACAAGCACGTGGAATGCTACGTCGATGACCTGGTAGTGAGGTCTAAAGGACATCAGCAACATCATGAACATTTGAATTCAAGTATTTCAGAGGTTGAGGAAGAAGAGCCTCCGCATGAACCCTGTTGAAGTGTGCTTTTAGGGTCTCCTCCAGAAAATTTCTAAGGTTTGTAGTAAGACATCAGGGCACCGAAATCGACCCTGCGAAGATTAAAGCGATCTAAGAAATGCCTCCTCCGAAGAACTTGAAAGAGCTGAAGAGTTTTCAAGGAAGAGTTGCTTGACGGTTCATCTCGAACCTGTCAAGATGTTGTCAACCTTTCTCTCGACTGAATAAGAAAGATGTCTGCTTTGAGTGTGATAAAGTATGCCAGAAAGCCTTTGAGTCCCTCAAAGAGCAACTTGGAAAATCTTTAGTTCTCGCAGCACTGATTGAAGGGAAGACTCTGATATTATACGTAGCGATGGGAGAGAATTCACTAGGGGCACTGCTCGCCCAAAAGAATGAAGAGGGGAAGGAAAACGTTCTGTATTACCTGAGCCGTACGCTCGTGGGTGCTGAGTTTAACTACTTGCCGATAGAGAAGATATGTCTGGCTTTGATATTTGCCGTGAAGAAGATGAGTCATAAATGTCTATCATACCAAATTACGCTGATCTCCAGAGCGGATCCCATCAAGTTCCTTATGAATTGGCCCATGTTGTCCGAGCGATTAGCCAAGGGGGCTCTACTATTATCCAAGTTCGACATTATGTATCTACCGTCTCGGACTGTCAAAGGACAAGCCATAATTGATTTCCTAGCAGCTCATCCAGTACCGGATAATATGGAGACGGAATGTGATCTTCCCGATGATCAAGCCATGACGATAGGGATTACTGAAGACATGGTAGATGTACTTTGACGGAGCCTCCAGAGCCGCAGGATCAAGGGCTAGCATGATCTTCATCAGTCCTCAAGGCGACTTTTTACCTTACTCATTCACGATAGTACCATCATGTACGAATAACTAGGTAGAATACCAAGCCCTTATCGTTGGATTGCAGTTGGCACAAGATATGCAAATTAAGTCGTTACAAGTCTACGACGATTCTCGGCTAGTTGTGGGACAACTTACGATGGAGTATGAATTCCGCAAACCAGAACTATCACCTCTTTGCCATCGGGCGCGAGCCTTGTTCGGTCATTTCCGGGACAACACAGTGTTGCATGTCCCGAGAGCCGAAAATTTCCAAGCAGATGCATTGGCCAACCTAGTCGCAGCTCTCGCCCACCTAGGGGGCAACCCACTTCAAGTTACCATAGAAGAGAGAAGAATATTTCCATCCCTCGTAGTAGCCGGAAATATCATGAACGCAAGCCCAGTTTGTTGTTTCAAGATCACCGAAGAAGAAGATTGGTGAAGACCGCTCTCCGATTACTTGAAATACGGGTTCTTACCTGAAGACTAGCAAATGCGCACCCAAGTCAGAAGATGTGCCGGCTCGTTCGTCCTTCTAGAAGAAATAGTATATTGACGCTCAAACGATGGGACATTGTCAAGGTGTTTGGCTCAGGAAGAAGTAAGCGACACGCTAAGAGAAGCGCACAGAGGAGAATGTGGTGCTCACCAAGGTGGTCGGAACCTGCATCATCGAGTGCGGCATATGGGCTATTATTGGCCTACTATGGTGAAAGATGCAATGGAATATGAGAAGATGCCATCAATGTCAGATTCATGCCGACATTATACATGTTTCTCTTGAAGAGCTACATCAGTCGGTAATGTCATGACCTTTTGCGGCTTGGGGTATGGATGTGATAGGTACCATCAGCCCTTCCTCCTCTCAAAGACATCAGTATATACTGGCAGCAACCGATTACTTCTCTAAGTGGGCTGAAGCTGTGGCCCTGAAGAATCTGAAAGCTAAGCAAGTTGAAGGTTTCATCCGAAATGCCATCTTATACAGACATGGCATCCTCGAGTGGATCGTCACGGATAACAGCACGCCCTTCCGAAATGTCATGATCGACAAGCTGTGCGCCAAATTCAAAATCAAGCATTGCTACTCGACGCCCTATTATCCTCCTACGAATGGGCTTGCCAAAGCTTCAACAAAGTACTATGGGCATATCACACCACGCACTGCACCGCAACGCGAGCTACTCCATATTCATTAGTATACGGCACATAGGCTATCATCCCAATGGAAGTCCAGGTCGAGTCCCTGCGAGTAACACTCCGAAACTCCCTGACAGAAGAGCGTAACGCTGAACTCAGGATGGCCGAGCTCGATGCCTTGGACGAGAAAAGGTTCGTGTTGAGCTCTTAATTATGCATATTCTAACCCCAATTCATCACTCGTTATGCATGGTTTTCATGTTTAAAGACTATTCTAAAGCATATTTTGTGATTATAGGAACGAGAAGGGGACTTCACCAATTCAATGCTTAAAAGGTCACTCTGTACACAATAAAGATCAAAGGACCAAGCGCCAAAGGGTGGAAGAAAGAAGTAAGGGAGAAAGAGAAGGAGAAAAGGAAGAAGTACAGAAATTTGCACTGAAGACCGGTCGTCCGACCGGTCGTTCATAGCCTAGGACCAGTTGTCTGACCCGTCCGATCAATCAACAGGAGGACCCTTACTGCCAACATTGCTGGACCAATCAAGACTGATCGTGTGACCGGTCGTCCACTACTCAGACCGGTCGTCAGACCGATCGATTAATTCAAAAGCCAGGAAGTATTTTTACAAAAACTCACTGGACGATTTTTGGCCTTTTACGACCGATCGTCCATGAGCTCAGACCGGTCGTCTGACCAGTCATCTGCGTAACAAAGCTTCTTCTACAAGCTCCAAAATTTGCTGCATAAAGCGCAGTTTTTACGGATTTTCTTGAAGTTTCTTCGCATCTAGGGCCCCAAACCTATAAAAGGACTCCTCTAGCTTGTTTCTAGGGCATCCTAGAAGAGATCTACGAAGGTGGGAGGTGGAGAAAGACGGAATCGGAGTTCTACAACTCCCTCTAGTTTGTTGCTTTCTAGTTCATGTTTTTAGTTGTTTTCATGTTTCCTTGGATCATGAACGACTAAATCACTTAGCTAGGGCTATGAGGTGAAGCTTGTAGTGAATCTAAGATGCTTTAATTCGTTTTTATGTTTTCAATTTGAATTTTTATTGAAGAACAATGGTTATATGAAGTTTGAATAAAGTTCTAAGTAGTTTCCCTTAATCTTATGAGGGCTCATGGATGTTTAGAAGAATTGCTTTAGTTCGTAATTGTTTTGCATGGATCTAGACCTGTACGCTCTGAGGAATCGGATTCAATACGCTCTAGACTTGGATCCTCATGAGGGAACTTCAAATCAAAGTTCTACCTTTTATTCTTAAGTCCAATTTAGGTGTTGCTTATGCATGTGATTTGAATAAAGTTCAAATCATGATATAGTTAAGCCTTGTGACAGGGTTTGATGATTATTATGGTTGTGATCTTAATCTATTGGAATTAGGATTGACCTATGCAATTGAGTGTGCTCAAGTCCTAAATTGAATTGAGGGAATCATGTTTATGAACAACACATGAATTGGACTGTTTTGATGAATTAATCGCTCTATCATCCGACTAGATAGGATTTGATTTCAATTCTAGTTGTGTATTTAGGAAACCACAACGAATTAAGCATCAAGGATTGCTACAAGTGGATCCTTGAACCCCTAGTGCTCTTTTACATTGTTTACATCCACTTTTAGTTCAAAATATCTATCTACATTCAATTCCAAAATCCTGTTTAGTTAGTTCTCAATTAGAAACCATTGGAAGTGTTTTGTGGGTTCCTACACAGTCCCAGTGGATCGACCTCAGTCTTACCGAAATTATTACTACATTGCAACCCTACACTTGGGGAAGCGAACAAGTTATTAGCGCCAATGCCGGAGATTTTGACGGTTTTTTCATAAAATTTCTGAAAACAGTGTCTATTTGAGATTTTTAGGAGTCCTTTACTTAGTTTGTTTGCTTTGTTTTATTTTTACAGGAATTCTAGAGTCGAAGTAGTCACTTTAAATCAGGTTTTTCTAACCCTTTTTCTTTTATTTTTCTGAGATTTGCATGCCACATTGGGTTTGGGATTCTAATAACCGACTCATTAGTGAAGGGGGAATTGTTGAAGGGATTGATAGGGAGCCACGTGCTAAGAAACATTTAGATTCTCCAATTTTGTTTGAAAGTATGGCTAGAAATCAACCCAACCCTATGGCCAATCAAAATTTGGGCCAAACCGAAATGGGAGAGAATGAGGTTGAGGATGTTCCCCGACCAAGAACACTACGTGATTACTTGCAACCTGCAAGAGCAAGCACTCCCTCATGCATAATTTTCCACAAAATGCAGGGAACATAGATCTTAAATCGGGAGTAATCCAACTCCTTCCCAAATTTCATGGACTAGACAATGAAAGTGCCTATCAACATCTTAAGGAATTTGATGAGGTGATAGCCACAATGCACTTTGCAAATATAACTGATGATGTGGTGAGACTCAAATTATTTCCTTTTTCCCTTAAAGAGAAAGCTAAGACTTGGCTTCATGCATTAAGGCCAAGATCAATTGGCATATGGATTGAGATGACTAGGGAGTTCATTAAAAAGTTCTTCCCTACTCACAAAACGATCATGTTGAGGTGCCTTATTATGAATTTTGCCCAAAAAGAGGATGAGACCTACTTCCAATGTTAGGAGAGGTTCAAGGACTTGTTAAATGCATGCCCACATCATGGCTACGAAATTTAGAGGGTAATAAGCTTTTTCTATGAAGGACTGACTTCACCTATACGCCAATTCGTAGAGATGATGTGCAATGGAGAATTCATGAATAAGGAGGCCGAGGAAGCATGGGACTATTTTGATGTCTTGTCCGAGAACTGCATAGTCTTGGGATACATCTAAACCAACAAATCCCAAGACAAGCCAACAAAAGGAAAAAGGAGGAATTTATGTCCTCTCAGAAGACGATAACATAAGTGCACGTGTAGCTAGCCTTACAAGAAAACTCGAGACCATGGAATTGAAGAAAGGAGAGGCGATTAACTCAAAGGACGTTGAAATTATTTGTGGAATTTGTGCTGGGAATCAACATACAACACAGGATTGTCCTATAATTTCTGCATTTCAAGAAATCTTACAAGAACAATCAAATGCCATAAATAGTTATCAACGGCCATTTAGTCCTCCAAACTCAAACACGTATAACTCTAGTTGGAAGAACCATCCCAACTTCAATTGGAGGAATGGACCAAGTGCGAATGCAAACAACACCCCCCAAGCTCAACCTTTACTAGGTCAATCCCTAGTAATCACACCAAAAGCTACGCTAGAGGAGATGTTGGGTGCATTCGTATCAGTTCAAGCTGAATATAACAAGACTAATTCTTTGAAAATTGATGGGTTCATGCAAGAGCAACTGAAACTCAATCAAAATTCATCTCAAGCCATTAATGACTTGAAAACCTCAATGGCTAGAGTTGAATCTCATCTTAGTGTTAGGGAGAAAGGCACACTTCTTGTCCAACCTCTCCCTAACCCAAGAACCCAATTTGAGATACAAGACCCAAGCTCGTCCTCCCAACATACAGGAGCATGTTCAAGCTATCACCATCTTGAGAAGTAGAAAAACAATAGATAAATCTAATCTGGTGAAGGTTGTTGAACCTCAAATTTATACATCATTGCCCACTACATGACATGGTATGCATGATTTTCATGATTAAAAGGCCCATCTAATGCATGTTTTGTGATTGTAGGGATGAGAGCGGACTTCACTCAAATGGAGACAAAAAAGGGGCCATTTAGAGCCTTTAAAAGAAGGTCCAAGATGGACCAAAGAAGGAAGAAGAAAGAAGAAAGAGGAAGAAAAGAGAATGAAGAAACGAAGAAAAAGAAGAAGAAAAACAAGTCCGACCGGTCAGCCACATCTCTGGACAAATGGAAGAAAGACCGACCGGTCTTGACCGGTCGGCCATGCACGCTGGACTAACTCTAAGACAAGCCCGACCGATCGTGACTGGTCGGCCAGGCCAGTCCGACCGGTCGGCTGCGTAGAAAAATCAGGAGTTTCTAAATCCGGTTCCGAATTTTGCTCCGCACTGCGTAACCTTACACGGATTCTGGATGTTTCCGACGCAAGGGAGCTTTCCTACTATAAAAGGACACCTAGGGGCTCTTCTTAGGTCATCATAGAAGCTAAGGGACGTGGTTTTAAAAGAGAGAAAGCTATCGTGGAGCGTCTGCAACTCTCCAATTTCTGATTTTTCTAGTTTTTATGCTTTTAATATGAGTTCTAGTTGTAGTATGACAATGCTCGGCTAGAATCTCTTAGCTAAGGCTGAGAGGTGAAGCTTGTAGCTAATTTCATGTTTGATTCAAGTTAATTCAAGTAATTTTCAATTCAAGTTTGGATTTTTCATATTCTAGTTCTTTAAGTGGTAGTTTGAGATGTTTTATGAGAGTTCATATGCTCCTGGACATGAATTCCTTGCAATTCTCTGAGATTATTATATGATGCTTGTTTAGATTCAAATTATAGTAATCCTTGAGCAGGCCATAGTCAATAGGCATGGCTGTTACTCCGAAGGCTATGGTTTTGAATTCTACATTGATTGAATGGGACTAGAACTTGCAAATTCAACTTGATTTGGATTGAATGTGTGTGAATGCTTTATTTTCCAACTAGATGAGAGATAGGACTTCAAATCTAGTTGTGTTCTCTACTTGGATTGACTGGATTGACATGAGATTACTACAAGTGGATCCTTGAATGCCTTAGTACTTTAAATCACTGAATTTTCATTAAGTTACTGTTTAGTTTTATCACCCAATTAAATATGATTTTCTTGCAAAACTGAGTTGCTGGAATAGTTTAGAAGTTGTTTCTAATTCCCTGTGGATCGACCTCGGTCTTACCGAGTTTTATTACTACATCGCAGGCTTACACTTAAGGCGAGCAAACAAGTTTTTGGCGCTGCTGCCGAGGACTTTAGATAACGGTTTTCAAATTGTTTTAGTGGCTGTAGAAGTAGAAGTAGATAGGTTTTCTGATTTTCTTAGAACTAACAAATTGTTCTATTTTGTAGGAATTCTTCTCTAGTTCAAGCGCATCAGGTGATACCTTTCTAAATTAGCTTTTTGCAGATTTTTTTTTAGATTAATTTCAGATTTCAGATTTTTAGGATTTAGTTTTAGTCAGTTTTTGGTTGAGTGGTTTATGTCCCGTTGGGAACGTAACCACTCAAATCGTCTCCAATCTGAAGATGGTCTAGTTGGACCATTGTCAGTCCATAGACGAGTCCGAAATTACCAAGAGCATTGTGAAAGTTTGGGGAGTATGGAACAAACACCTTTAAGGAATCCTCCCCCCCTACTCCAACTACAAACGCAAATCAGGAAGGAGTAGGAGAGAATGAGGTACATAATGTTCCTCCAATGAGATCACTACAGGACTACCTACAACCCGCCCGTGCAATTAAACCCTCTTGCGTGGTTCTACCAGCAAACGATGGAAACTTTGACATAAAACCGGGTGTAATTCAACTCTTACCAAAGTTTCATGGGCTAGACTCTGACCGCCCATACTTACACTTGAAAGAATTCAAAGAAGTGGTGGCCACCTTGCATTACACCAATGTTTCCAAAGATACCATCAGACTTAAAATTTTTCCCTTTTCATTGAAAGAAAGAGCCAAAGATTGGCTTCACTCTCTTAGACCACATTCGATTGGGTCATGGGTTGAGATAAACCGGGAATTCTTGAAAAAGTTCTTTCCGGCTCATAAAACGAACACCCTTCGAAGGGCCATAATGAATTTCTCGGCTAAAGAGGGTGAATCTTTTTTCAATGTTGGGAGAGATTTAAGGACATCCTACTTGCTTGTCCACATCATGGCTATGAGAGTTGGCTAATTATAAATTTTTTCAATGATGGATTAAGTTCCAATATGCGCCAATTTGTGGAGATGATGTGCAATGGCGAGTTTATGAGTAAAAATCCAGATGAGGCTTGGAGTTACTTGGACATGTTGGCTGAAAATGCCCAATCTTGGGATACCTCGGATAAACCCAATAACCCCAAGCCCACTCAAGAGAAATAAGGAATCTATGTCCTTAAGGAGGAAGACGACGTGAATGCAAGGATAGCCAACCTCACAAGGAAGGTTGAGGCCATGGAACTTAGTAAAAGTGGAGTTCCCAAGTCCAATGAAGCTGTTGAAACCATATGTGGGATTTGCCTCACTGATTTACACGCTACGCAAGATTGTCCCACAATTCCTGCATTTCAAGAGGTATTACATGAACATGCAAACGCCACATATGGGTATCAATGGCCTTTCAATGGACCGGTAGGTAATACGTACAATGAGAGTTGGAAGAACCACCCAAATTTTAGTTGGAAGAATGCTCCTACAGGCAATCCCCCCAACTCTCAAAGAGGGCCACCCATGCAAAATATGGCCCCACCTCAGTTCTCAATGGAGGATACCTTGAAGGCGTTTATACAAGGGCAAACGCAAATCAATCATATGAATCAGCAATTGTTCCAAGAGCTTAAAATCTCGGTTGATGAGATTAAAGGATGCTTGAATGCTAGGGAAGGGACCTTTCTGGCCCAACCTCAGCCCAATCCAAAGCAAGTACATGAAGTGAGCATCCCTAATCCTTCCAACCAAAGCATGGAGCAAGCCAAATCCATCACCACCCTTAGAAGTGGTAAACAAATTGACAAATCTATTCCGGTGAAGGCCGATGAGCCTAATGATCCAGAAAATTCTGAGGATGAGGATGGATCTAACTTGGCCCCACAAGAACCGGAACACATTTACAAGCCCGTAGCACCATTCCCTTCAAGATTGGTTGCCCCAAAATATCTTCTAAACTCTCATGATATTCTAGAGATTTTCAGACAAGTCAAGATTAATATCCCTTTGCTTGATGCCATCAAACAAATTCCCTCTTATACCAAGTTTCTAAAGGACCTATGCACAACAAAACACAAATATAATGTGCAGCAAAAGGCCTTCTTAACTGAGCAAGTGAGTGCCATTCTCACTCAAAAGACTCCCCCAAAATTCAAAGATCCCGATAGTCCCACCGTCTCATGTATCATTGGAGACTACCGGATTGAGCGTGCCTTGCTAGATTTGGGGGCGAGTGTGAACTTGATCCCATACTCGGTATATGAGCAATTGGGTCTTGGTGAATTAAAACCCACCAAAACCACGTTGCAACTCACTGATAGATCTATCCGTGTACCGAGGGGGATAGTTGAGGATGTTTTAGTCCAAGTTGACAAATTTTACTACCCAGTAGATTTTATCGTCTTGGACACACAACCGGTTTTGGATGCTAGCACCCAAATACCGGTAATATTAGGCCGCCCATTCCTTGCCACATCAAACGCAATCATCAATTGCCGGAATGGGGTGATGCAACTATCTTTTGGAAACATGACACTAGAGGTGAATGTGTTTCACTTGGGCAAAAGACATAGGGATGTCAATGATGATGAGTTCTTCGAGGTAAACATGCTTAAAACTTTTGAAGAAGAAGAACTCCTCCAACTTGAACCACTAGAAAGCTTGGAGACATGCTTAGCACATTTCATGGATTCTGAAGACCCCATCAATAGTGAAATTGTGCAAGCATTGAATATAGAAAGACCGGTAGTTGGTGCTAACCGGTGGAGGCCCCATTTTGAAAAATTGCCACCAACCACATCAAGGCCTCTACCGTCTAACATCAAACCACCGAAGCTTGACCTTAAACCATTGCCATCTGAGCTTAAATATGTATATTTGGGTCAAGAGGAAACTTTCCCAATTGTCATTGCCTCTCACCTAGAGAAAGACCAAGAGCTCAAGTTGATTGAGTTACTCAAAGAACATAGGGAAGCCATAGGTTGGACAATAGCTGATCTCAAAGGGATAGATCCTTCGGTTTGCACTCACCATATACACCGTGAAGAAAATGCAAAAACGACTAGACAACCTCAAAGACTGGCTAAATCCAAACATGATAGAGGTTGTCAAAGCCGACGGTGTTAAAGCTATTAGATGTGGGCATCATCTACCCCATCTCAGATAGCCAATGGGTGAGTCCTACCCAAGTTGTCCCCAAGAAATCCGGTATTACCATCATAGAAAATGCCAACAACGAGCTTATACCGACTAGGGTGACCACTGGTTGGCGTATGTGCATTGATTATAGGAAGCTCAACACGGTTACTAGGAAAGACCACTTCCCTCTCCCATTTATGGATCAAATTTTGGAGAGGTTAGTAGGCCATTCCTATTATTGCTTCCTAGATGGCTATTCTGGATACAACCAAATTGAGATAGCTCCGGAGGACCAAGAGAAAACTACATTTACATGCCCGTTCGGCACCTTCGCTTACCGAAGAATGCCATTCGGGTTATGTAATGCACCTGCCACATTCCAACGATGCATGTTGAGTATTTTCTCGGACATGGTGGGTGAGTTTCTTGAGGTATTCATGGACGACTTTTCTGTTTTTGGTTGTACGTTTGATGAGTGTCTCAAGCACTTGGAGTTGGTCTTGATGAGGTGTGAGGAGAAGAAACTCGTCTTAAACTGGGAAAAGTGCCATTTCATGGTACAAAGAGGAATAGTCCTTGGACATATCATCTCGTCCAATGGAATAGAGGTAGACCGTGCAAAAATTGACATAATTGCCAATCTACCACCACCCAAAAGCATACGTGATGTGCGGTCCTTCCTTGGACACGTCGGTTTCTATAGAAGATTTATAAAGGATTTTAGTCATATCTCAAGGCCTTTATGTAACCTTCTACAAAAGGAGAACTAATTTGATTGGAGTGCCGAATGTCAATTAGCTTTTTCAAAGCTAAAAGACATGCTGACAACCGCTCCTATTATGCAACCACCAGTTTGGTCCATTCCTTTTGAGTTGATGTGCGATGCGAGCGATTATGCTATTGGGGCGGTGTTAGGCCAAAAGAAGGATAAGAAGCCCCATGTTATCTACTACGCAAGTAGGACCTTGAATCCCGCCTAAGTTAATTATTCGACTACGGAGAAAGAGCTCCTAACTGTCATTTTTGCCTTGGACAAATTCAGGCCTTACTTAATAGGATCCAAAGTTATTGTTTACAAGGATCATGCAGGCGCTAAAACACCTTCTTTCTAAGAAGGATGCTAAGCCTCGTTTGCTTAGATGGATCCTACTCCTTCAAGAATTCAACTTGGAGATCAAAGACAAGAAGGGAGTAGAAAATGTGATGGCGGATCATCTATCCCGCCTAGTCCTACCTAATTCCATTGACGAGTCACCTATTGAGGACTCATTCCCTGATGAGCAACTCTTTGTTGCTATGCACCCATCATGGTACGCTGATATAGCCTATTATCTTTCCACGGGTGCGATACCGATTCATTGGACTGCGCAGGACAAACGTAAATTTCTAAGGGAAGTGCGTAGATTTTTCTGGGATGAACCTCTATTGTTTAAATATTGCCCAGACCAAATTATAAGGAGATGTGTCCCTGATGATGAACACAATTCCGTCATCTCCTTTTGTCATAATCAAGCATGTGGGGGTCATTTTTCAGCCAAGAAAACAACTGCAAAAATTCTGCAGTATGGTTTTTATTGGCCCACGCTATTTAAGGACACCCATGAGTTTTGCAAAGCATGCGAGCGCTGCCAGAAGTTAGGAGGATTATCCCGTCGAAATATGATGCCTCTCACCCCAATTCAACACCTTGAAGTCTTTGACTATTGGGGCATCGATTTCATGGGACCATTCCCTTCATCTTTTGGACATTTCTATATTTTGCTTGCCGTAGACTATGTGTCTAAATGGATAGAGGCTATCCCATGCAGAACCAGCGATCATCGTACGGTTCTCAAGTTCCTCAAAGAAAACATACTTTCTAGATTTGGGACGCCTCGAGCCATCATTAATGATGGTGGTTCTCACTTTTGCAATAGACCTTTTGAAACTTTAATGAAGAAATATGGTATTAGGGACAAAGTGAGTACCCCATACCACCCACAAACAAGTGGGCAAGCCGAAATCTCCAATGGGGAAATCAAGCAGATTTTGAAAAAGACGGTGAGACCGGATCGCAAGGATTGGTCCCTAAGATTAGATGATGCACTTTGGGCTCACCGTACCGCCTACAAGACACCCATTGGAATGTCCCCTTATAGACTTGTCTATGGGAAAGCTTGCCACTTGCCTGTAGAGATAGAACACAAAGCCTATTGGGCAATTCGGGCTTTAAATTTTGACATTGACAAGGCTAGCTCGCTTCGCAAACTTCAATTAAATGAGCTTGATGAGATCTGGAACGATGCGTATGAGAATTCGAAAATTTACAAGAGTAAGATGAAGGCCTTTCATGACAAGCACATCTTAAGGAAATCTTTCCATGAAGGACAGAAAGTGCTCTTGTACAATACCCGACTTCATCTTTTTCCGGGAAAATTACGATCTCGATGGACCGGCCCATATATTGTCAAAGAAGTTTTTCCTCATGGGGCTGTTGAGATTGAGAATGCAGCGAATGGTAACTGTTTTAAAGTTAATGGACAACGCCTTAAACCATTTGTTGAGAAATTTGATTCAAAGGACATGTCCATCACTCTGAATGATCATGTCTATCAGGATGATTGATCTCCTAGTCTGATGGAGGTATAGCATAGGTAGGTTTTATTTAGTTTTACTATTTTATTAGGTTTTAGTTGTCGGGTTGGAGACTTCCATGATTGCTTTCTCAGGTACAATTGTTCTCACTCCCTCCTATTTTACCATTGCTCTCATGTTCATGCTAATTGCATATCTTTTTACATTGAGGACAATGCAAGATTTGGTTGCGGGGTGAGATGAGATTCCTCATCTAGCATGCTGCAACATTTTGAGCCTCACATGCGCAAATTTTTTTGAATTTTCTAAAATTTCAAAACTCTTTTAGAAAACCTTATTTCCATGCATTCGAGATGATGTGAGTATAAGAGCAGGGGAAACGAAGTGTGTGATGTTGTAAGTCTTGGATTTCTTCCAACATAATGGTTTTATATGTTAGTTCTCCTATTGTTGTGATCGATAGAAAATTTGAACACTTTTTACACCTAGTTCACATTACATGATTTTCATGGGTTAAAAAGATTATGTGATTTATGGATTAGCTAGACTTTGATTTAAAGGTGTTGAGCAGCCAAGCAGGGGTATTTTGTCCATCCTTGTCCATGAGAAAATAATGAAAGATATGGATTTTTAAAAATCCTATCTAATTTAAAAGAAAAAGGAAAGAAAGGATGAAATCGGGAATGAAGGAAAAATGGTCAAAAATTTTGAAAAGGGCTACCTATTACCAACCGGGGGATGGTCGAACCGTAACCAAAGCCGGAAATGGGACGTAGTGTGAAAGCCGTCGGAAGGACGGTAAGGTAAATTCCTGTCATAGGCTTGTTGTTGCTCTGTGCACCTTAAAATACTTGGTTTACTTAATCTATGAAGAAGATGATCCCAGAAACTCATGAGATGAACTTTTACTATGCACACTAGGCTGAATTTGTTCGAGTTCTTCTATTTATCAATCAATCAGCGGGAATTTCATGTAGACACTTATTATGTTTTGAGAGTCCAAGATTTCAGCTTCTATCACCTAATTTTTCCAAATTTTATACGCGTACATCTTGGAATGGATAGAATCATGGTTTCTGAAGGAGAGTTGGGTTTGGAGGTTTGAAATTGTTTCATGCATGTTTTGCTCGGGACTAGCAAAAAGCTGGTTGGGGGGTGTGTTGAACCTCAAATTTATACATCGCATTGCCCACTACATGACATGGTATGCATGATTTTCATGATTAAAAGGCCCATCTAATGCATGTTTTGTGATTGTAGGGATGAGAGCGGACTTCACTCAAATGGAGAACAAAAAGGGGCCATTTAGAACCTTTGAAAGAAGGTCCAAGATGGACCAAAGAAGGAAGAAGAAAGAAGAAAGAGGAAGAAAAGAGAATGAAGAAACGAAGAAAAAGAAGAAGAAAAACAAGTCCGACCGGTCAGCCACATCTCTGGACAAATGGAAGAAGGACCGACCGGTCTTGACCGGTCGGCCATGCACGCTGGACTAAATCTAAGAAAGCCCAACCGGTCATGACCAGTCGGCCAGGCCAGTCCGACCGATCGTCCGACCGGTCGGCTGCGCAAAAAAATCAGGAGTTTCTAAATCCGGTTCCGAATTTTGCTGCGCACTGCGTAACCTTACGCGGATTCTGGATGTTTCCGATGCAAGGGAGCTTTCCTACTATAAAAGGACACCTAGGGGCTCTTCCTAGGTCATCATAGAAGCTAAGGGACGTGGTTTTAAAAGAGAGAAGCTGTCGTGGAGCGTCTGCAACTCTCCAATTTTCGGTTTTTCTAGTTTTTATGCTTTTAATATGAGTTCTAGTTGTAGTATGACAATGCTCGGCTAGAATCTCTCAGCTAAGGCTGAGAGGTGAAGCTTGTAGCTAATTTCATGTTTGATTCAAGCTAATTCAAGTAATTTTCAATTCAAGTTTGGATTTTTCATATTCTAGTTCTTTAAGTGGTAGTTTGAGATGTTTTATGAGAGTTCATGTGCTTCGGACATGAATTCCTTGCAATTCTCTGAGATTATCATATGATGCTTGTTTAGATTCAAATTATAGTAATCCTTGAGCAGGCCATAGTCAATAGGCATGGCTGTTACTCCGAAGGCTATGATTTTGAATTCTACATTGATTGAATGCGACTAGAACTTGGAAATTCAACTTGATTTGGATGAATGTGTGTGAATGCTTTATTTTCCAACTAGAGGAGAGATAGGACTTCAAATCTAGTTGTGTTCTCTACTTGGATTGACTGGATTGACATGGGATTGCTACAAGTGGATCCTTGAATGCCTTAGTACTTTAAATCATTGAATTTCCATTAAGTTACTGTTTAGTTTTATCACCCAATTAAATCTGATTTTCTTGCAAAACTGAGTTGCTGGAATAGTTTGGAAGTTGTTTCTAATTCCCTGTGGATCGACCTCGGTCTTACCGAGTTTTATTACTACATCGCAGCCTTACACTTGAGGCGAGCGAACAAAAGCCCCAAAGCCTAATGATCTAAAAATTTTCAAAGAGGATGATAGCCCGACCAACACTCCACATGAGAAAGAACCGGAAAGGCAATACAAGCCGGTTGCCCCATTTTCCAAAGGTTAATTTTACCTAAACCTTTAGACAAAAACTTGGAAATTTAGAGGTTTTTAAGCAAGTGAAGATTAACATTCCGTTATTGGATGCTATAAAATAAATACCATCCTATGCCAATTTTTTGAAGGAATTATGTACAGTTAAAAGGAAACACAATGTTCACAACAAAGTACTTTTGACTGAGAATTTGAGTGCTATTATCAACCAAGAGGTGCCCCAAAAATACAAGGATCCGGGTAGTCCAACCATCTCATACATCATAGGTGACTACTGGATCAAACAAGCCTTACTCGATTTAGGGGTAAGTGTTAACCTCATCCCATACTCGGTCTATAAACAACTTGGGTTAGGTGAATTGAAACCCGCCAAAATCACACTCCAACTTGCTGATAGATCGATTCGTATACCGTGGGGGATGATTGAGGATGTCTTGGTTCAAGTCGATAAATTCTACTATCCAGTGGATTTTATTGTCTTGGATACACATCCCGTGATAGGTACCGATGCTCAAATTCCTGTCATACTAGGCCACCCTTTTCTAGCTACGTAAAATGCAATTATCAATTGTAGAAACAGGCTTGTACAAATGTCCTTTGGAAATACGACACTCGAGCTGAATATTTTTTATTTATGCAAACAACCACGGAAAGTTGATGACGAGGTCCACGAAATAAATCTAATTGAATCATTCGTGGAAGATACATCCCCCTTGACATTCTATTCCGATCCTTTGGAGGCATGTTTGGCCCACTCTCATGAGATGGATGATGACACGATACGAGAGATGGATGCCATTTTGGATGTTATGCCGGTAATTGATAATAAACGATGGAAGGCACTATTTAAACATTTACCCTTAAGCGAGAACAAGCCTCTTCCATTTAATATCAAGGCACCGAAGCTTGACCTAAAACCATTACCAAATGATTTGAAATATGTATATTTAGGTTGAGATGAGACATATCCGGTGGTGATTTCTTCCCACTTGGATGAGGAACAAGAGAGTAGGTTAATAGCCACTCTAATAGATCATAAGAGCATCATCGGATGGTCAATTGCGGATCTCAAAGGCATAGACCAACTGATTTGTACTCATCGCATACACCTTGAGGAAAATGCCAAGACATCTAGGAAACCACAAAGATGCCTCAATCCAAACATGAAGGAGGTGGTTAAGGCCGAGGAGGTGAAACTATTGGATGTGGGTATCATCTACCTAATATCCGATAGTCAATGGGTGAGTCCAACTCAAGTGGTGCCTAAGAAATCCGGAATAACCATCGTAGCTAATGCCAATAATAAACTCGTACCAACCAGAGTCACTACCGGTTGGAGAATGTGCATTAAGTACAGGAAGTTAAACACAATCACAAGGAAAGACCACTTCCCCTTACCATTGGTTGATCAAATGTTAAAAAGGTTGGCAGGTCATTCCCATTTTTGCTTCATATTCAGGGTAGAACCAAATAGAAATCGCCCTAGAGGACCAAGAGAAGACAACATTCACATGTCCATTCGGCACTTTTACCTATCGAATGATGCCGTTTGGACTATGCAATGCCCCTGCCACTTTTCTGCGTTGTATGTTGAGTAGTTTTTCTGATATGGTAGGGACAGTTCTCGAAGTCTTCATGGACGATTTCTCAGTATTTGGTTGTAACTTTGATGAGTGCCTTATGCACTTAAAAGCTATTTTGAAAAGATGTGAAGAAAAGAACCTCATGTTGAATTGGGAGAAATGTTACTTCATAGTTCAAAAGGGAATAGTACTCGGTCACATCATCTCACAAAATGGAATTGAGGAGGACAAAGCAAAAATCGATCTTATCTCTAACCTTCCACCACCCAAGAGCGTACGAGATGTGCGGTCCTTTTTGGGACATGCTGGATTCTATAGATGGTTCATAAAGGACTTTAGTTCACTCTTTCGTCCTTTATATAACCTTCTTCAAAAGGAAAACTCATTCGAGTGGAATGAAGATTGTCAAAATGCCTTTGACAAGCTTAAAAGTATGTTGACATGTGCTCCCATAATGCAAAAACCTGATTGGAGCCTTCCTTTTGAAATTATGTGTGATGCAAGCGACTATGCTATTGGGGCTGTGTTAGGCCAGAGAAAAGAGAAAAAGCCATGCGTCATCTACTATGTAAGTAGAATCTTAAACTCAGCCCAAGCAAACTACACTACTATAGAAAAATAACTTTTAGCCCTAGTTTTTGCTTTAGACAAGTTTAGGTCCTACTTGATTGGATCCAAGATCATCATATTCACCAACCATGCCATGCATAAGTACCTTCTTTCTAAGAAGGATGCTAAGCCACGCTTGTTAAGATGAATCCTCCTACTCCAAGAATTTGACATAGAAATAGTGATAAGAAAGGAGTAGAAAATGTAGTGGCTGACCATCTCTCTAGTCTTGTTCTCATCGATTCCCCAGAGATGACCGCGATCAATGACATGTTCCCTGACGAACAACTTTTTAAAGTCTCCCAATTGCCATGGTATGCGGACATTGCTAACTATCTTTCTATAGGTACAATTCCAACACACTAGAACAAGCAAGATAAGGATAAGTTTTTCAATGAGGTGAGAAAATTCTTGTGGGATGACCCGTACTTATTCAAGTATTGTCCCAATCAAATTATAAGGAGATGTGTGCCGGATGATGAGTGTTGGGGCTCAAATTTACACCCATTATAAAACAACATCCCATGGTCTAGTGGCAATGATTTGGATAAGTTTTGAGGCCAGGAAAGCCCTGAAAACGCCTGCACAACCCTGATCGCTTGGTAGCGACCAAAATTCGTAAACAGCATTTCGAAGCGGAACTGGACATGCGCTTCCCCGCCAAATGATCTGAAATGTCCTAAAACCCTTAACCTGCAAGTTTTGAAGTCATCCGGTGCATATTTTTACCTGCGCACCTCGAAATGCGTTTCATCCCTGCCCGGAACTGACAAAAAGGGGTTCGTAAGCCTACAGCTACCATTTCAAAGTGGAACTGGACATGCGCTTCACCGCCAAATGATTCGGAATGCCCCAAAACCCTTAAATAGCAAGTTTGAAGTCATTACGATGAATATTTCCATGCGCGCGCTCCTCGGAGCAACGTTCCTATACGACAAGCCGACCCGGAGGCTCCAAATTAAGAAGGAAGTACCAAAATTAGCAACATCTGGACTTCCACACCACATCCCGTTTATTCAGGAGGTTAATCATAGCCTAGAAGTGGCTTGGCGACAGTGAGTGCATGTCTAGAAAAGGTAGCTGTCCTTTAGAGGTCCCCCGTCGGAGCTGAAATGCTGAAATTTTCTAAGTGTTGGAATCCTGAAAATCTGGCTAAGTAGTGGGAAAGCGCCTGCAAAGGACATGCGCCTGGCCTCTAACCACATGCGCTTGCACCCTAGTAGTGAAAGGAAGTGATCCGAACACTTTTCCGAAAAGCGCCGGGAAATGCGCCGGTAAAGCACATGAGCCCGGATCCACCACATGCGCTCGGTGCATTATTCCAACATGCGCTTGACATTGTTTCTGGCACATGCGCCGGAAAATACCCGTCGGGTAGACTCGAACCCGATTTCCCTCCTATAAATAGTGAAGTCACCTCATTACATCAGCACGAAATCATCCCCTGCCAACCTCAGAGTGATGTAAGCACCACATGCGCTTGCTTTCTCTCCCCTCGCCGGATGCCTTGGCCAGAGTGGATTTCCTCGCCGAAAACCCTCGCCGGAAAGGGATTTCCTCGCCGGAATCCCAAGTTCAGGAAGAAAATCCTGAAATTTTCTAAGTGCTGGGCACATGCGCCAGCATATCCCCCACATGCGCCGGCTTATTCCACCACATGCGCCGGCTTTTCCCACCGGAAAATCCTGAAAATCTGCTAAGTCCAGGAGGGACATGCGCCCACTCTTTGAGTCCAGGCGCATGTGCATTGCCACATGCGCCCGGAACACCTCTTCTCCATCTGATTTTTCATAAAAAACACTTCACATGCGCCCGGGAGATGGGACATGCGCCTGGCCTCTAACCACATGCGCTTGGCAGCCATGTCACCCTCACATGCGCCTGCATATTTCCCTCTCCATGCGCCTGGACGCTGATGGGAGGGGTGGACCTTCGATCGTGTGCCCCGCCTTCGTCTGGAATCCGATTTTGATGAAATCACTTTCGCCGGATGCGTCTCGATGAGATCTATCCATCCACCGGATCAGATTCTCCAACGGTCAATGATAAATGGCCCAAATCAGTGTTTTGGTCCAAAATAACCAACACTTAGCCAATTTGGCAGCCCCGGAAATCCTTCCGAAAGAGCCAAAAACGGCCGAAAACGAGAAGAATCAGGCGGAATTGGACCGAGCCCGAGAGGAAAACTTTTCTTCTACATGACATGATACACCATAATCATGTACCGCGACGAGGTTATCCGATCTCAGGACCCTCGAATACTCTAATCAAGCGGTCGGCAGGTCCACTACTTAGTCATTTTCAGCCCTGGGAAGTGCCCTGTTGGCCCGAAAATTGACTTCTACTAAGCGAATCGAAACACGATCACACCGCGATTTTCGTGGACATAATCCACCCCTGTTCCAAGTCGGTCATCGATAATATTCACCGAATACCCTGATTAGACCACAGACAGGTCCACTACTTAGTCATTTCCAGCCCTGGGAAGTGCCCTGTTGGCCCTGAAATTGACTTTTGCTAAGCAAATTGAAATGCGATCGCACCGCGATCTTCGTGGACATAATCCACCCCTGTTCAAAGATGGTCATCGGTAATACTCACCGATTTCCCTGATCGGACCGTAAGCAAGTCCACTACTTAGTCGTTTTCAGCCTTGGGAAGTGCCCGATCGGCCCGAAAATCGACTTCTGCTAAACAAATTGAAATGCGATCGCACCGCGATCTTCGTGGACGTAATCCATCCCGGTTCAAAGACGGTCATCGATAATATTCATCGATTTCCTTGATTAGACCGCATACAGGTCCACTACTTAGTCGTTTTCAGCCCTGGGAAGTGCCCTGTCGGCCCGAAAATCGACTTCTGCTAAACAAATCGGAATGCGATCGCACCGCGATCTTTGTGGACGTAATCCACTCCTGTTCAGAGACGGTTATCGATAATACTCTCTAGTCTCTCTAATCAGACCGCGAACAGGTCCACTACTCAGTCATTTTCAACCCTGGGAAGTGCCCTGTTGGCTTGAAAATTGACTAATGCCAGTTGAAATCAACCGCGATCTCGAAGACGCCAAGGCAAAGTTGAAGTACTCAGGCTATCCAACAGCCGAGTCAAGCATTCACGGGGTACCGATCCCCATTATTCATAAGAAATTGGCATATGTGGGTACCCATTGGACCCTATACTTAGCCACTTACAGGCATCGGAGACAGCCGATCCGGCCTATTGAATATCGAGATCCTCAAAAGATCTTGGCTCGAAAAAGCCTACTTGATCCCAAATAGATCACTGAAAATACTCAGAAGAAAGAGTGTTCTCGAAGACGAGTCGCCCGACTCCAGAAGAAATACATTTACTTTATTGTGCAAAACTCTATTCATCCCGGATAAAGGTCCGAGGCTAAACCTAAGGGGTTATGGTTATCACGAGAAACCACAAACAAAGAGTTCTAACTAAGCTTGAAACGTCTTGCTATGGACTGCCACTATGAAAAAGACCGTCGATGCCCTACCCATCGACAACGGGTCCGTTGGTTGAGCTGATGAGGTAGTTGCGGATTGCTTTCCTAAGGTCACCCGTCATAAAAATACGGGCGCGGGCTTTAGGTTATGCCGACCAACATTTCGAGGTTCGTGTATTCCAGCGGTCACCTGTTCACAATAACAGGCACGGGCCCCGAGTTGCACCACTCGATTAAAACCCTCGTTCGGGAACGTTGCGGAGTGCTTTCCTAAGGTCACTCGTCATAAAAGTACGGGCGCGGGCCTTGGGTCATGACGACCAACATTCGAGGTTTGTGTATTCCAGCGGTCACCTGTTCACAGTAACAGGCGCGGGCCCCGAGTTGCACCACTCGAATCCTGACAGTCTCTCAACCCGGACATACCGAAAGAAAATGGGACATAGACATCCGGCGTGTCTAACAAATGTGGCTCAGTCCATAACAAGAAAACAAAGGTCTACACGACCATGAACTCAAGACCATAATCCCCGGCGGATTAGTCTTTTGCCTTCCAATCAAGGGTGATCAACCGTTGATGTAATTAAAGGCTCGTGACCAGTATCACAGCCTGGAATGTAAAAGATCTCAGAATCTCTGGAATAAAACTCGCCTTGCGATATCTCTTTCTTGTGTACACTTTGTGATTGCTTATGATTGTCTATGAATATCTCTATACTCAGAATTCCCCCAGAATAAAAGAAACACGAAAAAAAGAAAGAAAGGACTGCTGACGAGTAGATCTAATCTTTCCCCTTTTTCTAAGTTCTAACAAACTGGCGACTCTGCTGGGGAGTATTCAATACCAGAATCTCTGGCTATTTCTGAGTAAATAGACATTCTGCGATAAATCATTTGCAGACACTCATGTGTACATGGGAAAGGTTACCGCAAGGAGAAATGTTCGGCGCCTTCACGGGCGTCAAACTGGCGACTCTCAACGGGAACGTTCTTCCCTTCATCTTTAAGGCGAAAGAATTTTGAAGCTTTACATAGCATGAATGTAGTTCATACTTGTATGTTTCTGTCTATCCGCTGTCGAGCCGTATCGCGATTGGTAAGGTCGCGTCCCCTCTCTTTCCCAAGCGCGCAGAATATTCTAATGCGTGTATCACTGTGCAGAGAGAGAGAGAAAGACAGAGAGAGACGGAGAAAGGAACAGAAAGACAGAAAAGAATTAACCAAATGGCGTCCACAATGATCTTCTTAGCATCCGGAGGATTTTACTTCCCCCATCTGGCAGCAACCTCTGAAGCCGGATGGCAGATTGTTCAGAAGCGCAAGACCGTCAAGAAGACTGAGAACAAGAAAGTTATTCCAGCTGAGATGGAGAGGACAGCAAGGGTGCTGAGCAGAACAAAGAGACAGTGGAAGCCAGTCTACAGGGGCGACGCCTGCAACCCCGGTAGAACTACCGTGTCAGCCAGGCCAGAGTTCTCCTTCGTCGATATCAACTTCCCAGCGATACCGAAGACAACATCGCAAGCGAAGATACCGAACAGATCCGCTATTCGACAGTCGACTAAGACGACGATGAAGACAATCCCTACTGAAGCTGCCGTGATCAAGATGAGGCCGCAGCGAGCACAAGTAATGATGGTGCAGGTCACCGAAGGAGAGGCGAGTGAGCGATACCCAGAGCTGCCTCCAATCCAAGAACAGATAGATGAGATTATCCAGGTCCAAGAGGACACGGCCAGAGAAATGAGAGAGATGAAAGAAGCACTGTTGGCTCTAGTTGCCCAGGGGGCAAACAGAAGCCCAGCTGTACCCACTCGACAGTCCGTGGAGGAATGCCAGGGGGCAGCAGGAGAACCAGCCACCGCCGAACCACAAGCTCGCCCGAGAAACGTTGTGTTCGGATGTGTACCGCCACTGCCGTCTCAAGCCACGAGAGAAGAATTGTCCCAGACAGTTGCTGACCTGATGCGTCAGGAAAGAGAAAAGGAGAAGAGAGGGAAATATGTATACCGGGTGCCGTACTTACTCGAGGTCCACGATCTCCCATTTCCCAGCAATTTCAAGCGTCCGGACTTCCCCAGATTTGATGGCAGAGGATCGCCGGAGGAACACATGGCTCAATTCATGACAATGATGGGCAACCTATCGACAATTCCCCAATACTGTCTAAGATTGTTTGGCTCGACGCTCACGAGCAAGGCATTCCAGTGGTACATGTCACTGCCCGCAGGGTCAGTCAAATCCTGGGAGCAGATGCAGGACCTGTTCATTTCCAAATTCTTCTCTACTGAGCGAGAAGTCTCACTGACAGATTTAGCCTTGGTTCATCAAAGGCAGGGAGAGTCGGTCGAGAAGTTCATCGACAGGTGGGGGACCATAGCAGCACAGTGCCGGGAACTGCCCAGCGAATCTGAGCAGGTCAAGATGTGCACGCAGGCCATGGATGCGATGATCTCATTTAGCTTATCTGGACACAACTTCTCGACGTTTCGAGACCTAGCTACAAAAGCCCACCTGGTGGAAGGAGCCGCGTGCAGAGCACAGTTCAAGGCAGAGAAGCAGCGGAGAGAAGCCGGAAGGATGATAACATCTAACTATGTTGATAAAGGAAAGGGTTCGAATGACAGGAAACGGCCAAACACCGAGCGTAGAGTCGAGGCCAGGCCAGTAACCACGACTCAAGACAAAGGCAAGAGTTTTCAGAGGCCGCGACATCTCACGATAGAAGAGCGTAATCTAGCAAACGGACCTTATACCTTCGACATGGAAGATCTGGTCCCGATCATGGAACAGCTGGTCGAAGAAAGGTTGATAAGACTGCCAGAATGCACACGCCCGGAGGAAGCGAATATGGTCGATCATCCCAGCTACTGCAGGTATCATCGTGTGACCACCCACAAGACTGAAGACTGCTTTGTCCTAAAAGGCAAGATTCAACGGATGATCAACGATGGCACCATCAATATGAAGGCGGAAGAGGCGAGACGGAACACTGCGACAGTGGTGTCTGCCCTCCCTGTGCCAGTTCAAATTCCAACGGCGAATCCATTCCCAGAACCGGAAGAGCCATGGACACTTGTGAGCAGCAAGAAGAGGCTAGAGAACAAAAGAAGACTCTTGGAGAAAGAGAGGAAGATGAAGAACAGAATAAGAAGAAGAAATGTTGGACAAGAACAGCCACGTGCGCAGCCCGTTCAGTGTGCCATGGTTTCAATGGTCGCTCAATCAGGGGCCAGTGACAAGGACCAAGTCCTAGATAAAGGAGAAGTCAATGTAGTGGCTCTGCGGTCCGGAAAGCAGGTCGTACAGAGAGAATTTTCGAGGCGACCAGACCCTAGAAGGACGAATGCGGTCATAGGTGAGCCATCAGAGACACCTCGAGAAAAAGAACCAGCAGAAGCGGTCAATGAGCCAGCAGCTGACCAACGAGATCACACTCGAGATAAGGCACCGGTGATTTATGATGTGGTGTCTCATCTGAAGAAAGTTCCTGCCCGACTCAGCATCTACGACGCCCTGTGCCTTTCGAAGAAATATCGGGAAATGTTGCTCAACGCGTTGCTCGATCAAGAAGCTCGTGAGGTCATGATAGCAGAGATCGAGTCAGAAATGGAAGGAATGAGGATAACGGGAACCGAGGAGCGACCCGTAGAACAGGTCATGCAGATTGACCGATCGTCTATGATCACATTCTCTGAAGAAGACAGAACAATCAGCCTAACGGACCACAACCGCTCGTTAATGGTGACAGGTCTTATCCGAGACATAGAGGTCCGAAGATGCATGTTAGACGATAGATCTGCTGTGAATATTATGTCTCTGAAGACATTGCAGCAGTTGGGTTTCAGACAGACAGCACTTCGCCCAAGCGCCATGGTTATCCAAGGGTTCAATCAGGACGGTCAGCGTGTCCTAGGGTCCATTACTGTCATGCTGGAAATAGAAGAATTGAGCACCAAAGTCACCTGTCAGGTGATCGATGCGATGACGACGTATAATATCTTGTTGGGACGACCGTGGCTGCATCAATACGGCATTATTCCCTCGACATACCACCAATGCTTCAAGTACAATAGAGATGGCGTCCAGTATAGAGTGGCGGCAGACCCGAGGCCATACTCCGTCACTGAATCTTTTCTAGCAGATGCACAATACTATCAGGAGAGCGATGGAGCCGAGATTGCCAGGAGAGCCAACAAACCGACAAAGGTGGCACAGGGGGCAGAACCCCAGGGCGAGAGTCCAAGACAAGCGGACGAAGCTCCGCGAGTGGTCGCTGAAGCGACAAGGGCTCACAGAGGAAATCCGTTGCAAAGGAAGAAGTTTTACCTGATCCCGAAGCACCTCCGGAAGGAAGGGCAGTCAGTGTTGAAACAGATGACAAGCCAACAGATGAGCGTGTTGCAGTCCAGCTTCAATATGCCGGTACCAAAGGTTGAGAGGATTCGTCCCTTCCCTAAAGCTCCGAGCCAGTTCTGCGTGCCGCCTACAATGGGAGCCAGGCATGAGATAACGTTTCAGGCTGGACTCCACAACCCATTGCAGATCGAAGAGAACGCGAAGAGAACGCCGGTAGAGACACCGCCCATTGAAGAAGAAAGATATAGCAAGGCCAGTAGAAACATAATGAGAAATATGGGGTTCATCTGTTCAGAACCGCCAGCTCGGAAAGGCATGCTAGCACCCTTCGAAGTAAAGACGAAGGTATACAAAGGAAAAGAAGCCCTGGGGGCAGAATGTGAGATCAGGCATATTAACATGGTGACAATTAGTCCCGTGGAAGAGGTGAGGCCCGCTGGACCGAATGAAGTCATACAGCCGAGTGCCGCGCTAGAGCAGATCGAAGATGGGGGTCAGCCCACGATAGATGAGCTACAAGAAGTCAATCTGGGGACCACCGAAGAGCCGATGAATACTTATATCAGTAAGAACATTCCAGAAGAAGAGAGGGAGAGCTACATTCAACTCCTGAAAGAGAAAAGAGACGTGTTGGCATGGACCTATTCTGAAATGCCAGGACTGAACCCGGCAATCGCAATGCACAGGTTGAATATCGCGAAGGAGAAGAGGTCGGTCAAACAGCCACAGAGACGCTTCCATCCTGACATCGTCCCGAAGATAGAGGAAGAGGTGAAGAAGCTGCTTCAGGCCGGGTTTATCAGGAAGTTCAGTATCCCAAATGGATCTCGAACATAGTACCTGTAAAGAAGAAGAGCGGCCAGATCCGGGTGTGTGTTGATTTTCGCAACCTGAATGAAGCTTGTCCCAAAGATGACTTTCCTCTACCCATCCCAGAGCTTCTGATCTATAGCACATCAGTATATACAACGATGTCCTTTATGGACAGCTACTCAGGGTATAATCAGATCCGAATGGCTCCAGAAGATGAAGAGTCCACTGCCTTCCGAACATCTCTCGGAATATTCTGTTATCGGGTGATGCCGTTTGGGCTGAAAAATGCAGGCGCCACTGTTCGCTCGCCTCAAGTGTAAGGCTGCGATGTAGTAATAAATCTCGGTAAGACCGAGGTCGATCCACAGGGAAAGAAGTAAACAATTCCAAGTACTCTAATAACTAGAATCTAAGAAGTTTAAGAGAGTAGTTTTTCACATGAAATAGGAAAATCTGAAAATAAGAAGAACTAGAGCATCAAGGATCCACTTGTAGTAGTCCAATGCCAATCCATTCATCCAAGTACAACACAATTAGAATCAAAGTCCTATCTCTCATCTAATTGGAAGATATAACATTCAAGCACAAACAATCCCACTTAAATCTGGAAATTAGATTTCTAGTTCTAATGGAGCACATAGAACTTGAACTTGTAGCCTTCGGAGTAACAGCCATGCCTATGGACTATGGCATGCTCAAGGGTTACTACAATTCTAATTCAAACAACCCAATCATGGTAATCTTAGAGAATTGCAAGGAACTCATGTCCGGAGCACACAAACTCTCACAAAACTTCTAAAAAACCAAACTTTATTCAAACTAGAACTTCAAAATCCAAAATTAAGAAAAGGGTACTTGAAATAAAAGAATTAAAGCATTAGAACCAACTACAAATTTCACCTCTAGCTCTAGCTAAGAGGTTAGCTAAGGAAAAACATATTAAAACTAGAACTAGAACTAAGAAAAGGAAGAAAAACTAGCTGGAGGAGGCTAGGTAGCCTCCTTGGACTTGAACTCCTTGCTTCCCACGTCCTTGGTTGATTTGGAATAGAAGAGAGCACCTCCTTTTATAGTGCAGCAATAGTACAGCAACATAGCAGAATTTGTTTCGCTTGGTACGGCTTAACCAATGGTCGGATTGCCCTAAAATTTGATTTGCAGCTTCCTTGTAATGTGATCTTCCTCATAGATGATTTAGATTTCCAAGATTATCCTCTGAATGGGCCCACCAATCACATCACCGACCGCCTCTCAAAATCGCGCACTTTGGGTACCTTCAGAACCAGTCATCTTGCTTTCAACGCCCTGGAGTGTACAGAGGTCGGATTGATCTCAAATTTTGAACATTGGTAGAAAACTTCCTCCTCTACATGATGGATGGATTAGATTGTCCAAAAAAATCCCAGAATATAGTCCGAAAATTAGAACAATTAGGGCTTTTATAAACTCTGCGCAGTTGGAGCTTTCTGGATGGTCCATCTTTCTTCAACCGGTACGATCAAACCACACATCCTTTTGATCTGAAACTTTTGTGGTTATTCATATATGGATGTGTTCTAAAAGATGGTCAAAGTAGATTCTTCATATCATCAATGATGAGTCCTCTGGACCGGCCCAGAGTTGAACAGCGAAATCTGGAACTTTCTGGACAGTTCGTATTGTTTTGGCCACCACGGTCAATCCGTAGCTCCGATCGACACGAAACCATTTGGGTTAGTTCGACGTCGAGCTCCTCTTCGACATGGATGTGTTGGATTTCCAAATATCATCAAGATGGCTTCAGAAAAATGGTCCAAAAAATCAGGTGCGGGAGTACATTGCTGTTTTAGAATCTGGAATCTGAAACTTGCATGGCCGACCGGTCATGACCGGTCGGACAGGGCTGGCCGACCGGTCATGACCGGTCAGGCCCTCTTTGGCATTACTCCAGCAAGCATGGCCGACCGGTCAAGACCGGTCGGTCTCTTTTTCTTCTTGTTTTCTTCCTTTCTTTCTTCTGTTTTCTTCTTTCTTTGCTTCCTTCTTTCTTTGGTCCACCTTGGGCCTTCATCAAAGGCTCCAAATGGCCCCTTTTTGGTCTCTAATTGAGTGAAGTCCGCTCTCATTCCTATAATCACAAAACATGTGTTAGATGGGCCTTTAAATCATGAAAATCATGCAAACCATGTCATGTAATGGGCAATGCAATGTATAAATTGGAGGTTCAACACACCCCCCAACCAGCTTTTTGCTAGTCCCGAGCAAAACATGCGTGAAACAATTTCAAACCTCCAAACCCAACTCTCCCTCAGAACCCATGATTCTATCCATTCCAAGGTGTATAAGTTTAAAATTTGGAAAAATTAGGTGATAGAAGCTGAAATCTTGGACTCTCAAAACATAATAAGTGTCTACATGAAATTCCCGCTGATTGATTGATAAATAGAAGAACTCGAACAAATTCAACCTAGTGTGCATAGTGAAAGTTCATCTCATGAGTTTCTGGGATCATCTTCTTCATAGATTAAGTAAACCAAGGATTTTAAGGTGCACAGAGCAACAACAAGCCTATGACAGGAATTTGCCTTACCGTCCTTTCGACGGCTTTCACACTACGTCCCATTTCCGGCTTTGGTTACGGTTCGACCATCCCCCGGTTGGTAATAGGTAGCCCTTTTCAAAATTTTCCACCATTTTTCCTTCATTCCCGATTTCATCCTTTCTTTCCTTTTTCTTTTAAAATTAGATAGGATTTTTAAAAATCCATATCTTTCATTATTTTCCCATGGACAAGGATGGACAAAATACCCCGGCTTGGATTCTCAACACCTTTATATCAAAGTCTAGCTAATCCACAAATCACATAAACCTTTCAACTCATGAAAATCGTGTAATGTGAACTAGGTGTGAAGGTGTTCAAATTTTCTATCAATCACAACAATAGGGGAACTAACATATAAAACCATTATGTTGGGAGAATTCAAGACTTACAACATCACACACTTCGTATCTCCTCTTCTTATACTCATATCATCTCGAATGCATGGAAATAAGGTTTTCTAAAAGAGTTTTGAAATTTTAGAAAATTCGAAAAAATTTGCGCATGTGAGGCTCGAAATGTTGCAACATGCTAGATGAGGAATCTCATCTCACCCCCCAACCAAATCTTGCATTGTCCTCAATGTAAAAAGATATGCAATTAGCATGAACATGAGAGCAATGGTAAAATATGAGAGAGTGAGAACAATAGTACCTGAGATAGCAAGTTGATCAATTCTAGCATCTTCCATTGTCTCGATGAGACTTATTTAATCCTAATTTCAAAAAAAAAAAAAAAAAATCCTAACCTACCTACCTACCTACCTTTGATTAGTCTGATCGACTACATGATCAAATTTGAGCAGAATCTTCATGAATTTCAATAAATTTCTCATGAGGACCATCCAAAGTCCCGCTCGACAGTAGACATGGGTGCTTGTCTCCATTGAAGTCCAATATTTATGTGCACCACATGCATGATAGGAGGAGATAAGAGCAGCAAAAAGATATCTCCTCAAATTCTGATTTGGGTTATGATTGATTAAAAATGGGTCATCCCAATCAGAATTTTCAATGGGCTGAAGGACCCATGATGGTGGAGAGACACTCATCAAGTTTTCATTGGTTAAAGTTGTCTCCTTCACAATATCAAAATTGTACGGTGCTTCCACAAACAATGGTAAAGAGTGTAAATCAGTGGAAAGGTGTTCTTCAGGCACCGGCACCGTGTCTAACAAAATGTCCAACTCCTTAATCATCTCATCATCAAGATCATAAGATTGGGCCAAGTATTCCTCTAGGAAATCGAGATAGTCGGATGAAGGATCATGATCTTGCTTGAGTGAGTGCAAAAATTCAGTTTCGATGGTGAAGGACTCTCCCTCCATGGAGTGGAATTCTTCCAAACTGGGTTCTCCATAACTAGTATGAGGCACCGAGTCGGAAGTATGCAAGGCTTTAACAATCTCTTGAATAATGGGGTCGTTTGAATTTTCAAAGTGAGCCAAGCATTCGTCCAAAGAATCTGAATTTTCACTCATGAGAGTCTCATTCTCCACATTAAAATTAAACATGGCAAGTTGGTGGAGTGACTCAAAAATATCAACTCCGGCCGTCTCTTTAGCATGCATATCCTCTAGAGACTCATAATCATTATGCCCTTGGGAAAAAGAAACCATAGGTTCATAACCATTCACCAAACCCTCATTGTAGGCAACCCCACTACCACTTTCAAATTTTATGGATTCCTCGGGTTCGTCAACCGTCATTGAAATCTCTTCATCATTAAGTTCAAAGCATCCAAAAGAGATAGTGGACTCACCATAATTGATGATGACATTGGGATCATCGAAATCAATCTCCTTTAAAAGTCTATCCATTAAATCCGAAGAAGGTGGGACTTGGATAGCCTCATCTTCCTCATTGTTGGGGATTGATTCGGTGTTCCCAATGTTGGGTTTAATATTTTGAGATGGCGAGAGGTTTTGTATGTATTGCTCAGTTGTTTTCATAAACTCTCGCAGCACATCCTCAAGAGTTTGTGTCGGTTGCGGCTCATGAGAAAGAAACTCTTGAGGATAGTTGTTGGCATCCATGGTTGGCTCATCTTCCAAGTTGAAATTTTGATGCTCCCACCAATTTGGATTATGCATGTCATATGTTGGGCTTTTAGATGGTTGTTGACATGTGTAGCCATACAAGTGATCATACATTGTCCTAACCGGTGGAACATTATTCATCTCTTTCCGATACTCTCCCATTATCTTACGTTGTGCCTCAATATGTATATTGTTTTCATTAATGTAATCACGCATCGTCTTACGTGGGGAGGTAGTGGAGGTTGATTGAATCTCAGAAAAATACTTATGCTTATAATGGTTCCAATCATAATGATTTTGGGTCTCAAAATCCGACGTCTCATCCTCCAAAAGGTACTTGTACGCACCATTCGTCCAATCATACATGATGAAATTTTAAAGAATTGGGAACTACCCTAATCTAGAAAAAAGAACAAAAAGAAGGGAGATGGGGAGATGTTACCCAATAGAGTGAGATCTATGTCAGCAACAATGTCCTACAAAATCCAAAAATTTGTTAGTAATCTAAAAAAAATCAGAAAATCTACTTCTATAAAAACTGAAAATCCTACCTAACTAAGATTACTCTATAGCTACTAGAACAATTAAAACCGTTTAACTTTTTCCCGGGCAACGGCGCCAAAAACTTGTTCGCTCGCCTCAAGTGTAAGGCTGCGATGTAGTAATAAATCTCGGTAAGACCGAGGTCGATCCACAGGGAAAGAAGTAAACAATTCCAAGTACTCTAATAACTAGAATCTAAGAAGTTTAAGAGAGTAGTTTTTCACATGAAATAGGAAAATCTGAAAATAAGAAGAACTAGAGCATCAAGGATCCACTTGTAGTAGTCCAATGCCAATCCATTCATCCAAGTACAACACAATTAGAATCAAAGTCCTATCTCTCATCTAATTGGAAGATATAACATTCAAGCACAAACAATCCCACTTAAATCTGGAAATTAGATTTCTAGTTCTAATGGAGCACATAGAACTTGAACTTGTAGCCTTCGGAGTAACAGCCATGCCTATGGACTATGGCATGCTCAAGGGTTACTACAATTCTAATTCAAACAACCCAATCATGGTAATCTTAGAGAATTGCAAGGAACTCATGTCCGGAGCACACAAACTCTCACAAAACTTCTAAAAAACCAAACTTTATTCAAACTAGAACTTCAAAATCCAAAATTAAGAAAAGGGTACTTGAAATAAAAGAATTAAAGCATTGGAACCAACTACAAATTTCACCTCTAGCTCTAGCTAAGAGGTTAGCTAAGGAAAAACATATTAAAACTAGAACTAGAACTAAGAAAAGGAAGAAAAACTAGCTGGAGGAGGCTAGGTAGCCTCCTTGGACTTGAACTCCTTGCTTCCCACGTCCTTGGTTGATTTGGAATAGAAGAGAGCACCTCCTTTTATAGTGCAGCAATAGTACAGCAACATAGCAGAATTTGTTTCGCTTGGTACGGCTTAACCAATGGTCGGATTGCCCTAAAATTTGATTTGCAGCTTCCTTGTAATGTGATCTTCCTCATAGATGATTTAGATTTCCAAGATTATCCTCTGAATGGGCCCACCAATCACATCACCGACCGCCTCTCAAAATCGCGCACTTTGGGTACCTTCAGAACCAGTCATCTTGCTTTCAACGCCCCGGAGTGTACAGAGGTCGGATTGATCTCAAATTTTGAAAATTGGTAGAAAACTTCCTCCTCTACATGATGGATGGATTAGATTGTCCAAAAAAATCCCAGAATATAGTCCGAAAATTAGAACAATTAGGGCTTTTATAAACTCTGCGCAGTTGGAGCTTTCTGGATGGTCCATCTTTCTTCAACCGGTACGATCAAACCACACATCCTTTTGATCTGAAACTTTTGTGGTTATTCATATATGGATGTGTTCTAAAAGATGGTCAAAGTAGATTCTTCATATCATCAATGATGAGTCCTCTGGACCGGCCCAGAGTTGAACAGCGAAATCTGGAACTTTCTGGACAGTTCGTATTGTTTTGGCCACCACGGTCAATCCGTAGCTCCGATCGACACGAAACCACTTGGGTTAGTTCGGCGTCGAGCTCCTCTTCGACATGGATGTGTTGGATTTCCAAATATCATCAAGATGGCTTCAGAAAAATGGTCCAAAAAATCAGGTGCGGGAGTACATTGCTGTTTTAGAATCTGGAATCTGAAACTTGCATGTCCGACCGGTCACGACCGGTCGGACAGGGCTGGCCGACCGGTCATGACCGGTCAGGCCCTCTTTGGCATTACTCCAGCAAGCATGGCCGACCGGTCAAGACCGGTCGGGCTTCCTTGGCCGACCGGTCAAGACCGGTCGGTCTCTTTTTCTTCTTGTTTTCTTCCTTTCTTTCTTCTGTTTTCTTCTTTCTTTGCTTCCTTCTTTCTTTGGTCCACCTTGGGCCTTCATCAAAGGCTCCAAATGGCCCCTTTTTGGTCTCTAATTGAGTGAAGTCCGCTCTCATTCCTATAATCACAAAACATGTGTTAGATGGGCCTTTAAATCATGAAAATCATGCAAACCATGTCATGTAATGGGCAATGCAATGTATAAATTGGAGGTTCAACAGCCACGTATCAGAGAGCGATGCCGGTAATCTTCCAAGACATGATGCACAAGCATGTGGAATGCTACGTCGATGATCTGGTAGTGAGGTCCGACGGACATCAACAGCATCGCGAACATTTGAAGCTAGTATTTCAGAGGTTGAGGAAGAAGAGCCTCCGCATGAACCCGTTGAAGTGCGCCTTTGGGGTGTCCTCCGAAAAATTCCTTGGCTTTATGGTCAGGCATCGGGGAATCGAGATTGACCCCGCGAAGATCAAGGCGATCCAAGAAATGCCTCCTCCGAAGAATTTGAAAGAGCTGAAGAGCTTCCAAGGGAGAGTTGCTTACTTGCGGCGGTTCATCTCGAACCTGTCAGGTCCTTGCCAGCCTTTCTCTCGGTTGAACAGGAAAGACGTCCGCTTCGAGTGGGATGAAGCGTGCCAGAAAGCCTTCGATTCCCTCAAAGAGTTACTTGGGAAAGCTCCAGTTCTCACAGCGCCAATCGAGGGAAAGCCTCTGATACTGTATGTAGCAGTGGGAGAGAACTCACTGGGGGCACTGCTCGCCCGGAAGAATGAAGAAGAGAAAGAGAATGCTCTGTATTATTTGAGCCGCACGCTCGTCGGCGCTGAGTTTAATTACTCACCGATAGAGAAGATATGCCTGGCCTTGATATTCGCTGTGAAGAAGTTGAGGCATTACTGTCTGTCATATCAGATTACATTGATCTCCAGAGCAGATCCCATCAAGTTCCTGATGAACCGACCTATGTTGTCAGGGCGATTAGCCAAATGGGCCCTACTGCTATCCGAGTTCGACATTACGTATCTGCCGTCTCGAGCTGTTAAAGGGCAGGCGATAGCCGATTTTCTAGCAGCTCACCCGATACCGGATAACATGGAAATGAAATGTGATCTTCCCGACGACCAGGCCATGATGGTAAGGGTCGCGAAGCAGTGGCGGATGTATTTCGACGGAGCCTCCAGAGCTGCAGGATCAGGGGCCGGTGTGATCTTCATCAGTCCTCAAGGCGACTTGTTGCCCTACTCATTCACAATAGTGTCGTCGTGCACAAACAACGAAGCAGAATATCAGGCCCTCATCATTGGGTTACAGTTGGCGCGAGACATGCGAATCTGATCACTACAGGTATACGGTGATTCTCGGTTAGTTGTGGGACAGCTTATGACGGAATATGAAGTTTGCAAGCCGGAGCTGTCATCTCTTTGCCGTCAAGCCCGAGCCCTATTCGATCATTTTTGAGACAGTACGGTGTCGCACGTCCCAAGAGCTGAAAATTCTCAAGCAGACGCATTGGCTAACCTGGCCGCGGCTCTCGCGCACCCAGGGGGCAGCCCACTTCAAGTCACCATAGAAGAAAGGAGAATATTGCCATCACTCACAGCAGCCGAGGATGTCACGAGTGCAAGCCCTGTACATTGCTTTGAGATCATAGAAGAAGAAGATTGGAGAAGACCATTCTCTGATTACTTGAAGTATGGGTTCTTACCCGAGGATCCGCAGATGCGCACTCAAGTCAGAAGGCGTGCCAGCTCGTTCGTCCTCTTAGAAGGAGTACTGTATCGACACTCCAGCGATGGAACACTGTCAAGATGCCTGGCCCAAGAAGAAATTCATGATACGCTGAGAGAGGCGCATGGAGGAGAATGTGGTGCCCATCAAGGTGGACGGAACCTACATCATCGAGTGCGGCACATGGGCTATTATTGGCCCACCATGGTGAAAGACGCGATGGACTACGTCAGAAAATGCCATCAGTGTCAGATACATGCTGACATCATACATATACCTCCAGAAGAGCTGCATCAGTCAGTGATGTCTTGGCCCTTTGCGGCCTGGGGAATGGATGTGATAGGCCCCATTAGCCCCTCTTCCTCTCAAGGGCACCAGTACATACTGGCGGCAACAGATTATTTCTCTAAGTGGGCTGAGGCTGTGGCCCTGAAGAACGTGAAAGCTAAACAAGTGGAGGGTTTCATCCGGAACGCCATCATCTATAGACATGGTATTCCCGATCGGATCGTCACAGATAATGGCACGCCCTTCCGAAATGCTGTGATCGACAAGCTGTGTGCCAAGTTCAAGATCAAGCATTGCTACTCAACACCCTATTATCCTCCTGCAAACGGGCTTGCTGAGGTATTCCACAAAACCATCGTGAAGATTCTGAACAAAACGGTGGCAGAGAATAAGAAAGATTGGGACAAATGGTTGCCCGAAGCACTCTGGGCACATCGTACTACGCACCACACGGCAACGCGGGCTACTCCCTATTCGCTAGTGTATAGCACGGAGGCCATCATCCCTATGGAAGTTCAGGTGGAGTCCCTGCGAGTAGCACTTCGGAACTCCTTGACAGATGACCGTAATGCTGAGCTCAGGATGGTCGAGCTCGATGCCTTAGACGAGAAGAGGCTCGCGGCACAACAACGGCTAGAGATGTACCAGAAGCACATCTCAAAAGCGTATGACAAGCGAGTCAGAGGTAGATCCTTCAAGAAGGGTGACTTGGTACTCGTAATGAAGCGACCGATAGCCGCGCACACTACAAAGAGCAAGTTCGACCCTAAGTGGGACCCGATATGCATCATAGAAGAAGTTTACTCCAACGGGGCCTACCGTTTAGTGAATTTTGACGGTGGTGGAGCCGGTTTCGCAATTAATGGCCGGTTTCTGAAGAAATATTACCCCTAACAGTCAACCTGTTACTTTCCTTTACATGAATATGAGAAATGTAAACTCCCCAAGAGAGGGAATGTAATAAGTAAAGATAGAAACGGAGAATGAAATGGAGTAGAATACAGTAGATAAGCCTGTAGTTACAAAAGCTAATCAGTTATTTTGTATTCTTGCAGGTCTTCCTTGCCCTTGCTATGGAGAAATAACTAAGAAGGACCATTCGTCTGCGACACGAGCATATCCCGAGTTCAGAAACCCTGGACACTCCCGAAATCGACGACAAAGGGAAGTATTACTCTTTTCATTTCATTCTACATTCATCACTTATTAGAATTGAGATTATTATTGTTATTATTGCAGACCATTCTAACACACATCACACAAGCATAACACGATAGAAAAGTAATTGCTATTGTCATTTCATTTAACAAAAGTTTGATTGACATCTTTTCCGACGTCGTATACATGAATGGTCAAAAGGTAAGTATCTCTTACACCAACTACAAAATTTTCTAAAGGTAAGATCCTGCGATCATTTCTATACATTTGAAGTCAAGAAGGAGAGCATCGGGAGCGAAAGATCAAAGCTTCTCCAAACATCCCGATATCAGCCTGATCACGGCCACCCTGGCAGTTTCCATCGCTGACTTTGCTGCAGATAACACCTCCACAGGATCAGGAACATGTCGGAGTTCAGCAGTCAAATCCTCCAACTGCTTGCGCGCTGCTTCACCCTCACTCTCAAGCCTCGTGACCGTTATCTGACCCTGAGTAACTACTGACTCGAGACGGGCAGCTTCGAAGCTCACGGCGATCTTCTCCGCTTGTAGACGCTCAATCTCAGCGTCAATTTCAGCTATACGGCCCAAGCACCCTTCATATTGTATCTTATTATTTTGTAGGGATTCTCGTGCCCTCGCCGTAGAATGCGCGTGGCGTTCCACTGCAGGTCCCAAAGACTCCGCAATTCTCCGCTTCTCCTCGATAGCAGGATCGGGCTCGACGCGCTCAGCAGCCGCCACGTTTGCGAGGGAGCTTTCAAACGCAGAGATGTGATTGACAACCACGAGCGCATCAGACCCAACTACTCCGACACAAGCTTCCAGCGCTTTCATGCCAGCGCCCAGCATATGCCATTCTTGTGGATCGGCCAACGCCTTCGCAAGGCTAAACAGCAGGCCCTTCAACACGCTCTGACCAAAATAATCTAAGTGTTCAAATGCAGGAATGTCCGGCATCATAGCAATGGTGACGTCAGAATCGACAGCAGCTGCAAAAAAGAATGCAAGACAAACAAATGATGAGTTAGCAAAAAATGGAAGCAGAAACTACAAGTCATAATCTAATGTAAAGTGCGAAGGAGTCATACCAGGAACGGCAGGAAGATCAACAGCAGGCTCCGAAGGTCCCGCAATGCATGTCCCAGAATCAACAACTGTTTCCAAAGCTTCGCCCGGCAGTTCAATAGTCACAACCGGAGACGACGCGACGGAAGTAGCAGAGGCAGGTATTGACCCAATAAGATCTGTAGAAATAAGATAATAATAACAAAATATGGTTAGTATGATTATGCAGGAACCAAAGAAGAAAAGAAAAAAAAGCAGAACCACAATCGCATTTCTTACCTTGTGCTCGCGGAATGTTGGGTCCGACTTCGACTGCAGCAGGGCGTGACGCATCCACGACCTCTAACTCAACAGAACAATTCGCTTGCAATGAACAGCCTGATGGAAAGACCGAAGAAGAATCGACGTTCCCCTCACGTATCTCAAGCCCAGGAACGGATCCCTCGGCGTTATCAGCACGAACGGGCAAACAAGGATGAGCATCCGTCGACAACCCCGTAGTCGGTGCCGCAACAGCCTGAGAACACAAAGACTAAAGGCTCGGAAGAAGGTTGGACCCTGACGTTGTCGTAGAGTTGTGCTTCGAGCGCTGCCATGGCAGCATCATCAAGATCACCTACGCCCCCGACTCCGGCGTCGTTATCATAATAGTTCGCGAGGGAATCATCGCTGCTGTGATCGTTAGCACGATCCGCTCCCCAGTCATCGCCGGAATAATCTACAGGCTCATCTTCGAGTCGTGACCCCGAACCATCACCTGCTTCAGAACCGCCTTCGGCATTGTCCCCCTCGACATCTGCAGGCTCGGACTCACCTCCATCACGATTGTCGGCAATTATATCTTCTTCGTCTACAATCTCCTCTGTAGCACCAGACCGAAGCTCACCCTCTTCACGACTATCGGCAGCAGTCGCACCCGCCACTACTTTCGGAAGATTGATCTGCAACGACGGATCCAAACTCTCCCACTTCTTGATATGTAATATTTCTGCCTTTCTTAAGTTTTTCTCAGGTGCGGACGGGCGAACTCTTGGTGTGAGTCTTATCTTGACTCTCAACTGATCTCTCGCGCAGCCCGGTGGAAGATCGTCAACGAAATCATCAGAAGGTCTAACTCCTGCCATGCCTTCCGTAGGCTCATCCTCTTCGACAGACGGAGGAGCATTCTCTGCCGGAGGACGCGAAGATCCAACCCCTTGCTGATGTCTCTGTATAGGGACCCCAAAGCAATACCATCCGTCTAACGCTCCATCTTCTTTCCTACGAATGATCGGCATGTTCAAGGAAGTCAGATGGCTGGTACCGGGAACTCCGATGGCCTCACGCTGCTCACGAAGATAACCAAGACCGTCCTCAGGAACGTCAGCCAACCTTGGAGGAGAGAGATAGAGAGGGAAATCGACAGGTTTGGCGTTCCGGATGCGCGCATACTGATGCACCCACCATCTCATCCAACCGTAAGAAGTCGCAGGACGTCGACTACCGCCAGGCAACACGAACCTCGCGCCAGTTCGTGTCAACAAAAGCTGGTCCCACATCCACTCACAATGGACAGGACCCGTGCCATATGCTCGTTCTATCCTCGTCACGCTCGGAAGAGTCGACGGAACGCCCTGATCGTAGCCGAACTGTCTGGCGAACCTACTCGGAAAATAAGGCTCGCGCCAGAACTCCATGCCTTCGCGGAACGGGAGAGAGGCGGTCCGGATTAATATTAGGAATTCTCTGTTAGAAGAGTCAACCGAATCCTCATCATCGACGACTTCAATATCTTCATCAGCAATGGAAGCAGGAAAATGATAGAAGTCAACTTCATTCTCATTGCAGATCCTTGAAGACACCCATTCTGGCGTCTTAAGCACCATCTTGGCCTTCATAAACCTGATAAGAGGCGCTTGGTCCGGAAAGAAGTAGGCGTGAGGCTTCATGCCATATACCCATGGAAAATAAACGCCTAACCAGCCGCAGAAATAATGCCACGGGCAATAGGCTGCATCCATCCCATCAGCAGGTTTGTTCGGATTACTGGCAACATAACCAAACGCTCTATATATGCTGCAGAGTACAGGTGGCGCTATAGCAAGACGTCGGCCACTGGCAAGGGCACCTGCCATGACGAAGCAAGAAACCCTGACGCCATCAGCACCCTTCGAGCTGGGAAGCGCGACTGCGAACAACCAGTAAGCGAGGAAGCCTGCTAGCTCACAAGTGGGAGACAATACGTTTGGGCAAGGAAATTTCCGTTGAAAGCGTTGTAGTAAGGCTCTTACTCTTTTAACATCAACCTTATATTTTTCGTAGTCGATCCTGAAAGAAAGAAAGGAGAGAGAACTTCACATAAGAAGCTACGCAAAAGGAAAGAACATACATCATGAGAAGAAAGAAAGAAGACGTCCCGCGAAGACTTACTTCAAGCCCTGGCTGAAGTAGACTGACCAATCTTCATAGTGTATCTTTGTAATGCAGTCAAATTGTTGCAGTTCATTGAACAACTCCAAACACGCCTCGAAATGATAGGCCTTCCGATCACCTTCGCGCCTGAAGCCAGACAATTCTTCATCAGAGGGGATATATTCGTGATAATACCCGCCGCGAATGGGCAGGCCCGCCATCATCTTAAGATCCCAGAGGGTTATGCTCATCTCTCCTTGAGGAAGATGGAAAGAGTTGGTAACGAAACTCCAGTAATTTAAGAAGCCCCTGAGAATCGTCGGATCTCGTGGAAAGAAGCCGGCAGTCGCCTCAATGGCATAATAGAGCCCGACGTCCCTCAGCATAGCCTCGTGCCGGATCAGAATCTCCTTCGCCCAGGGGATGTAGCTGTCACGATGATTCAGATGCCCTCGGGTACGGAAGCTCGAAGTCTCCCACATTGCGGACGTGCTCATAGGGAGGAATCTTTGACGCACCGTCTCAAAGAAATGAGTCGGATAAGGTGCATGCGGATCACATGTAGGCATGAGGAAAGTCATTTCCTTAATCTCACCAACCTTTTGTTGCTTCCCGTTGCTTCCCAGGGTGGCGGTGAGTAATCTCTCAGGAACTGAAGACCATCTCTCCACTCCATAGAACTGGCTAGGTCTATGAACATTAGATGGCTCGATGCTCGGAAAAGGTTTACACCTCATAAGAGACTTCTAGTGCAAGATGACTTCGCCATTGTAGGGGTTCGTGATGCAGATGCCACGCTCAGCAGCGATCTTGTTGCTCTCCCATCCAATTTTCATCCTTTCATATTTCAAGTCGAGGAGTTGTGTCAATCGCTCCGCTTGACTGAGCGCCTTGATCGGTTGTTTTCCTCGTTCTCCTTTCTTCTTACTTTTCTGACCCGTCAGATTCTCTTCTACATTTTGAACAGGTATATCTTGAGGACCTGCCTCGATGGCACTCGCCACACCAGCAAGTTGGGCATACCAATAGACCCACTCTTGTTCTGTTCCCCGCTTTGGAGGTTCGGGCGGTGTCTTATTGACAAAGATGCGTACTAGCACTTCATGAGGAAGCTGCCCAATACGCTTCGAGAAATCCTTGATCTCGGGTTCGACCGTAGGAAAGAAGCGAGAGTTACGTCTTGGAGGAGGAGGGTTAGAAGGACCTTCAGCTGTTCTTTTTCGACCGTGCTTCATCGGCGTCGGACCAGAAGCATGCGATCCAGAAGTTTCACCAGAAGATCCCATTGTCGCTACTGCAATTCATTGCAACGCGTAAACAGAACAACATTAGAAAACAACTTGATGCATGATAAGTACCTAATATTGTATAATTAACCCTGGTTGTTAAGAGCAATATCATTGTTTTTCTGGTTAATTATCCCTCATTAGGTTAATTTTCTGTCTTCAGGTGTTCAAGAGAGATTGGACAAGATCCGAGCCAATCAGGGCGTTTCAGGACCTAAAAGTGATCAAGACCAAGTGTGCAGTAGTCTTGAAGGAAACTAAACCATAAAGATCAAATTATGGACCATATTCTATGGTGGACCGCACCACAACTGCTTATTGGAAGTCCAGGATGTGCATGTTTGATGATAGTGATATGGAGAACACACAAGTTTGAACGGTCAACATTGGATGTTCACATGTGGGGTCCGCCATGCATCAAACGACAAGCCAAGGAACTGCAGCTCAGTCGGCTCCACTCGCTCATGTGTGATCAGCTGGATCATCTGGACCGTCCACAACATATGTGCAACGTGTGGACCATCCAATCCATTATCCAGCAGATAGTCCAACAATGAACGTCTCGATGCTCATCAACCATTGTCATCCATCTGTCCAGTTGCTGTCCAATGGATATCCAGATCCAGACCGACCAGCAAGTGGCCACCGTCCATCATCCATGTCCAGCTTACGGTGGACATTCAACTCATGTGCAGTACCCAGCTGAAGGATGCCCCCCCCCCACAACTAGCCATGGAGATCATCAAGATCGTCCATCCATTCCACCATCACATCTACCAGCCTCAGCGGTCCATCAGTCCAGCAAGGTGGTCCCCACCTTCCTCACGTGCCAAGCTACAACCAGCAGGTGGACGTCAAACCATCAACGTGGACCCCAAGATCAGCAACATCTGAGCCGTCCATCAAGTGGACCGTCCACGTCGAGCCGTCCATCAGGTGGATCATCCACCTTCACAACGTGCAATAGAGATGCACCTCCAGCTGACCTTCCATTTCAGCCACACGTGCAGCTGATCAGCAACAGCCGTCCAAACATCACCTAGTGGGGACCACACCACCTCAACACGTGCGGCCCATCATCCAACGGACAGTCCTGCACGAGCTGCTTCATCAGGACCAACCACCACTGCAGGACCGTCCATCTCCAACGTCCACAACATCTGGATTGTCCATCTCCAGCACCGTTCATCTGCAGCCGTCCACCAGAGCTGAACATCACACCAGCAGCACTCCTCACGTGTGTTGCCAACCACACGTGCAGCATCCCCACACGTGCAGCAGTAATGCTGCAGCTGGACCGTCCACATCTCCAGCTTCCAACCCGTCCAGCAAGTAGGCCCCACTCAGGAGTTTTCAACCGTCCACACAGAGCATCAACACCATCCAGCTGCTGGACGTCCCTATTCCAGCCATCCATTCATCCAGTTGCTGGATGAACCGTCCAGCAAGGTGGACTCCATTTCCAGCCGTCCAAGGCCAACAACGTCCCCCTCTCACCAGCTCACACGTGCAGGGCTGGATGATCAGCAACAACCAACCTTAGCCGTCCACTCCCTCCAATCATCAGCCGTCCATCCATTTCCAACGGTGGACGTCATCATCATCAGATGGCACCCCACAGCAGCCCAAAAATCTGGCCGTCCATTGAGGGCAGACCCACCTCAATCACTGTTCATCAGCACAGCCATCCATCCATCAAACGTGCTGATGGATCAGCAGCAACATCAACGTACCAGCAGCTGCTGGAAAATCCCAGCAGTCCAGATGGTGGACCACATCTGCAGTACCAGCACCTACTTCAGCCAGCCGACCATCAACCCATCTGCAGCAGCTTCATCCAGCTGCTACTTCATCAGCCGTCCATCCCACCTTGCACGTGCAGCAGTAGTGCTGCAACACCAGTGTCCTCCGACGTCTAGATGGACCCCACAGCTCATCTCCACCGTCCATGCAACTCTGCCCAGATCATCTTCAGCGGCATCAAGTTGCAGGGCTTCAACACTTCAGCAAGGGCCAGCAGCAACGTCCCCCTCTCCAGCTCTGCTCGAGCATCCATCCAACCTTCCTTCACACATGCATAACATTCAGCCCATCCAGCCGTTCTTCCAAAGTGGACCCCAAAATCTCCAGCCGTCCAACCATCTCCAGCAAGGTGGACTGCACCATCAATGCCAGCAAGCTCCATCACATGAAGCAAGAGAGGAGCTCTCTCTCTCTCTCTCTCTCTCTCTCTCTCTCTCTCTCTCTTCCAACACATGTGTAAGGCATGGAATGCCACCTCATCATCCAAACCTCACTCCAAGCCCAAACCTAAAAGAAAAGTTTGCTTTAGGCTTGGAGTGACACCTAGGATTGGAGTGCCTTTCTTGCCACATGTCCATCCAAGCCTAACTCCAAGCCCGAACCTAAAAGCAAAGTTTGCTTTGGCCACTCCAAGCCTAACTCCATTCCCAAACCTAAAGAAACTTTTGGTGTGCCACCTAGGATTGGGAGGAGGCTTGGAAGCTCCTCATAAGGCTATAAAAGGAGGCCTCTCCTCCTCATTTCAATCATCCCTCAAATCCCACAATCCAAGTCTTCTTTTCTTTTCTTCTTTTTCTTTGTAGAAGTAGAGTAGTGTAGTTTTTCCTTTGTAGAGAATTTAGTCTTCCATTGTAGCATGGTTGGCTAAACCTCTAGCTAAGGCTAGGGGTGAAGCCTTTGAAGAAATTTGCAAGCTTTGGTTCTTTTGGTTCAACATTGTGTGGTGTAATTGTTGGAGTTCTCTTGGGTTGATTGGTTTGGTTATCCACCTCGGCAGACGCTATTGTTGTGCAAGCCCCTTGATCCATCGTCGACTCCGGGCACGTTGGATGCTTGGGATCCCTTGCACACCAATTAGCTAGTTCATGATCGATAAAGTCCCTTGATCCATCGTCGACTCCGGGCACGTTGGATGCTTTGGATTCCCTACGGTCATCGAGCTAGTGCAGGTAAAGTCATCGATCTGTAAAATCCCTTGATCCATTGTAGACTCCGGGCACATTGGATGCTTTAGATTCCCTGCGATCGATAGACGAGATCTTAACGGTTGGATCGGTCAATCAAAGCCTCCTATCTTGTAAGTATGCATTTGATAGTATGAATTGTGATCTTATCGGTTGACTTGTTGGCAAAGTTGTTGATCTGTACAATTCCTTGATCCATTGTCGACTCCGGGCACAGTGGATGCTTGGAATTCCCTGCGATCAACTAACGAGTGCTTCATGGTCAAATCAATCGGTTCAGATCACCATCTTTTATGAAATATGCAAATGGTTTAACTGTTTTATCTTCCGGTTGGAATGAATCTTTATTCAATTCCAGTTGAGTTATAGTTGGACCAATAAATCAAATCTTGTGAATGAATCAAAGGTGGACCCCTGATGCCTTAGCCCCTTTTCTATCTTTGTCCTTCACCACACACAACTTGCTCCACTCACGTGGATAAACCAAATTTCATCTCACTCACCTAAACTAATTCCTCTAAGTGTTCTTAACCCCAATCCCTGTGGATCGACCTCGGTCTTACCGAGTATTTTACTACTTCGCTACCTGCACTTGGGTGTGCAATCTTCGGATTGTAGCAAGTTTTTGGCGCCACTGCCGGGGATTGGCATCGGTTTAAGAATATTTTTTGGAATTGGTTTATGTATATATTTTGTCAATAGTTTACTAACTTGTTTGTTTTCTTTTTAGGGATTATCTATAGCTGTATATTCTTCTTCTCGGGTAATATCCTTCCTTTTTTCCTCTTTTACTATTCTTTCTAGATTTTCTTTTATTTTCATTAGAGTGTTATCATGCCCATATATGATGAGTGGACACAGAAATACGATAAAATTCTTCTAGAAGATGAAAGGCAATCAAAGCACAATGGTAAGGAACGCTCCATGCGTGATTATGAGAACAATACACGTAAAGTTCCACCGGTTAAAACGCTCCGTGAGTATTGGAGTGAGAACAACGTATACGATGTTCCACCGGTTAAAACGCTCCGTGAGTATTGGAGTGAGAACAATGTATTATGATCCACCGGTTAAAACATTGCGTGAGTATTGGGATGAGAACAATATATATTATGCTCCACCAGTTAAGTCGATGCGTGATTGTTTGTATGGCTATGAACAACCATATAGTGCGCCATCATACAATGCGAACGAACCTAATTGGCGGAACTATCAAAATTCCAATTGGAGAGACGAACCAACAATGAATGTTAACTATCCCCAAGGGCCCCCTATTTATGTGTCTCCACCAAAAAAGACCCTCGAGGATACATTGCAACTGGAAAGTACCTCGCAAATCATCAATGAGACAGAAACATTGGCTGAGTACATGGAATCACACCTCACTGAGACGGAGGAAGAGACTTCCCTAGTCCAACCTCCGTCTAACCTAATTGAACAACTCGAGGTGATTGATTTCAATTCTTCCGATATACTTGTTGAGCGTGACGGAGATACTATTACCTTTAGATATAATGAAGAGATTCTAATGAAGGTTGACGAACCTGAGGAATCCGAAAAATCTAAGGGTGATAATATGATTGGTGATGTTCAACAAGACAAAGACGAAGAGTGTGCTTATGAGCCCGTGGTCCCGTTTCCCCAGAGGTTAATCTCTTCTGAGCCTCTAGTTAATAATCATGCCATGGAAATTCCCCAACAAAGTGATTTTGATACAATCCACCAGACTGACATGCCCAATTTCATTATTGATGAAGAGTTTTCCTACATTGAGTGTCCTAATTCTTTGGAAGATTGCTTGGCTCACTTTGAAGATTCGAATGATCCCATGATTCAAGAAATAGTGAACGCCTTGCAAGACCCGGTGCATGAAAAGATGTTTCCCACTGATTCTCACTTAATACCATCTATTGTGGAAGCACCAGGAGATTCTGATCGTATGGAGAAGACACCACCATTTGAAGAATCATTTGAAGTCTCTCCATCGCTTTGGTCTTTTCAGACTGAAGTGGACCATTACTGGGAAGATCCGTTCTTGATAAACCATTGCCCAGTTAATGCATTAAGGAGATATTTGCTTGATAATGTCTCCTTTTCTCATACATGTGGTGAGAATTTCTATTGGCCCATAATGATTAAGAACACCCATGTACATTGCCGAGCAGGACTATGGATGGTCCTAATGCGAAATTTGTTGAAATACATGATGATCCTGCTCCAGTCTATTCCCTTGATTGATCTCCTAGTCTGGTGGAGATCCATTTCCCTGCTTTCCTAGGATAGATTAGTTTAGATTAGGATTTCTTTTCTTTGCTTATGATTAGGTATGAATAAACTCGCTCTTTGATAATTCTCTCAGGTACTCTCTCACTCACTCCTCTTTTTGTTGTTGCTCTCATATTATGTTACATTGCATATTTTTCAACATTGAGGACAATGTCGAATTTAGGTTGGGGGGTGGGAATTCCTGCGGAATTTTATTGAGAATGTTGTTAAAATTTTCTAGTCTTATGCTATTAAAAAAAAAAGAAAAAAAGGGGGTTTTATGGGAAACATCCTGTTCGTGTTGAACACACCGTGATAGAGGACCTTAGTTGGAAATCGCTGTTGAAACCGACAGATATTCCCTGTTCCCAGAAATCATGAAAAGGATTAAGGCAGCTGGGAGGTGAAGCACACTCTCATGGTATTATGAGCAGCATAAGACCCCAAACTGAATTGATCATGGGAAATGTGAGGATGTGGCTCATCTTGTGGCCGAAGGAGTCTGTCGGATGATACGTGGTCTATGTGCATTGCACAAAAGGAACAGGAAATTTTGTGGTTGTATTGTCTATAAATTATTATTTCTTTAGCCTTAAAAAAAAATCTAGGGATTTATGTGATTTATGTGATTTTGAAATAATTTAAATAGTAGAATGAAAAGGCATTTAGTGATGACAATGTTAAAGCTTAAAGTTTAGTCGCTTCAGTAAATTTCAAAATTGAGTTCTTTCCATTAATCTTCTATTAGAAAATGATAAACATTGATTGAGTCATGAATTTTCACAAGTTCACATCTAGCTTGCACTACCAGGATTTGAGTTTGATACTATAATGTTGACTTGATGATTGTTAAGAATGATTGGAACCAAGCCTGGAGATCCTTGTCTACTTGGTTCATAAAAAAAAAAAAAAAAAGTGAAAAAAAGGGAATATTCATAGTAATTTGGGGCAAGGATTTTCATCCATTGTCGTTACCATTACAAAACATTACCATAGTACGAAGTGAGCCTTTTGGAGTCTTCGGCTATCGGTTATTGCTTGAAAAAAAAAAGAAAAAAAAAAAAAAGAGAACAGCAGCAAGGTTCGGAATCAGTGACTTGGTTGATCTGACCATTCTCTTCAATCATCAGTGTTAACATGAAAGTAGAAGACTGAACCCCTAGTTGTGTTAAGGCTAGACTTCACCGTGCACCATGGAACTCAATGTTTAGAACGCTTCTATTGAATGATTAATGCTTTGAACTCAATTAGGTTGTTGACTAAAGTAGCTAGATTCTAGGTTTATATATTCTCAAAACTATATGCCTTGGAAATTCTACTGTTTAAGGAACTTGAAGGATCACATAAATACATTAACCCTTTTTCTTTTCTTTATCTTGTTAAGTCTCGAGATGGTTTTGATTGGTGAAAACTGTCAAGGATAAGATTGATTGTAGTATTTTGAAAAATCCTTCGATGATTTTCGCATGTTTTGCTAGAGACTAGCAAAATGCTGGTTGGGGGGTGTGATAAGTACCTAATATTGTATAATTAACCCTGGTTGTTAAGAGCAATATCATTGTTTTTCTGGTTAATTATCCCTCATTAGGTTAATTTTCTGTCTTCAGGTGTTCAAGAGAGATTGGACAAGATCCGAGCCAATCAGGGCATTTCAGGACCTAAAAGTGATCAAGACCAAGTGTGCGGTAGTCTTGAAGGAAACTAAACCGTAAAGATCAAATTATGGACCATATTCTATGGTGGACCGCACCACAACTGCTTATTGGAAGTCCAGGATGTGCATGTTTGATGATAGTGATATGGAGAACACACAAGTTTGAACGGTCAACATTGGATGTTCACATGTGGGGTCCGCCATGCATCAAACGACAAGCCAAGGAACTGCAGCTCAGTCGGCTCCACTCGCTCATGTGTGATCAGCTGGATCATCTGGACCGTCCACAACATATGTGCAACGTGTGGACCATCCAATCCATTATCCAGCAGATAGTCCAACAATGAACGTCTCGATGCTCATCAACCATTGTCCTCCATCTGTCCAGTTGCTGTCCAATGGATATCCAGATCCAGACCGACCAGCAAGTGGCCACCGTCCATCATCCATGTCCAGCTTACGGTGGACATTCAACTCATGTGCAGTACCCAGCTGAAGGATGCCCCCCCCACAACTAGCCATGGAGATCATCAAGATCGTCCATCCATTCCACCATCACATCTACCAGCCTCAGCGGTCCATCAGTCCAGCAAGGTGGTCCCCACCTTCCTCACGTGCCAAGCTACAACCAGCAGGTGGACGTCAAACCATCAACGTGGACCCCAAGATCAGCAACATCTGAGCCGTCCATCAAGTGGACCGTCCACGTCGAGCCGTCCATCAGGTGGATCATCCACCTTCACAACGTGCAATAGAGATGCACCTCCAGCTGACCTTCCATTTCAGCCACACGTGCAGCTGATCAGCAACAGCCGTCCAAACATCACCTAGTGGGGACCACACCACCTCAACACGTGCGGCCCATCATCCAACGGACAGTCCTGCACGAGCTGCTTCATCAGGACCAACCACCACTGCAGGACCGTCCATCTCCAACGTCCACAACATCTGGATTGTCCATCTCCAGCACCGTTCATCTGCAGCCGTCCACCAGAGCTGAACATCACACCAGCAGCACTCCTCACGTGTGTTGCCAACCACACGTGCAGCATCCCCACACGTGCAGCAGTAATGCTGCAGCTGGACCGTCCACATCTCCAGCTTCCAACCCGTCCAGCAAGTAGGCCCCACTCAGGAGTTTTCAACCGTCCACACAGAGCATCAACACCATCCAGCTGCTGGACGTCCCTATTCCAGCCATCCATTCATCCAGTTGCTGGATGAACCGTCCAGCAAGGTGGACTCCATTTCCAGCCGTCCAAGGCCAACAACGTCCCCCTCTCACCAGCTCACACGTGCAGGGCTGGATGATCAGCAACAACCAACCTTAGCCGTCCACTCCCTCCAATCATCAGCCGTCCATCCATTTCCAACGGTGGACGTCATCATCATCAGATGGCACCCCACAGCAGCCCAAAAATCTGGCCGTCCATTGAGGGCAGACCCACCTCAATCACTGTTCATCAGCACAGCCATCCATCCATCAAACGTGCTGATGGATCAGCAGCAACATCAACGTACCAGCAGCTGCTGGAAAATCCCAGCAGTCCAGATGGTGGACCACATCTGCAGTACCAGCACCTACTTCAGCCAGCCGACCATCAACCCATCTGCAGCAGCTTCATCCAGCTGCTACTTCATCAGCCGTCCATCCCACCTTGCACGTGCAGCAGTAGTGCTGCAACACCAGTGTCCTCCGACGTCTAGATGGACCCCACAGCTCATCTCCACCGTCCATGCAACTCTGCCCAGATCATCTTCAGCGGTATCAAGTTGCAGGGCTTCAACACTTCAGCAAGGGCCAGCAGCAACGTCCCCCTCTCCAGCTCTGCTCGAGCATCCATCCAACCTTCCTTCACACATGCATAACATTCAGCCCATCCAGCCGTTCTTCCAAAGTGGACCCCAAAATCTCCAGCCGTCCAACCATCTCCAGCAAGGTGGGCTGCACCATCAATGCCAGCAAGCTCCATCACATGAAGCAAGAGAGGAGCTCTCTCTCTCTCTCTCTCTCTCTCTCTCTCTCTCTCTCTCTCTCTCTCTCTCTCTCTTCCAACACATGTGTAAGGCATGGAATGCCACGTCATCATCCAAACCTCACTTCAAGCCCAAACCTAAAAGAAAAGTTTGCTTTAGGCTTGGAGTGACACCTAGGATTGGAGTGCCTTTCTTGCCACATGTCCATCCAAGCCTAACTCCAAGCCCGAACCTAAAAGCAAAGTTTGCTTTGGCCACTCCAAGCCTAACTCCATTCCCAAACCTAAAGAAACTTTTGGTGTGCCACCTAGGATTGGGAGGAGGCTTGGAAGCTCCTCATAAGGCTATAAAAGGAGGCCTCTCCTCCTCATTTCAATCATCCCTCAAATCCCACAATCCAAGTCTTCTTTTCTTTTCTTCTTTTTCTTTGTAGAAGTAGAGTAGAGTAGTTTTTCCTTTGTAGAGAATTTAGTCTTCCATTGTAGCATGGTTGGCTAAACCTCTAGCTAAGGCTAGGGGTGAAGCCTTTGAAGAAATTTGCAAGCTTTGGTTCTTTTGGTTCAACATTGTGTGGTGTAATTGTTGGAGTTCTCTTGGGTTGATTGGTTTGGTTATCCACCTCGGCGGACGCTATTGTTGTGCAAGCCCCTTGATCCATCGTCAACTCCGGGCACGTTGGATGCTTGGGATCCCTTGCACACCAATTAGCTAGTTCATGATCGATAAAGTCCCTTGATCTATCGTCGACTCCGGGCACGTTGGATGCTTTGGATTCCCTACGGTCATCGAGCTAGTGCAGGTAAAGTCATCGATCTGTAAAATCCCTTGATCCATTGTAGACTCCGGGCACATTGGATGCTTTGGATTCCCTGCGATCGATAGACGAGATCTTAACGGTTGGATCGGTCAATCAAAGCCTCCTATCTTGTAAGTATGCATTTGATCGTATGAATTGTGATCTTATCGGTTGACTTGTTGGCAAAGTTGTTGATCTGTACAATTCCTTGATCCATTGTCGACTCTGGGCACAGTGGATGCTTGGAATTCCCTGCGATCAACTAACGAGTGCTTCATGGTCAAATCAATCGGTTCAGATCACCATCTTTTATGAAATATGCAAATGGTTTAACTGTTTTATCTTCCGGTTGGAATGAATCTTTATTCAATTCCAGTTGAGTTATAGTTGGACCAATAAATCAAATCTTGTGAATGAATCAAAGGTGGACCCCTGATGCCTTAGCCCCTTTTCTATCTTTGTCCTTCACCACACACAACTTGCTCCACTCACGTGGATAAACCAAATTTCATCTCACTCACCTAAACTAATTCCTCTAAGTGTTCTTAACCCCAATCCCTGTGGATCGACCTCGGTCTTACCGAGTATTTTACTACTTCGCTACCTGCACTTGGGTGTGCAATCTTCGGATTGTAGCAATGCACATGGGCAAATAGCCTAACGAAATCATATCACAAACACAAGCACAACATGAAGAGCATGAAAGCAACCAAATCAAGAGCATAGCATATCAATCATCATACGCATTTCATAACAAAGCAACTGCCATCATACATGCACGCACACATATGATTGATGCACACACAAAATCACAGATTGAACCCACAATACATCCATGCATTTAGTCTAAAAGCAGCCTCGACAAGTCCGGGTGCTTATGAGAAGGCACTAGACAGAGTCAGGAAACAGTTTCAACATCATACATACGCAACCGTTAGCACACAGCAACTTTACAAGCAATCGGGACGCTATAAGCGCACTTTGGCAAACATACTCTGAACCTGCCTAAAATAGACAGTTGCAAGCAGTGACAGGCCAAAGTAGGCAGTCAACTGCAGGCCCAAGGCACTAAGTTCCAATCGTGCTTGAATTTTAAGTGATCTAGCCTCAAACAGCACTGAATTTGACTGAGAAACGGAGCTGGAAATGCCATTTCTCCACCAAGTGCAAAGCAGGGGCTAAAAATGGGACTTTTGGCTAAGTGTTGGGGTGACATGCGCCTAAGGTGGAGCCCCAGGCGCATGTGGCCCCTCACATGCGCCCAATCTCTAAAAATTGAAAGTGAAACTTCATTTCATAAGGCATCAGGCGCATGTGCAATTTGACATGCGCCCGGCTCAGAAGAAAGGAAGAAACGAGCTTGGAATTCAATGCACTAGGCGCATGTGCATCACCACATGCGCCCATCTCTGAAATTCGAAGAAAAGACAAGTCCTGGGCAGTGCGCTGGGCGCATGCCCAGAACAACATGCGCCTGGGACATGCGCCCACATCCTCAGAGGCAGTTTGACATGTGCCTGGAGGAAGTATTTTGCCGAAAAAAGTAATGAATGGCAGGCCACATGCGCTCACAAGGGGACCACATGCGCTTGTACCCTGAGGGTGAGCTCTCTCACCTTGGGAGAAATCAAGCTTTCTGACTCGAAAAATTACGGAATGACTCAGTGAGTCAACTGTTTATACTTGAGCCTAAGGGACCGGTGCACTGCACAACCCTGATCGCTTGGTAGCGACCAAAATTCGTAAACAACATTTAGAAGCAAAACTGGACATGCACTTCACCGCCAAATGATCCAAAATGTCCTAAAACCCTTAACCTGCAAGTTTCGAAGTCATCCGGTGCATATTTTTACCTGCGCACCTCGAAATGCGTTTCGTCCCTGCCCGAAACTGACAAAAAGGGTCCGTAAGCCTACAGCTACCATTTTGGAGTGGAACTGGACATGCACTTCACCGCCAAATGATCTGAAATGTCCTAAAACCCTTAACCTGCAAGTTTTGAAGTCATCCGGTGCATATTTTTACCTGCGCACCTCGAAATGCGTTTCGTCCCTGCCCGGAACTGACAAAAAGGGGTCTGTAAGCCTACAGGTACCATTTTAAAGTGGAACTGGACATGCGCTTTGCCACCAAATGATTTGGAATGCCCCAAAACACTTAAATAGCAAGTTTGAAGTCATTACGATGAATATTTCCATGCGCGCGCTCCTTGGAGCAACGTTCTTATAAGACAAGCCAACCCGGAGGCTCAAAATTAAGAAGGAAGTACCAAAATTAGCAACATCTGGACTTCCACACCACATCCTGTTCATTTAGGAGGTTAATCATAGCCTAGAAGTGGCTTGGCGACAGTGAGTGCATGTCTAGAAAAGGTAGCTGTCCTTTGGAGGTCCCCCGTCGGAGCTGAAATGCTGAAATTTTCTAAGTGCTGGAATCCTGAAAATCTGGCTAAGTAGTGGGAAAGCGCCGGCAAAGGACATGCGCCTGGCCTCTAACCACATGCGCTTGCACCCTAGTAGTGAAAGGAAGTGATCCGAACACTTTTCTGAAAAGCGTGGGGAAATGCGCCGGTAAAGCACATGCGCCCGGATCCACCACATGCGCCCGGTGCATTATTCCAACATGCGCTTGACATTGTTTCTGGCACATGCACCGGGAAATACCCGTCGGGTAGACCCGAACCCGATTTCCCTCCTATAAATAGTGAAGTCACCTCATTACATCAGCACGAAATCATCCCCTGTTGACCTCAGAGTGATGTAAGCACCACATGCGCTTGCTTTCTCTCCCCTCGCCGGATGCCTTGGCCAGAGTGGATTTCCTTGCCGGAAACCCTCGCCGGAAAGGGATTTCCTCGCCGAAATCCCAAGTTCAGGAAGAAAATCTTGAAATTTTCTAAGTGCTGGGCACATGCGCCGGCATATCCCCCACATGCGCCGGCTTATTCCACCACATGCGCCGGCTTTTCCCACCGGAAAATCCTGAAAATCTGCTAAGTCCAGGAGGGACATGCGCCCACTCTTTGAGTCCAGGCGCATGTGCATTGCCACATGCGCCCGGAACACCTCTTCTCCATCTGATTTTTCATAAAAAACACTTCACATGCGCCCGGGAGATGGGACATGCGCCTGGCCTCTAACCACATGCGCTTGGCAGCCATGTCACCCTCACATGCGCCTGCATATTTCCCCCTCCATGCGCCTGGACGCTGATGGGAGGGGTGGACCTTCGATCGTGTGCCCCGCCTTCGTCCGGAATCCGATTTTGATGAAATCACTTCCGCCGGATGCGTCTCGATGAGATCTATCCATCCACCGGATCAGATTCTCCAACGGTCAATGATAAATGGCCCAAATCAGTGTTTTGGTCCAAAATAACCAACACTTAGCCAATTTGGCAGCCCCGAAAATCCTTCCGAAAGAGCTGAAAACGGCCGAAAACGGCCGAAAACGAGAAGAATCAGGCGGAATTGGACCGAGCCCGAGAGGGAAACTTTTCTTTTACATGACATGATACACCATAATCATGTACCGCGATGAGGTTATCCGATCTCAGGACCCTCGAATACTCTAATCAAGCGGTCGGTAGGTCCACTACTTAGTCATTTTCAGCCCTGGGAAGTGCCCTGTTGGCCCGAAAATTGACTTCTACTAAGCGAATCGAAACACGATCACACCGCGATTTTCGTGGACATAATCCACCCCTGTTCCAAGTCGGTCATCGATAATATTCACCGAATACCCTGATTAGACCGCAGACAGGTCCACTACTTAGTCACTTCCAGCCCTGGGAAGTGCCCTGTTGGCCCTGAAATTGACTTTTGCTAAGCAAATTAAAATGCGATCGCACCGCGATCTTCGTGGACATAATCCACCCCTGTTCAAAGACGGTCATCGGTAATACTCACCGATTTCCCTGATCGGACCGTAAGCAGGTCCACTACTTAGTCGTTTTCAGCCCTGGGAAGTGCCCTGTCGGCCCGAAAATCGACTTCTGCTAAACAAATTGAAATGCGATCGCACCGCGATCTTCGTGGACGTAATCCATCCCTGTTCAGAGACGGTTATCGATAATACTCTCTAGTCTCTCTAATCAGACCGCAAACAGGTCCACTACTCAGTTATTTTCAACCTTGGGAAGTGCCCTGTTGGCTTGAAAATTGACTAATGCCAGTTGAAATCAACCGCGATCTCGAAGACGCCGAGGCAAAGTTGAAGTACTCAGGCTATCCAACAGCCGAGTCAAGCATTCACGGGGCACCGATCCCCATTATTCATAAGAAATTGGCATATGTGGGTACCCATCGGACCCTATACTTAGCCACTTACAGGCATCGGAGACAGCCGATCCGGCCTATTGAATATCGAGATCCTCAAAAGATCTTGGCTCGAAAAAGCCTACTTGATCCCAAATAGATCACTGAAAATACTCAGAAGAAAGAGTGTTCTCGAAGACGAGTCGCCCGACTCCAGAAGAAATACATTTACTTTATTGTGCAAAACTCTATTCATCCCGGATAAAGGTCCGAGGCTAAACCTAAGGGGTTATGGTTACCACGAGAAACCACAAACAAAGAGTTCTAACTAAGCTTGAAACGTCTTGCTATGGACTGCCACTATGAAAAAGACCGTCGATGCCCTACCCATCGACAACAGGTCCGTTGGTTGAGCTGATGAGGTAGTTGCGGATTGCTTTCCTAAGGTCACCCGTCATAAAAATACGGGCGCGGGCTTTAGGTTATGCCGACCAACATTTTGAGGTTCGTGTATTCCAGCGGTCACCTGTTCACAGTAACAGGCGCGGGCCCCGAGTTGCACCACTCGATTAAAACCCTCGTTCGGGAACGTTGCGGAGTGCTTTCCTAAGGTCACTCGTCATAAAAGTACGGGCGCGGGCCTTGGGTCATGCCGACCAACATTCGAGGTTTGTTTATTCCAGTGGTCACCTGTTCACAGTAACAGGCGCGGGCCCCGAGTTGCACCACTCGAATCCTGACAGTCTCTCAACCGGGACATACCGAAAGAAAATGGGACATAGACATCCGGCGTGTCTAACAAATGTGGCTCAGTCCATAACAAGAAAACAAAGGTCTACACGACCATGAACTCAAGACCATAATCCCCGGCGGATTAGTCTTTTGCCTTCCAATCAAGGGTGATCAACCGTTGATGTAATTAAAGGCTCGTGACCAGTATCACAGCCTGGAATGTAAAAGATCTCAGAATCTCTGGAAGAAAACTCGCCTTGCGATATCTCTCTCTTGTGTACACTTTGTGATTGCTTATGATTGTCTATGAATGTCTCTATACTTAGAATTCCCCCAGAATAAAAGAAACACGAAAAAAAGAAAGAAAGGACTGCTGACGAGTAGATCTGATCTTTCCCCTTTTTCTAAGTTCTAACAATGAGCAACACCATATCATCTCCTTTTGTCATTCTTAGGCGTGTGGTGGACACTTTTCAGCTAAGAAGACCACAGCCAAAATTCTACAATGTGGGTTTTATTGTCCTACCATGTTCAAAGATACCCATGAGTTTTGTAAAAAGTGTAAGCCTTGTCAGAAATTAGGAGGAATATCCGGTAGAAATATGATGTCACTCAATCCCATCTTACCAATCGAAATTTTTTATTGTTGGGGCATCGATTTTATGGATCCATTCCCATCTTCTTTTGAAAATTTATATATTTTATTTGCCGTCAATTATGTTTCAAATTGGGTTGAGGCGATTCCATGCCGGAACAATGACCATAAAAAAGTCATTCGTTTCTTAAAAGAAATATCCTTTCCTGGTTTGGAACACCTCGAGTCATTATAAGCGATGGAGGATCTCATTTTTGTAACCGCTCGTTTGAAGCTTTAATGAAGAAATATGGCATGAATCACAAGGTGAGCACTCCCTATCACCCACAAAAAAGTGGACAAGCTAAGATATCCAACAGGAAAATTAAACATATTTTTGAAGAAAACAGTGAACCCCAATCGCAAAGATTGGTCGCTTCGACTTACCGATACACTCTAAGCTTACCATACCGCTTTCAAGACACCTATTGGAATGTCTCCCTATAGACTTGTCTATGGGAAAGCTTGTCACTTGCCCGTGGAGTTGGAACATAGGGCATATTGGGCGATAAAGAAGATGAATTTTGATTCCGACAAAGCAAGCTCGTTGCGCAAACTTCAATTGAATGAACTTGCGGAACTCTAAAACGAGGCATATGAAAATGCGAGAATTTACAAGGACAAGATGAAAGTGTTCCATGTTAAGAACATCCTTCGTAAAACCTTCGCGATTAATTAAAAGGTCCTTATGTATAATTATCAGCTACATTTATTTTCGAAAAAATTGAAGTCTCGATGGACCTGTCCTCTCATTGTGAAAACTGTTTATCCATATGTGACTGTCGAGTTGTTGAATCCAAGGAACGGTAATATCTTTAAAGCTAATGGTCAGCGATTAAAGCCGCTCTTTGAGAATTTTCCTTCAGAAGGTATGTCCATACCTCTGACTGATCCTATGTATCAAGATATTTGATCTCCTAGTCTGATGGATGTATAGAGTAGTTAGGATTAGGATTTTGTTGCTTTTGCATAGGTTTGTTAGAAGGAGGTAGAACTCCAGTTTTTTATCTCTCAGGTACTCTCATTCCTCACTCCCTTTATTTTATAATTGCTCTCATGTTTTGCTCATTGCATATCTTTTACATTGAGGACAATGTAAGATCTGATTGGGGGGTGTGGGATCACTAGGATGAATCTAGTGTTTTGTAACATCTCAAGCAATATGAAGAACATTTTTCAATTTTTTTTTATCTTTTTCTACAAATTCAAAACTCCATTGGAAAACTTTGTTTCTATGCATTCGGGATGGTGTAAGTACAAGAAAAAGAGGCGAAGTGAGTGATGTTGAATACTTTGAACATCTCTAAAGTACTAGTCTTGTATGTGAATTCCCCTATTTTTATGATTGATAGAAATTTTGAACACTTTTACACCTAGTTCACATTACACGATTCTTATGCTTTGAAAGGATTATGTAGAATTGTGGATTAGTTAGGTTTGGATTTGAGGTGTTGAGGAACCAAGCCGGGATACTTTGTTCATCCTTGTCCATGAGAAAATAACGAAAGATATGGATTTCTAAAAATCCTATCTAATGTATGAGAAAAGGAATGAAAGGATGAAAACATGGGAATTATTGAAAATATGGTGGAAAATTTTGAAAAAGGGATACTTATTACCAACCGGGGGATGGTCTACACATAACCAAAGCCGGAAATGGGAAGTAGTGTGAAAGTCGTCGGAAGGACGGTAAGGCAAATTCTTGTCAAAGGCTTGTTGTTGATCTATACACCGTTAAATCCATACCTAAGCTAATTCATGAAAAAGGTAATCTCGAAAATCCATGAGATGAGCATTCACTGGACACACTAGGTTAAATTGTTTGGACTTTTCTATTTATCAATCAATCAGCGGGAATTTCATATAAGTACTTGGTATGTTCTAGAAAGTTCAAGGTTTCAACTTCTATCACTAGGCATTTCAAAATTTTTTACACTTGCATCTCATTGAGTGTATAGAAGCATAGTTCCCAAAGGAGAGTTGAGTTTTGAAGAATAAAACTTGTTTCACACAAGTTTTGCTCGGGACTAGCAAAATGCTGGTTGGGGGGTGTGTTGAGCTCCTAATTATGCATATTCTAACCCCAATTCATCACTCAATATGCATGGTTTTCATGTTTAAAGATTATTCTAAAGCATGTTTTGTGATTATAGGAACTAAAAGGGGACTTCACCAATTCAATGCTTAAAAGGTTACTTGTTGAGCTCTTAATTGTGCATATTCTAACCCCAATTCATCACTCATTATGCAAGGTTTTCATGATTTAAAGACTAATCTAATGCATGGATTTGTGATTGTAGGGATAAGAGAGAGGATTCATTAATTGGAGACTTAAAGACGCTATTTACAAGCATAGAAGATCAAAGGACTAAGCGTCAAAGGATGGAAGAAAGAAGTCAGAGGAAAGAAGAAAGAAAGCAGAAGAATGTGCCCAAGACCGATCGTCCGACCGGTCCGAACACTCAACGAAAGAGAACTCTGTTGCCAATCTCACTGGACCATCAACGACCGGTCGTGCAACCGGTCGTCCACAGTTCAGATCGGTCGTGCGACCGGTCATTTAATTAAAACTGTGGGTTGGAAATTATGAAAAACTCTTTGGACAGTTTTGGAGGTTTTGAGACCGGTCGTGCGACCGGTCGTCCAGGAGCTAAGACTGGTCGTGCGACCGGTCATCTGCGTAACAGTGCGTGTTCTACAAGCTCTGATTTTCTCTGCGCAGTCCAAGAATCCGTGCGTAATCTGCAACTTTCCGCACTATGCTATAAAAGGGGACCTAGGGATCGTTCCTAAGGCATCCTAGAAGAGATTAAGCACGGTGGGAGACGATGGAAGTCGGATTTGGAGTTCTACAACTCCTTCTAGTTTGTTTTCTAGTTTTATGCTTTGTTTGGTTTGTTTCATGTTTCCTTGGATCATGAACAGCTAAACCTCTTAGCTAGGGCTAAGAGGTGAAGCTTGTAGTGAATCTGAGATGTTTCAATTCGTTTGATTTGGTTTTAAGTTGGATTTCTATTGAAGAACAATGGTTTGAAGTTTAAATAAAGTTCTAAGTAGTTTTTCTTACTCTCATGATGACTCATGGATGTTTGGAAGAATCGCTTGAGTTCTTAATTGTTTTGAGCTAGTCTAAACCTGTATGATCGGAGGAATTGGAATACGCTCTAGATCTATGATCTTCGTGTGGGAGCTTCATACCATAAGTCTAACTTTTCTGAAAATTCTGAAGTATGTGAGACTGTTTATGTGATTTGGATAACGTTCAAATCATGATCTAGTTTTTTCTTGTGATGATTGTGATCTTAACCTATTGGAATTGGGACTGACCCATGCAATCGAGTCTGCTCATGTCCTAGCTTACATTGAGTGAATCATATACATAGATCATACATATGTCAGATTGATTGTTTTAACTGCTCTATCATCAGACTAGATAGGACTTAATTTTGATTCTAGTTGAGAAAGTAAGAAACCACAGCGAATTGAGCATCAAGGATTGCTACAAGTGGATCCTTGAACCCCTAGTGCATTTTATTAATTGTTTACCTTCAGTTTAATTCAAAGTTACTATTTACATCAATCTTCTACAAATCTATTTGTTAGCTCTTCAGTAGAACTATTGAAAGTGTTTTGTGGATTCCTACATAAGTCCTTGTGGATCGACCTCGGTCTTACTGAGATTATTACTACATCGCAACCCTACACTTGGGGAAGCGAACAAGTTTTTGGCGCCGCTGCCGGGAACTTTGACGGTTTTCACCAAATTTCTGAAAATAGTATCTATTTGAGATTTTTAGGAATAGTATTAACTTAGTTTGTTTTTTTTTTTTTTCTTTTACAGGGATTTTTAGGAAGTTAAAGAAGAAGTAGGCATCTTAACAAATAAGGTTTTATCTTCCTAACCTTACTCTTCTTCTTCTCCTTTTCTTTCCTATCATATTCATCTCTTATAGAGTGGGTGGAGATTCCTTTTTGGATCTCTGATAGGTTGGCCTTGTGCCGCCTTGATTCCTATTGGTCGGCACTGCCGTCTTGGATCACCTTGTGCTTAGAGATTTCTCTTCTCAACTCTATTTCTCTTTCTTCTTTTTTTTTGCACTTTTCTCAAAAGATTCAAAGAGTGGGTGGGGAGTTCTCTGAATCTATCCTTGCTTTTGGCTTAGCCATTGCAAGACACCTTGTGCTTCGGTCTTAGAGAGAAGTAAAGGAAGGAAGAAAGAATTCTTTTTGTTTCATTCTTTTAGGATTTGCATGCCACATTGGGCTTGGGATTCTAATAACCGACTTATTAGTGAAGGGGGAATAGTAGAAGGAATTGACAAAGAACCACGTGCTATGAGACATTTAAATTCTCCAATTTTGTCTGAAAGTATGGCTGTAAATCAACCCAATCCTATGGCCAATCAAAATCTGGGCCAAAACCAAACCGAAATGGGAGAGAATGTGGTTAAGAATGTTCCCCGACCAAGAACATTACGTGATTACTTGCAACCAGCAAGAGCAAGCACTCCCTCATGCATAGTTTTTCCACAAAATGCAAGGAATGTAGATTTGAAACCGTGAGTAATCCAACTCCTCCCGAGATTCCATGGATTAGACAGTGAAAGTGCCTATCAACACCTTAAGGAATTTGATGAGATAATAGCCACCATGCACTTTGCAAACGTAACTGATGATGTGGTGAGACTTAAATTATTTCCTATTACCTTTAAAGATAAAGCTAAAGGTTGGCTTCATGCATTAAGGCCAAGATCAATTGGCATATGGACTGATATGTCTAGGGAGTTCATTAAAAAGTTTTTCCCTACTCACAAAACAAACATGTTGAGGCGCCTTATCATGAATTTTGCCCAAAAGGAGGATGAAACCTTCTTCCAATGTTGGGAGAGGTTTAAAGACTTGTTAAATGCATGCCCACATCATGGCTATGAAATTTGGCGGGTTATAAGCTTTTTCTATGAAGTACTAATTTCACCCATGCGCCAATTCGTAAAGATGATGTGTAATGGGGAGTTCATGAATAAGGAAGCCAAGGAAGCATGGGACTATTTGGAGGAATTGGCTGAGAATGTACAGTCTTGGGATACATCTAAACCAACAAATTCCAAGACTAGCCAACAAAAGGAAAAAGGAGGAATTTATGTCCTCTTAGAAGAAGATAACATAAGTGCACGTGTGGCTAGCCTTACAAGAAAAGTCGAGGCCATGAAATTAAAGAAATGAGAGACGATCAACTCAAAAGACATTGAAACTGTTTGTGGAATTTGTGCCGGAAATCAATATGCAACACAAGATTGTCCCACAATTTCAGTAGTCCAAGATATCTTACAAGAACAATAAAATGCCATAAACAGTTATCAACGGCAATTTGGTGCTCCAAACTCTAACACGTATAATTCTAGTTGGAAGAACCATCCCAACTTCAGTTGGAGGAATGGACCCACTACAAATGCAAACAATGCTCCTCAAGTTCAACCTTTACTAGGTCCATCCCTAGTCATTACACCAAAAGCTACACTAGAGGAAATGTTGGGTGCATTCATATCAGTTCAAGCTGAACATAACAAGACTAATTCTTTGAAAATAGATGGGTTCATGCAAGAACAATTGAAATTTAATCAAAGTTCAACTCAAGCCATCAATGACTTGAAAACCTTAATGGCCAGAGTTGAATCTCACCTCAGTGTTAGGGAGAAAGGCACACTTCCTGCCCAACCTCTTCCTAACCCAAGAACCCAATTTGAGATACAAGACGCAAGCTCATCCTCCCAATATATGAAGCATGTTCAAGCTATCACCACTTTGAGAAGTGGTAAAATACTTGATAAATCTAATCTGGTGAAGGCCCCAAAGCCTAAGGATCCGAAAAATTCCAAAGAGGATGATAGCTCAAACAACACTCCGCAAGAGAAAGAACCGGAAAGGCAATAAAAGCCGGTTGCCCTGTTTCCCCAAAGGTTGATTTCACCCAAACCTTTAGACAAAAATCTGGAAATTTTAGAGGTTTTTAAGCAAGTGAAGATCAACATCCCGTTGTTGGATGCCATAAAGTAAATACCATCCTATGCCAAATTTCTAAAGGAATTATGCACAGTCAAAAGGAAACACAATATTCACAACAAAGTACTTTTGACTGAGAATTTGAGTGCTATTATCAAACAAGAGGTGCTCTAAAAATACAAGGATCCGGGTAGTCCAACCATCTCATGTATCATAGGAGATTATCGGGTTAAACAAGCCTTACTCGATTTAGGGGCAAGTGCTAACCTCATTCCGTACTCGGTTTATGAACAACTTGGGTTGGGTGAATTGAAACCCACCAAAACCACACTCCAACTTACTGATAGATCTATTCATATATCGAGAGGAGTGATTGAGGATGTTTTAGTCCAAGTTGATAAATTCTACTACCCAGTAGACTTTATTGTCTTGGATACACATCCCGTGATAGGTACCGGTGCTCAAATTCCCGTCATACTTGTGTTCGCTTCCCCAAGTGTAGGGTTGCGATGCAGTAATAATCTCGGTAAGACCAAGGTCAATCCACAGGGAAGGAAGTAAACAATTCAAACTATCCTAATAACTAGAATCTTAAGAGGTTTGTGAAATTGGTTTTGAACATAAAATAGAAAATCTGATAATGAAAAGATAACTAGAGCATCAAGGATCCACTTATAGCTCACCTTAGATGCATAATTCACTATGGTTTCTCACTTTCTCAACTAGAATCGAAATTAAGTCCTATCTAGCCGGATGATAGAGCGGTTATATTATTAAATCAATCTGTCATATGTGTTGTTCATCAACATGATTCCCTCAATTCAAGTTAGGACTTGAGCACACTCAATTGCATTGGTCAATCCTAATTCCAATAGATTAAGATCATAACCATAATAATCATCAAACCTTGTCACAAGACTTGACTATACTATGATTTGAACTTCATTCAAATCATATGAACAATCAACACAATATTCATATTTTAGAACAAAAGGTAGAACTTTGGTTTAAGTTCCCACATGGAAATCCAAGTCTAGAGCGTATTGAATTTGATTCCTCGGAGCATACAGGTCTAGAGTCATGCAAAACAATTAAGAACTAAAGCAATTCTTTCAAACATCCATAAGCCATCATAAGATTAAGAAAAACTACTTAGAACTTTATTCAAACTTCTAAAAAACTATTGTTCTTCAATAAATCCAAACATGAAACCAATAAAACGAATTAAAACATCTAAGAAAACTATAAGGTTCACCTCTTAGCTCTAGCTAAGAGATTAGCTAATGAAAAGCATATAAAAAATAAAACTAGAACTAAAAGAAGAAACAAAAACTAGCTGGAGGAGGCTAGGAAGCCTCCTATAACTTGAACTCCTTGCTCCCCACGTCCTTGCTTGCCCTGGAATAGAAGAGAGCACCTCCTTTTATAATATGGCAAGAGTACTGCAACATAACAGATTTTGTTTCGCTTCGTACGGCTTAACCAATGGTCAGATTGCCTTCAAATTTGATTTGTAGCTTCCTTGTAATGTGATATTCCTCATAGATGATTTAGATTTCCAAGATTATCTTCTGAATGGGCTCACCAATCAGATCAGCGACCGCCTCTCAAAATCACGCAATTCGGGTACCTTCAGAACCAGCCATCTTGCTTTCAACGCTCCGGAGTGTACAGATGTCGGATTGATCCCAAATTTTGAAAATTGGTAGAAAACTTACTCCTCTACATGATAGACGGATTATATTGTCCAAAACAATCCCAGAATGTGGTCCGAAAATTAGAACACTTAGGGCTTTTATAAACTCTGCGCAGTTGAATCTTTTTGGATGGTCCATCTTTCTTCAACCGGTACGATCAAACCACACATCCTTTTGATCTGAAACTTTGTGGTTATTCATATATGGATGTGGTCAAATTATATTCTTAATATCATCAATGATGGGCCACCTGGACCGGCCTAAAGTGGAGTAGGCGGAATCTGAAACTTTCTGGACAGTTCGTATTGTTTTGGCCACCACGGTCAATCTGTAGCTAAGATCGACACGAAACCACTTTGGTTATTTCTGCGTCGAGCTCCTCTTCGACATGGATGTGTTGGATTTCCAAATATCATCAAGATGGCTCTAAAAAACGGTGCCAAAAATCCAAAAATGGAAATAGCCTGCTGTCTGAAATCTGGAACTCTAAAATTGCATGGCCGACCGGTCTTGACCGGTCTAGCCCATGTGTCCTTGCTCCAGCAGCTTTAAGAGAGGGGAGAGCTACTGGCCAACCGGTCTTGACTGGTCGGACCACTTTGTGGGGTTCCTTTTCATACTTTCCTTCTTTCTTTCTTTCCTTCTTTCTTCATGATTCTTTGACCTACCTTGGATCTTCATCCAAGGTTCCTAAATGTGTTTCTTTTAGCTATTGATCGAGTGAACTCTCTCTCATTCCTGCAATCACAAAACCATGCATTAAAATAGTCTTTAAACATAAAATCCATGCATAATGAGTGATGAATTGGGGTTAGAATATGCACAGTTAAGAGCTCAACACACACCCCCAACCAGCATTTTGCTAGTCCCGAGCAAAACATGCGTGAAACAAGTTCAATTCTACAAAAACCAACTCTCCTTCAGAAACTATGCTTCTATCCATTTCGAGACATACAAGTGTAAAATCCAGAAAAATTAAGTGATAGAAGTTGAAACCTTAAACTCTCAAAACATAATAAGTGTCCATATGAAATTCTCGCTGATTGATTGATGAATAGAAGAACTCGAACAAATTCAACTTAGTGTGCATAGTGAAAGTTCATCTCATGAGTTTCTGGGCTTATCTTCTTCATAGATCAATTAAACTATAGATTTCAAGGTGTACAGAGCAACAACAAGCCTATGACAGGAATTTGTCTTACCGTCCTTTCGACTGCTTTCACACTACTTCCCATTTCCGGCTTTGGTTACGGGTAGACCATCCCCCGGTTGGTAATAGGTAGCCTTTTCAGAATTTTCCACCATGTTTGCCATCATTCCCAATTTTCATCCTTCCTTTTCCTTTTTCTTTTTCATTAGATATGATTTTTTGAAATCCGTATCTTTCGTTATTTTCCCATGGACAAGGATGGACAAAGTACCCCGGCTTGGTTTCTCAACACCCTAAATCAAAGTCTAGCTAATCCACAAATCACATAATCCTTTCAACCCATGAAAACCATGTAATGTGAATTGGGTGTAAAAGTGTTCAAATTTTCTATCACTCACATAAATAGGGGAATTCACATATAAAACCATTATATTAAGAGAAGGTCAAAGCTTGCAACATCACTCACTTCGTATCTCCTCTTCTTATACTCGTATCATTTTGAATACATAGAAACAAAGTTTTCCAAAAGAGTTTCGAATTTTAGAAAAATTAAAAATTTTCTACATAATTGCTCGAAATGTCACAAAAGCTAGTAGATTCATCTAAGGAATCTCACCCCCCAACCAAAATCTTAGATTGTCCTCAATGTAATAAGATATGCAATATGCATGACATGAGAGCAATGACATAAAACAAAGGAGAGTGAGAACGAGAGTACTTGAGGTAGCAAGTAGATCAATTCTAGCATCTTCCATTGTCTCAATGAGACTTATTCAATCCTAAATGTAGAAAAGAAATCCTAACCTACCTACCTACCTTTGATTAGTCCGATCAACTACATGATCAAATTTGAGCAGGATCTTCATGAATTTCAATAGGTTTCTCATGAGGACCATCCAAAGTCCTGCTCGAATGTATACCTGGGTGCGTTTCTTCATGAAGGTCCAATCATAGTGTGCACCACACGCATGTAAGGAGGAGATAAGAGCAGCAAAAAGATATCTCCTCAAGTTCTGAATTGGGTTGTAATTGATTAAAAATGGGTCCTCCCGATCAGAATTTTCAATGGGTTGAAGAACCCATGATGGTGGAGAGACATTCATTAAGTATTTTTCAGTTTGGGTTGTCTCCTCCACAAATTCAGAATTGCATGGTGTTTCCACAAATAATGATAAAGATTGTAAATCAGTGGAATGGTGTTCTTCAGGCACCGACACCATGTCTAACAAACTATCCAACTCCTTAATCATCTCATCATCAAGATCATAGGAGTGGGTCATGCATTCCTCTAGGAAATCGAGAGAGTCGGATGAAGGGTCCTCGTTCTCCCTAAGTGATTGAGGAAATTCTGTTTCAAGGGTAAGGAATTCCTCCACTATAGAGGGGAGGTCTTCCAAAGAAAATTTTTCAGATTCAGTGGTAAGCACATCATCTAGCATTGGTTGATCTTTTGAAATTTCAGATTGTGCCACCCCGTCATCCAAAGAAACAGAATTTTCTACCCAAGGGAGTTCTTCCATAATAGAATCCGGCATGTTTGGTGGAAGGACTAAAAAATATAGACTTCAAGCCATCTCCCTAGCAAGAATATCTTCTGGCGACTCATAAACATTCGGCCCTTTGGAAGTAGAAATCATGGGCTTACAATCATCCACGGAACCCTCATTGTAGGCAATCTCACTATCACTTTCAGATTTTATGGATTCCTCAGGTTCGTCAACCGTCATTGAAATCTCTTCATCATTAAAATCAGGATATCTAAAAGAGATAGTTGATTCACCATAATCGATGGTGATATGGGGGTCACCAAGATCAATATCCTCTAGAAGTTTAGTCATTAAATTCGGAGAAGGTTGGGTTTGGATAGCCTCATCCTCCCCATTGTTGTGGATTAAATCGGTGATCCTAATTTTGAGCTCAACGTCTTCAAGAGATGGCGAGTGGTTTTGAATCGATTGCTCATACTCGCACTCTTTCTCTAAGTCCTCAAGGATTTGTATGTATATGTTATCATAAGAGGAAGACGTTTTAGAACGATTGTTGATGACCATGATTGGTTCTTTCATTGGACTAGAGGTGTGAGGACTCTCTCGATGAAGACCATACGTGTTATATGACGAAGACTGATAAAATGGTTGATAGGCATAACCATACAAGTGATCACGCAATGTCTTTACCGGTTGGTCATTACTACCCCGGTCCTTTTTCTTATTCCTACCTCCTGTTAAACTCGGTGGAACACTCTTGTTATTTTCAACCCAGTAATCACGTAACGTCCTACATTGGGGGGTAGTGGAGGTTGATTGAATCTCAGAAAAATACTTGTGCTTATAATGGTTCCAATCATAAAGAGTTTGGATTCCATGGTCTGACCTCTCATCTTCTAAAAGGTATGCATAAGCACCACACTTCCAGTCAGCCATAATGAGATTTTACAGAGTTGGAACTACCCTAATCTAGGAAGAAAAACAAAAAAGAAGAAGGGGAGATGGGGAGATGTTACCCGTGGAAGTGAGAACTATGTTAGCAACTAAGTTCCTACAAACACAAATACAGAGAATTGTTAGTAATCTAGAAAAAATCAGAAAACTACTTTTAGAAAAACTGAAAATCCTACCTAACTAAGACTACTCTATAGCTACTAGAACAATTAGAACCGTTTAACCTCTTCCCCGGCAACGGCGCCAAAAACTTATTTGCTTCCCCAAGTGCAGGGTTGCGATGTAGTAATAATCTCGGTAAGACCGAGGTCGATCCACAGGGAAGGAAGTAAACAATTCAAACTATCCTAATAACTAGAATCTTAAGAGGTTTGTGAAATTAGTTTTGAACATAAAATAGAAAATCTGATAATGAAAAGATAACTAGAGCATCAAGGATCCACTTATAGCTCACCTTAGATGCATAATTCACTATGGTTTCTCACTTTCTCAACTAGAATCGAAATTAAGTCCTATCTAGCCGGATGATAGAGCGGTTATATTATTAAATCAATCTGTCATATGTGTTGTTCATCAACATGATTCCCTCAATTCAAGTTAGGACTTGAGCACACTCAATTGCATTGGTCAATCCTAATTCCAATAGATTAAGATCATAACCATAATAATCATCAAACCTTGTCACAAGACTTGACTATACTATGATTTGAACTTCATTCAAATCATATGAACAATCAACACAATATTCATATTTTAGAACAAAAGGTAGAACTTTGGTTTAAGTTCCCACATGGAAATCCAAGTCTAGAGCATATAGAATCCGATTCCTCAGAGTATACAGGTCTAGAGTCATGCAAAACAATTAAGAACTAAAGCAATTCTTCCAAACATCCATGAGCCATCATAAGATTAAGAAAAACTACTTAGAACTTGATTCAAACTTCTAAAAAACCATTGTTCTTCAATAAATCCAAACTTGAAACCAATAAAACGAATTAAAACATCTAAGAAAACTATAAGGTTCACCTCTTAGCTCTAGCTAAGAGATTAGCTAATGAAAAGCATATAAAAAATAAAACTAGAACTAAAAGAAGGAAATAAAACTAGCTGGAGGAGGCTAGGAAGCCTCCTATAACTTGAACTCCTTGCTCCCCACGTCCTTGCTTGCCCTGGAATAGAAGAGAGCACCTCCTTTTATAATACAACAAGAGTAGCGCAACATAACAGATTTTGTTTCGCTTCGTACGGCTTAACCAATGGTCGGATTGCCTTCAAATTTGATTTGTAGCTTCCTTGTAATGTGATCTTCCTCATAGATGATTTAGATTTCCAAGATTATCTTCTGAATGGGCTCACCAATCAGATCAGCGACCGCCTCTCAAAATTGAGTAATTTGTGTACCTTCAGAACCAGTCATCTTGCTTTCAATGCTCCGGAGTGTACAGATGTCGGATTGATCCCAAATTGTGAAAATTGGTAAAAAAATTACTCCTCTACATGATAGATGGATTAGATTGTCCAAATCCATCCCAGAATGTGGTCAAAAAATTAGAACACTTAGGGCTTTTATAAACTCTGCGCAGTTGAATCTTTCTGGATGGTCCATCTTTCTTCAACCGGTACGATCAAACCACACATCCTTTTGATCTGAAAATTTGTGGTTATTCATATATGGATGTGGTCTAGAAGATCGTCAAAGTAGATTCTTCATATCATCAATGATGGGCCACCTGGACCGGCCTAGAGTGGAGTAGGCCGAATCTGTAACTTTCTAGACAGTTCGTATTGTTTTGGTCACCACGGTCAATCCGTAGCTCCGATCGACACGAAACCACTTGGGTTATTTCGGCGTCGAGCTCCTCTTCGACATGAACATATTGAATTTTCCAAATATCATCAAGATGGCTCCAGAAAACTATACCAAAAATCCAAAAACGGAAATAGCCTGCTGTCTGAAATCTAGAACTCTAAAATTGCATGGCCGACCGGTCAAGACCGGTCAGGACAGGGCTGGCCCACCGGTCTTGACCGGTCTAGCTAATGTGTCCTTGCTCCAACAGCTTTAAGAGAGGGGAAAGCAACTGGACGACCAGTCAAGACCGGTCGGGGCCTGTTTGGTCGACCGGTCTTGACCGGTCGGACCACCTTGTGGGGCTCCTTTTCATACTTTCCTTTTTTCTTTTCTTTCCTTCTTTCTTCATGATTCTTTGGCCCACCTTGGGTCTTCATCCAAGGTTCCTAAATGTGCTTCTTTTATCTATTGATCGAGTGAACTCTCTCTCATTCCTGCAATCACAAAACCATGCATTAGAATAGTCTTTAAACATAAAATCCATGCATAATGAGTGATGAATTGGGGTTAGAATATGCACAATTAAGAGCTCAACAACTTGGTCACCCTTTTCTAGCTACTTCGAATGCGATTATCAATTGTAGAAACGGGCTTGTACAAATGTCCTTTGGAAATATGACTCTCGAGCTGAATATATTTGATTTATGCAAACAACCACAGGGAAGTTGATGATGAGATCCACAAGATAAATGTGATTAAATCATTCGTGGAGGATACATTTCCCCTGACATTCTATTCCTGACCCTTTGTAGGCATGTGTGGCCCACTCTCATGAGATAAATGATGACATAATATGAGAGATGGATGCCATTTTAGATGTGATGCCGGTACTTGATAGCAAAAGATGGAGGGTACTATTTGAGCCTTTACCCTTAAACGAGAACAAGCCCCTCCCATCCAATATCAAGGCACCAACACTCGACCTAAAACCATTACCAAGTAAGCTGAAATATGTGTACTTAGGTCGAGATGAGACATATTCGGTGGTGATTTCTTCCCACTTGGATGAGGAACAAGAGAGTAGGCTAATCGCCACTCTAATAGAGCATAAGAATGCCATTGGATGGTCGATTGCGGATCTCAAAGGCATAGACCCACTGATTTGTACTCATCGCATACACCTTGAGGAGAATGCTAAGACATCTAGGCAACCACAAAGATGACTCAATCCAAACATGAATGAGGTGGTTAAGGCCGAAGTGGTGAAACTATTGGATGTGGGTATCATTTACCCAATATCTGATAGTCAATGGGTGAGCCCAACTCAAGTGGTACCTAAGAAATTCGGAATAACCATCATAGCTAATGCCAATAATGAACTTGTACTAACCAGAGTCACTACCGGTTGGAGAATGTGCATTGACTACAGGAAGCTAAACACTGTCACGAGGAAAGACCACTTGCCCCTACCGTTTGTTGATCAAATTTTAGAACGGTTGGCTGGTCATTCTCACTTTTGCTTCCTTGATGGCTATTCAGGGTACAACCAAATAGAGATCGCCCTAGAGGACCAAGAGAAAACAACATTCACATGTCTATTCGGTACTTTCACCTATCGAAGGATGCCATTTGGACTATGTAATGCCCCTGCCACTTTTCAACGTGGTATGTTGAGTATTTTCTCTGATATGGTGGGGACAATTCTTGAAGTCTTCATGAATGATTTCTCGGTATTCGGTTGTAGCTTTGATGAGTGCCTTATGCACTTGAAATCTGTGTTGAAAAGATGTGAAGAAAAGACCCTTGTGTTGAATTGGGAGAAATTTCACTTCATGGTTCAAAAGGGAATTGTACTTGGTCACATCGTCTCACAAAACGAAATTGAGGTTGACAAAGTGAAATTCGATCTTATCTCTAACCTTCCACCACCCAAGAGCATACGAGATGTGCGGTCCTTTTTGGGACATGCCGGATTTTATAGACGGTTCATAAAAGACTTCAGTTCAATCTCTCATCCTTTATGTAACCTACTTCAAAAGGAGAACTCATTCGAGTGGAATGAAGATTGTCAAAATGCCTTTACCAAACTCAAAGGTATGTTGACATGTGCTCCCATAATGCAACCACCTGATTGGAGCCTCCCTTTTGAAATTATGTGCGATGCGAGCGACTAAGCTATCGGGGCTGTGCTAGGCCAAAGAAAAGAGAAGAAGCCATGTGTTATCTATTATGCAAGTAGAACCTTAAACTCAACCCAAGCAAACTACACTACTACAGAAAAAGAACTTTTAGCCGTAGTTTTTGCCTTGGATAAGTTTAGGTCGTACTTGATTGGATCCAAGATCATCATATTCACGGACCATGCCGCGCTTAAATACCTTCTCTCTAAGAAGGATGCTAAACCAAGGTTGTTAAGATGGATCCTTCTACTCCAAGAATTTGACATAGAGATACGTGATAAGAAAGGAGTAGAAAATGTAGTGGCTGACCATCTCTCTCTACTTGTTCTCACTGATTCCCCTGAGACGACCGCGATCAATGACATGTTCCCTGATGAACAACTGTTTAAAGTCTTCCAATTGCCTTGGTATGCGAACATTGCTAACTATCTTGCTACTGGTACAACTCCAACACATTGGAAAAAGCAAGATAGAGATAAGTTCTTCAACGAGGTGAGGAAATTCCTATGGGACGATCCTTACTTATTCAAGTATTGTCCTGATCAAATTATAAGGAGATGTGTGCCGGATGATGAGCAACAGAGTATCATCTCCTTTTGTCATTCCCAGGCGTGTGGTGGCCACTTTTCGGCTAAGAAGACCACCGCTAAAATTCTGCAATGTGGGTTTTATTGGCCCACTAGTTCGCTTCCCCAAGTGTAGGGTTGCGATGTAGTAATAAACTCGGTAAGACCGAGGTCGATCCACAGAGACTTATGTAGGATTTCACAAACACATCCAAAAGTGTCTATTGAAAGCTAACAATCAGATTTTGAATAAGGTTGATGTGAGTAACAATTTTGAACTAATTTGAATGTAAACAATTATAAAAAGGCACTAGGGGTTCAAGGATCCACTTGTAGCAATCCTTGATGTTCAATCCGCTGTGGTTTTTCATTCTCTCAACTAGAATCGACATTAAGGTCTATCTACTTGGATGATAGAGCTGTTAAACCAAACAATCTGTCATATGTAAGTTCAATGCATAGGATTCACTCAATGTAGGCTGAGCTGAGCATGCTCAATTGCATAGGTCAGACCCCATTCCAAAAAGGTTCAGTTCACAACCATAACCATCCTCAAGTCCTGTCACAAGACAAGGCTAGATCATGATTTGAACTTGATTCAAATCACATGCACAGTCCCTTACATAATTCAGAAAATCAGAAAAATAGAACTTTGGTAGGAAGTCCCCTCATGAAGATCATAGTACTAGAGCGCACTCCAATTCCTCGGATCATACAGGTCTAGACTGATACAAACCAATTAAGAAGTTAAGTAATTCTCTCAAACATCCATGAGTCATCATAAGACTAAGAAAAACCACTTAAAACTTGTATAAACTTCAAACCATTGTTCATAAACATGAATTCCAAACTTAAAACCAACTGAATACGAATTGAAACATCTTGGATCCACTACAAGCTTCACCTCTTAGCCCTAGCTAAGAGGTTTAGCTGCTCATGATCCAAGTAAACATGAAACAACCAAAAAATTCATAAAAACAGTAAAACAAACTAGAAGGAGTTGTGGAACTCCTGAAATCCACTTCCGCTGCCTCCAAGCTTGCTTAAACCCTCCTAAGATACCCTAGGAACGATCCCTAGGTGTCCTTTTATAGTGGGGAGGCTCCGCAACTTCAGAAAGATCGAGAATCTGCGTAAGAGTTACGCAGTGCGCAGAGAAAATCGGCGCCAAAATAGAACTTTCCGTTTTGAATTACATGGCCGACCGGTCTGGACCGGTCGGACTGGGCTGACCGACGAGTCCACGACCGGTCGTGACCTCAATGGAAAAACAGTCCAGCAGGCCTCTGGACTATAAAGAAACTTCTGGCCGACCGGTCTTGACTGGTCGGCCTGGCTATTGAAATCAGTCCAGCGTCCTTGGCCGACCGGTCAAGACCGGTCGGACCATCTCCAGCAGCAATCGGCTGACTGGTCAAGACCGGTCTGGCTCCCTTGGCCGACCGGTCAAGACCGGTCGGACGTCTTCTTCTTTCTTTTTCTTTCTTTTCTTTCTTCTACTTTCTTCTCTCCTTGCTTCTACTTTCTTTGGTGCGCCTTAGTTCTTCATCCAAGGTTCTTAAATGGGTCTTTTCTCCTTCAATTAAGCAGAGTTCACTCTCATTCCTGTAATTACAAAACATACATTTAATTAGCCTTTAAATCATGAAAACCTCACGCAATGAGTGATGAATTGGGGTTAGAATATGCATAATTAAGAGCTCAACACCCACTATGTTCAAGGACACCCATGAGTTTTGTAAAACATGTGAGCCTTGTCAGAAATTGGGAAGAATCTCCCATAGAAATATGATGTCACTCAATCCCATCTTAATAATCAAAATTTTTTATTGTTGGGGCATCGATTTCATGGGTCCATTCCCATCTTCTTTTGGAAACGTATATATCTTGCTTGCCGTTAACTATGTGTCCAAATGGGTCGAGGCAATTCCATGCCGGAATGATGACCATAAAACAGTCATTCATTTCTTAAAAGAGAATATTCTTTTCCGATTTGGAACACCTCGAGTCATCATAAGTGATGGAGGGTCTCACTTTTGTAATCGCCCATTTGAAGCCTTAATGAAGAAATATGGCGTTAATCACAAAGTGAGCACTCCATATCACCCACAAACAAGCGAACAAGCTGAGATATCCAATAGGGAGATTAAACATATTTTGGAGAAAACATTGAACCCCGATCGCAAGGATTGGTCGCTTCGACTTATCGACGCACTCTGGGCTTACCGTACCGCTTTTAAGACCCCTATTGGAATGTCGCCCTATAGACTTGTCTATGGGAAGGCTTGTCACTTGCCTGTGGAGCTGGAACATAAGGCGTATTGGGCAATAAAGAAGATGAATTTTGATTCTGACAAGGCAAGCTCGTTGCGCAAACTTCAATTAAATGAACTTGCGAAAATCCGGAATGAAGCATATGAGAATGCGAGAATTTACAAAGACAAGACGAAGTATTCCATGATAAGAACATTCTTCAGTAAGACATTCACGATTAATCAAAAAGTCCTTATGTATAATTCTCACTTACACTTATTTCTAGGGAAATTGAGATCTCGATGGACCGGTCCCTACATTGTCCAAACTGTCTACCCATATGGGACCGTCAAGTTGTTTAATCCAAGGAATGACAACATCTTTAAGGCGAATGGTCAGCGGTTAAAGTCGTTCTTTGAGAAGTTTCCTTCAGAAGGTATGTCCATACCTCTGACTGATCCTGTGTGTTCGGATGTTTGATCTCCTAGTCTGATGGAGGTATAGAGTAGTTAGGATTAGGACTTTCTTGCTTTTTTGTTCATAGGTTTGATAGAAGGAGCTAGAATTCCACTTTTCATTCTCTCAAGTACTTTCTTTGCTCACTCCCTTTTATTTTCAAATTGCTCTCATGTTTTGCTCATTGCATATCTTTTCCATTGAGGACAATGCAAGATTTGGTTGGGGGTGTAGGATGAATCCAGTGTTTTGTAACATCTCGAGCAATTATGTAGGAATTTTTTTCGAATTTCAAAACTCTTTTAGAAAACCTTACTGCTATGCATTCGAGATGATACGAGCATAAGAGGAGGAGATACGAAGTTTATGATGTTGTAAGTCTTGAATTTCTCTTAACATAATGGTTTTATATGTGAATTCCACTATTTATGTGATTGATAGAAAATTTGAATACTCTTACACCTAGTTCACATTACACGATTTTCATGGGTTGACAGGATCATGTGATTTGTGGATTGGCTAGACTTTGCCTTAAGGTGTTGAGAAACCAAGCTGGGGTACTCTGTCCATCCTTGTCCATGTGAAAACAACTGAAATATATGGATTTCTAAAAATCCTATCTAATTTAAAAAGAAAAAGGAAAAGGAAGGATGAAATTGGGAATGGTCGAAAATTCCGATTAGGGCTACCTATTACCAACCGGGGGATGGTCTACCCGTAACCAAAGCCGAAATGAGATGTAGTGTGAAAGCCGTCAGAAGGACAGTAAGGCAATTCCTGTCATTGGCTTGTTGTTGCTCTATATACCTTGAGATCTATTGTCTGGTTGATCTATGAAGAAGATAATCCTGGAAACTCATGAGATGAACTTTCACTATGCACACTAGGTTGAATTTATTCAAGTTCTTCTATTTATCAAACAATCAGTGGGAAGTTCATGTGGACATTTATTATGTATTGAGAGTTTACAGTTTCAACCTCTATCACCTAATTTTTTTTACTCTTACACTTGTGTGTCTTGGGATGTATAGAAGAATGGTTTCTAAAGGAGAGTTGGGTTTTGGAGAATGAAACTTGTTTCACCCATGTTTTTCTTAGGACTAGCAAAATCCTGGTTGGGGGGTGTGTTGAGCTCTTAATTGTGCATATTCTAACCCCAATTCATCACTCATTATGCAAGGTTTTCACGATTTAAAGACTAATCTAATGCATGGATTTGTGATTGTAGGGATAAGAGAAAGGATTCATCAATTGGAGACTTAAAGACGCTATTTACAAGCATAGAAGATCAAAGGACTAAGCGTCAAAGGATGGAAGAAAGAAGTCAGAGGAAAGAAGAAAGAAAGCAGAAGAATGTGCCCAAGACCGATAGTCCGACTGGTCTGAACACTCAACGAAAGAGAACTCTGCTGCCAACCTCACTGGACCATCCACGACCGGTCGTGCGACTGGTCGTTCACAGCTCAGATCGGTCGCACGACCGGTCATTGAATTAAAACTGCGGGTTGGAAATTATGAAAAACTCTCTCGACAGTTTTGGAGGTTTTGAGACCGGTCGTGCGACCGGTCATCCAGGAGCTCAGACCAGTCGTGCGACCGGTCGTCTGTGTAACAGTGCGTGTTCTACAAGCTCCAATTTTCTCTGCGTAGTCCGGGAATCCGTGCGCAATCTGGAACTTTCCGCACTATGCTATAAAAGGGGACCTAGGGATCGTTCCTAAGGCATCCTAGAAGAGATTAAGCACGGTGGGAGACGGTGGAGGTCGAATTTGGAGTTCTACAACTCCTAATTTGTTTTCTAGTTTTATGCTTTGTTTGGTTTGTTTCATGTTTCCTTGGATCATGAACGGCTAAACCTCTTAGCTAGGGTTAAGAGGTGAAGCTTGTAGTGAATCTAAGATGTTTCAATTCGTTTGATTTGGTTTTAAGTTGAATTTCTATTGAAGAATAATGGTTTGAAGTTTAAATAAAGTTTTAAGTAGTTTTTCTTACTCTTATGATGACTCATGGATGTTTGGAAGAATTGCTTGAGTTGTCACGACCCAAACTCGGGGACCGGGCTCACTAAATTCCCGACCGCTGAATCCGGTGCCGACAGCCTTCGTAGTACCCCATTCTCGGCCCCTAGCTCCCATACGCCAGGTTCCGATCCTGGGATCCCACAAGGAGGATTTTCAAGGAATTTTTTTTATATATATAGATGAGCATAACCACAAGTGTACCAAACGAAAAACTTCACATCACATATCCACTAAGATAAACTATTGAGTACAATGCTGCAGAAAAAGGAAATATAATGTATAACTGAAAGCTGAAAGATCAAATGCGCGCCCCTGTCTCACTGCTGTCGCGCTTATAGTATGTACTGCACGTAAACAACGTGCATAAGCTTACTATGAAGCTTAGAGAGTGCGTGGTGTGTGCGCAATGCATATGACAGGTATACAGATATCAGAGTAAGCAGAAATGATAGCAGGCTACACTACCAAGTCTATGAATGTCATTAAGCATCTCGAGGCTATGCAATGCAATGGGCCTATATGGCCGAGTGTCATATGCTAATGATGCAATGTGCGCATGTCAACCCTCAACTGCCATATATCATACGGTTTACAACTGGGACATCACCGGGGTCTAGTACACTCCAGACATTGGTTGCCGCCCATCGCGCGCATAACCAAGTAAGTGGAAGAGACCTCACTATCCGCCTCAGTCAATGACATACAAGAAAATTCACCCAGCTCGTCGATAGCGAACCCATTCACGAGCTGGTCAAACTCAACCTAGTATATAGCCCTCTGCACCCGGGCGGGTAAGGTCACACCCCCTTCCAACCGACCCCGACACAGTGGGAGATGCGGCTTACTGGTATTTGGCCCTCATGCGCTCATAAATCCACTCGGTCTAGACATTGGAGAATCCTACAGGTACCACAGGGTTTAGGGACTTTCACCCAAGGACATCTTTGGCGCCCAAGTGCTAGAACATATTTTCGATGTCCATTCCTACCATCCACGATGTGGCTGTGGTGGTTACAACCCCGATGCCACTGGGGTGAGAATCTGATCATGACATGTATAATGCGAGATGCATGAGTCATATTATAAAAGCCATGCACCAAATCTGCACATACCGCGCGATCATGTAGGGTGACCCTATCTCATACGGGTCCCCTAAGTATCTCAAGCTTGTAAGGCATATGCTATGATCGACATCGTCCACAGTCAGGCATAAATATGATGCGTATGTACAAATGAATGGGCGTGATATTCATTACACTAAGCATATTATCAGTGTGACCTATCAAGCTAAGTGTACTAGCATGTTACTACACATATCTTGTAATGTTGGCCTTAAATGGCCCAATATATATACAGAGAGCGAGACCCGAACTGTGGGCCCCATTGGAAATGTAAAGGTCTTTGCGGCATAGCCCACTTGAGACCACATCGGCCCCATACTTGGGCCTACACATACAAAATAGGCCGACAAAAATAGTGTACGGCATGGATAAAACATATATATCAAAGGAAGGACCATGGTGGGACTAAACAAATACATCACGTTGGAACCCACAGGGTGGGCCACTTGCTGGGTTGCGTGGTACCCAGCTGGGTTCCAAGAAGTTCTGAATCAAGTATATATTTATGTTTTCTCCTTCATCCATATCCATGTGATCTTATGAACAGGTTGGATGACAAATAAGCATCACTGTAGAGCCTGGGAAGGTTTCAACGTTGGAAATCATTATTCCCACTGTTTCCCGTGGCATGGCCCACTTGACATTGGATATGCTTAAATTTTTAGGCTCAGCCACTGAAATGAGCTGGAAAAACATATGGACTGAAAAGATAAATCACGTACATTCTAGGTGGGCCCAACTGAGTTTTGGATCAAGCTGGTATTTTTGTTTGCCCTTCTTCCACATGTGTGTGGATTTATGAACAGGTTGGATCTCAATTAAACATCATGGTGGGTCCCACCAGGTGGGCCACTGCTGGGCAGCGTGTCCAGCACGCTGCCTCCAGCGTGGACCACGCTCATGGCCCAAAAGGTTTTGGACCGAGCTAATATCTATGTTTTCTTTTCATCCAGGTCTGCGTGTCCTGGACAACAGATTAGATGGTAAGTAAACCTCACAGTGGAGCCCTGAAAAGGTTTCAACAGTAAACATTCATCCTCACTATTTCTTGTGGTGAGGCCCACCCAAGATCATGATCTACTTAATACTTGGGCTTGGGCCCTAAAATTATCTGGGAAAACAGATGGACGGCTTGGATAGAACAAATACATTAAGGTGGGTCCCACGAGGTTGGCCACTGACTGGGCCAGCCCAGCGTCCGTGGACGCTGGCTACTCCAGCGCCCCTGGCGCGGTGAGAGGCCAGAGTCCCACGCTGGTCCTCTTGTTCTTCTCTTTTTTTTTTTCTTCTTCTTCTTTTGGATATCATCAAGTGGGGCCCACATGAGAGCAATCCACTCCATCCATCATGTTTACCGACTCGTGGGGAACCCAACGAGCCCAATATTGGGTAGCTTATAAGGTCTACAAAATTTAAGATGGGCCAAGGAAAATTCAACCATAGACGTCATCATCTCTACTATTTCAGGTAGTACGGTCCACTTGAGATTTGGATTTGGTTCATGTTTGGGCCTTGGCCCTAAAATGGTCCAGGGAAACAGATGGACGGTGTGAATACAACATAAACATCAAGGTGGGTCCCACGAGTGGGGACCCTATTCAAGTTGTCCCAGGTTTGCTGACGCTGAACTGTTCCAGCGTCTCTGACGTTGTGAACGTCCAGCGTCCACCATTTTTTTTTTCTTTTTTTCTTTTTTTTGCCTGTGGGGTCCACACGTGCAGAATCCACGCCATTCATCAGCTGGGCCATCTCATGGTGGGCCCAATTAGCTTTGGATCAAGATAATCCTTGTATTATACTTCATCTATATCTTTGTGTTTCAAAGAATGGGGAAAAATGAAAATAAAGCATCATGGTGGGCCACACAAGGTGGTCCATGTCGTGGCAGCGTGCGGGGCACGTTGTCTCACAACATGGCCCACTTGTGGCCAGGAAAATGAAAGGGAAAGAAGGAAGAAAGGGGAGCTTATGTCCCCTTTTAGCACTCACTCGAAAATGGACGGTTGGATCGGGTCGGATAATCGATCGGACGGTCTTGATGGGATAGGATCTCCTTCACCAATCTCACTCACTTCTCACAACTATCTTTGCTATCTTACTTCTCTCTCTCTCTCTCTCTCTCTCTCTCTCTCTCTCTCAAATGGAGGTAGCTACGTATGGCCTTCTTGTGGTGGTAGGGGCTTGGGACATAAGTGGTATTTGAAAAAGAAAATGATGATAGCAAGGGGATGGGGCAATTGTGAGAGTGGATGGCTTAGGTATGGGCTTAAGTTGACTTGTGAGGAGAGAGAGAGAGATGTACTTGATGAGACCCTTGATTGATTGATGCTTGATTGATTGATGGGATGTTGATTGATTGATGGGACAACCTAGGGATTTGTGCAAGTGGGGACCACACCATGCATGTGTAGCGTGGCCCGCCTTGATTTGCGCACATGTACGCATCTTTCAAACTAGGTATCGAAACGGAGAGTGCCATGTGGCGTTAGAGTCATGGCGTCCACGTGGTCGCCGGAGTACAAGTCTCAGGTCGTTGCGGTACTAAAATAGGGTGTCTGATCGAAACTCGCCAGTTTGGACTGTTCCGAGTATGCCGTGCTCGGAAACGGGGCATACGGAGGCTAATTATGGTACGGGTGTTACATGAGTTCTTAATTGTTTTGAGCTAGTCTAGACCTGTATGATCCGAGGAATTGGAATACGCTCTAGATCTATGATCTTCGTGTGGGAGCTTCATACCAAAAGTCTAACTTTTCTGGAAATTCTGAAGTATGTGAGACTGTGTATGTGATTTGGATAAAGTTCAAATCATGATCTAGTTTTGTCTTGTGACAGGATTTAATGATGATTATGATTGTGATCTTAACCTATTGGAATTGGGACTGACCTATGCAATTGAGTGTGCTCATGTCCTCACTTGCATTGAGTGAATCATATACGTGGATCATACATATGTCAGATTGATTGTTTTAACTGCTCTATCATCCAACTAGATAGGACTTAATTTCGATTCTAGTTGAGAAAGTAAGAAACCACAGCGAATTGAGCATCAAGGATTGCTACAAGTGGATCCTTGAACCCCTAGTGCCTTTTATTAATTGTTTACCTTCAGTTTAATTCAAAGTTACTACTTACATCAATCTTCTACAAATCTATTTATTAGCTCTTCAGTAGAACTATTGGAAGTGTTTTGTGGATTCCTACATAAGTCCCTGTGGATCGACCTCGGTCTTACCGAGATTATTACTACATCGCAACCCTACACTTGGGGAAGCGAACATTACTCTGTACACATTGAAGATTAAAGGACCAAGCGCCAAAGGATGGAAGAAAGAAGCACGAGAGAAAGCAAAGGAGAAAAGGAAGAAGTACAGAAATTTACACTGAAGACCGGTCGTTCATATCCCAGGACTGGTCGTCTAACCGGTCCGATCACTCAACAGGAGGACCCTTGCTGCCAACCTTGCTGAACCAATCAAGACCGGTCGTGCAACCGGTCGTCCACTACTCAGACCAGTCAGTCAGATCGGTCGATTAATTCAAAAGCCAGGAAGGATTTTTCCGAAAACTCACTGTACAATTTTTTGCCTTTTACGACTGGTCGTCCATGAGCTTAGACTGGCCATCCGATCGGTCGTCTGTATAACAGAGCATCTTCTACAAGCTCTGAAATTTACTGCGCAAAGCACAGTTTTTACTGAATTTTCTTGAAGTTTCTTCGCATCTAGGGCCCCAAACCTATAAAAGGATTCCTCTAGTTTGTTCCTAGGATAACCTAGAAGAGATCTACGAAGGTGGGAGGTGGAGAAAGACGGAATCGGAGTTCTACAACTCCCTTTAGTTTGTTGCTTTCTAGTTCATGTTTTTAGTTGTTTTCATGTTTCCTTGGATCATGAAAGGCTAAACCTCTTAGCTAGGGCTAAGAGGTGAAGCTTGTAGTGAATTTAAGATGCTTTAATTCGTTTTTATGTTTCCAATTTGAATTTTTATTGAAGAATAGTTATATGAAGTTTAAATAAAGTTCTAAGTAGTTTCCCTTAATCTTATGATGGCTCATGGATGTTTGGAAGAATTGCTTAAGTTCTTAATTGTTTTGCATGGATCTAGACCTGTACGCTCCGAGGAATCGGATTCAATACGCTTTAGACTTGGATCCTCATGAGGGAACTTCAAACCAAAGTTCTACCTTTTGTTCTTTAAGTCCAATTTAGGTATTGCTTATGCATGTGATTTGAATGAAGTTCAAATCATGATATAGTTAAGCCTTGTAACAGGGTTTGATGATTATTATGGTTGTGATCTTAACCTATTAGAACTAGGATTAACCTATGCAATTGAGTGTGCTCAAGTCCTAACTTGAATTGAGGGAATCATGTTTATGAACAAGCACATGAATTGGATTGTTTTGATGAATTAACCACTCTATCATCCGACTAGATAGGGTTTGATTTCGATTCTAGTTGTGTATTTGGGAAACCACAGCGAATTAAGCATTAAGGATTGCTACAAGTGGATCCTTGAACCCCTAGTGCTCTTTTACATTATTTACATTCATTTTTAGTTCAATATATCTATCTACATTCAATTTCAAAATCCTGTTTAGTTAGTTCTCAATTAGAAGCCATTGGAAGTGTTTTGTGGGTTCCTACACAAGTCCCAGTGGATCGACCTCTGTTTTACCGAGATTATTACTACATCGTAACCCTACACTTGGGGAAGCGAACAGCTTGCAGCATAGCAACGATTAGAGATGTATCAGAAGCATATCTCAGCGGCATATGATAAGTGAGTCAGCGGTAAATCCTTTAAGAAGGGTGACTTGGTACTCGTAATGAAATGACGGACAGCTGCGCACACTACGAGGAGCAAGTTTGACCCTAAGTGGGACCCGATATGCATCATAGAAGAAGTTTACTCCAATGGGGCCTACCGCTTAGTAAATTTCGACGGTGGGGGAACCGGATTCTCAGTTAACAGCCAATTTCTGAAGAGATATCACCCTTAACAGTTAGCCTTCTACTTTTTATATATGCTTAAGTGTAACGTCCCTAAAATTTGACACTCAAGTATATACACTCAAATCCCGAAATCAATGGTGTTAATGATAAATGCTCTCATTCTCGATATAATTTTTTCTCTTTTCCATTCACACTCACATGGTATTTATAGAACTAAAATAAACCAAACTTTGAAATTGAACTTCCAAATATAAAGTCTAACAATTTTTCTCCAACCGTCTAAACTAATGGCCATCTAATGGGCCTTATTACATCAAAGCTTTTTAAACTAACAATTAAAATAATCAAATCTAAAAGGTCTTCTTAAAATTCATCTTCTTCTGGCATCGCCTCCTCGTAATCTTCTAAATCGTCACTTGTCACTACGGTTAATCGCATAACACTGCGTCAGCTATAAAAGCCGGCGAGTAACCTCGTACGGTTTATCACATGTAATCCAATGTATAAGATCGTATAGATAGAATTTAACAAAATACAAATCATGAAGAGTTCAAATATAATTTCATCAAATCAAAAGCTCTTTAACCATTCATATGATGCAAATATGCAAGTATGTCTCAATGGTCTCAGTACGATTATCAGTAGAACATCCAAGGCCAGTTTATAATCGGGCCTACACTGTTTCACAAAATCCATTATGGCTGTAGAGTTGGTCTCTTATACACACCAGGGAACTCACCCAACTTGCCAAAATCATCTGATATCCATTAGGTACGCTAGTATAGTATCTTGCACACACCAGGGACCTCAACAAACCCGTCCACAACCGATGGACTATCAGAAGGGTATATTGCACACTCAGGGTGCTCAACCAAGGACTGTTGCACACACTTGGGCGTTCACCCGAACAACATCAATGGGTTTATTGCACACACTTGGGTGTGTTGAGCTCTTAATTGTGCATATTCTAACCCCAATTCATCACTCATTATGCATGGTTTTCATGATTTAAAGGCTAATCTAATGCATAATTTCGTGGTTGTAGGAATGAAAGATAGACTTCATCATTCGGATGCTTTGAGACCCTTCTTACATACTTTGGCAATCAAAGGAAAGGAAAAATAAAAGAGGGAAGAAGAAAGGAAAGAAGAGAAAGAAGAAAGGAAAGAAAAAGGAGCCCCACAAGGTGGTCCGACCGGTTTTGACCGGTCGGCCAATAGATCTCCCCTCTCTTAAAGCTGCTGGAGCAAGGCCAGCCTTGTCCGACCAGTCTTGACCTGTCGGCCAGCCCTACCCGACCGGTCTAGACCGGTCGGGCCATGTAATTTCAGGGTTTCAGATTGCAGACAGCAGGCCATTCCCGTTTCTGGTTTTTTGGACCAATTTTCTGTGCCCATATTAATGATATTTGGAAATCCAACACATCCATGTCGAAGAGGAGCTCGATACCGAACTAACCCAAGTGGTTTCGTGTCGATCGAAGCTACGGACTGATCGTGGTGGCCAAAACAATACGAACTGTCCAGAAAGTTCCAGATTCTGCCTACTCCACTCTAGGGCCGGTCCAGGTGGCCCATCATTGATGATATGAAGAATCTACTTTGACCATCTTTTATACCACATCCATATATGAATAACCACAAAGTTTCATATCAAAAGGATGTGTGGTTTGATCATACCGGTTGAAGAAAGATGGACTATCTAGAAAGATTCAACTGCGCAGAGTTTATAAAAGCCCTAAGTGTTCTAATTTTCGGACCACATTCTGGGATTTTTTTTGGACAATCTTATCCATCTATCATGTAGAGGAGGAATTTTTCTATCAATTTTCAAAATTTTGGATCAATCCGACATCTGTACACTCCGGAGCGTTGAAAGCAAGATGACTGGTTCTGAAGGTACCCAAAGTGCGCGATTTTGAGAGGCGGTCGGTGATATGATTGGTGGGCCCATTCAGAGGATAATCTTGGAAATCTAAATCATCTATGAGGAAGATTACATTACAAGGAAGCTATAAATCAATTTTGAAGGAAATCCAACCATTGGTCAAGCCGTACGAAGCGAAACAAAATCTGTTACATTGCGGTACTCTTGCTGCACTATAAAAGGGGGTGCTCTCTTCTATTCCAGGGAAACCAAGGACGTGGGGAGCAAGGAGTTCAATTCATAGGAGGCTTCCTAGCCTCCTCCAGCTAGTTTTTCTTCCTTTTCTTAGTTCTAGTTTTATTTTTAATATGCTTTTCATTAGCTAATCTCTTAGCTAGAGCTAAGAGGTGAACCTTATAGTTTTCTTAGATTGTTTAGTTCGTTTTATTGGTTTTAAAGTTGGATTTCATGTTTATGAACAATGGTTTGAAGTTAACACAAGTTCCAAGTAGTTTTTCTTAGTCTTATGATAACTCATGGATGTTTAGGAGAATTGCTTGAGTTCTTAATTGCTTGAGTTGCTTGGGAACTTCCTACCAAAGTTCAACTTTTCTGGAATTCTGAACTATGTGAGACTGTGTATGTGATTTGAATCAAGTTCAAATCATAATCTAGTTTTTTCTTGTGACAGGATTTAATGATGGTTATGATTGTGATCTTAGCCTATTGGAATTGGGATTGATCTATGCAATTGAGTATGCTCGTCCTAGCTTGCATTGAGTGAATCATATACATGGATCATACATATGTCAGGTTGATTGTTTTAACCGCTCTATCATCCGACTAGATAGAACTTAATTTCGATTCTAGTTGAGAAAGTGAGAAACCATAGCGAATTATGCATCTAAGGAGAGCTATAAGTGGATCCTAAATGCTCTAGTTATTTTTCCATTATCAGATTTTCTATTTTATGTTCAAAACCAATTTCACAAACCTCTTTGATTCTAGTTATTAGGATAGTTGGAATTGTTTACTTCCTTCCCTGTGAATCGACCTCGGTCTTACCGAGATTATTACTACATCGCAACCTTACACTTGGGGAAGCGAACAAGTTTTTGGCGCCGCTGCCGGGGAAGAGGTTAAACGGTTCTAATTGTTCTAGTCGCTATAGAGTAGTCTTAGTTTAGATAGGATTTTTAGTTTTTCTAGAAGTAGATTTTCTGATTTTTTTTTCTAGATTACTAACAATTTTTTGTTTGATTTTGTAGGACATTGTTGCTGACATAACTCTCACCTTCACGGGTAACATCTCTCCATCTCCCTTTCTTCTTTTCTTTTTTTCCTAGATTAGGGATTATTTCAACTTCTTATAATTTCATTATGAATGATTGGACAGGTGGATTGTCTAAATACCTTTTAGAAGATGAGAGGATGAACCAAATAAAAAATCATTATGATTGGAACCATTACAAGCATGAATATTTTTCTAAGACTCAATCTTCTTCTAATACTCCCCCACGTAAGACAATGGGAGAGTATCAGAAAGAGATGAATAATGTTCCACCAGTTAGGACAATGTATGATCACTTGTATGGCTACACATATCAACAACCATCTAAAAGCCCAACATATGACATGCATAATCCAAATTGGTGGGAGCATCAAAATTTTAACTTGGAAGATGAGCCAACCATGGATGCCAACAATTATCCTCAAGAGTTTCTTTCTCATGAGCCGCAACCGACACGAACTCTTGAGGATATGCTGCGAGAGTTTATGGAAATAACTGAGCAATGCATGCAAAACCTCTCGCCATCTCAAAATCCTGAACTCGACATTGGGAACATCGAATCAATCCCCAACATAGAGGAGGATGTGGCTATCCAAGCCCAACCCTCTTCCGATTTGATGACTAAACTTTTAGGGGATGTAGATCTCAGTGATCCCACCATTACCATCGATTATGGTGAATCAACTATCTCTTTTAGCTATTCCGATTTGAATGATGAAGAGATTTCAAGGACGGTTGACGAACCCGAGGAATCTACAAAATCTGAAAGTGATAGTTTGATTGCCTACAATGAGGGTTTGAAGGATGATTGTGAGTCCATGATTTCTTCTTCCAAAGGGCCGAATGTTTTTGAGTCACCGAAAGATATTCTTGCTAGAGAGATGGCCGAAGTCGATATTTTTGAGTCCTTCCACCAACAACACATGCCGAATTCTATTGTGGAAGAACTCCCTTGGGTTGAAAATTCTGTTTCTTTGGATGATGGGGTTGAAATTTCAAAAGATCAACCAATGCTAGATGATGTGCTTACCACTGAATCTGAAATTTTTTCTTTGGAAGACTTCCCCTCTATAGAGGATGAATTCCTTACCCTTGTGTTGGGGCTCAAATTCTCACCCATTGTAAAACAGTATTCAGCGATCCATCTACAATGATTTGGACTGATTTCGAGATCCAAAATACTCAGAAAATGTCAGTGCAACCCTAACATGCGCAATCTTGACCAAAACCTACAAATGTTATTTTGGGGCAAAATTGGACATGCAGATTACCGCCAAATGATCTGGAACGCCCTAAAACCCTTAACCTGCAAGTTTCGAGGTCGTGCGATGCATATCTTTACCTGCGCGCTTCCAAATGCGTTTTGCCCTAACCATATCCGACTGTAAGGGCTCGAAAGCCTACAAGTACTATTTCAGATTGGAATCAGACATGCGGATGATCGCCAAATGATCTGGAATGCCCGAAAAACCTTAAGTAGCAAGTTTGAAGTCCTTGCGATGTATATTTCTACGTGCGCGCTTCCCAGAACAATATTCTTATACAAAGAGCCGATCGGGAGAGGCTTCATTTTCTGGAAAGGATCATTAGAACAAGGTAAAAAATCCTTACTGGAATCCTCCATGGGCTATAGACATGCACCCATACCCTCGTCGGATGCCATCGCCGGAAAGGGATTTCTCCCACCGAAAGGAGAAGATTCAAATTTCTCCAAAGTCGCATGACATGCGCCCATACTTTGGAGGGGGAATGTGCAAATATGCACTAAGGGGCATAATGACATGTGCCCATGCAGGCCTCATGCGCTCGGGAGAGGCACATGCGCTCACCTCCCATCCATACTCTCTCTTCTTCCTTTTCTTCTCATCACATGCGCTTGAGGGAGAGGGCACAGGAGCCCACCTCAGCCACATGCACCCACATCCCATAGTAGGTGCGCCCAAACGCTGATTGGGAGGTGGGGCCTTCTATGATGTGGCCCGCCTTCGATCTAAATCGATTTTTGATCAAACCGATCCTCCTGGACACACATCTATGTTCTCTATCCATCCCCCGGACTAGATTCGCCAACGGTCGATGTTAAGTGGGCCAAATCAGCAATTTGATCAAAAAGGCCAACACTTAGTCAAAATTGCAAACCTTGGAAACCCTTCCGAAAGAGCCGGAAACGGCAAAAATCGAGAGGAATTGGATGGAATTTGATTGAACCTGAGAGGGGAACTTCTCTCTGCCATAACATGATATATCATAGTCCCGTACCACAACAAGGTTATCAGAACTCAGGAGCCCCGAATACCCTAATTAAGTGGTCAGCAGGCCCACTCCTTAGTCCTTTTTAGCCCTGGGAAGTGCCCTGTCGGCTCAAAAATCGACTTACGCTAAACAAATCGAAATGTGATCGCACTGCGATCCTCGTGGACATAATCCACCCCTGTTCAAAGACGATCGTGACAGGTATTCACCAAATCCTCCGATCAGATCGTAAACAGACCCTGGGAAGTGCCCTGATGGCCCGAATATCTATTAATGTCAAATGAAATCAATCGCGATCTCAAAGATGCGAGGGCAAAATATCGATGACACAAAGATATATACGAAGCAGATTGATCAAATTAAATGCATAATTTGTCCGATACACTGAACATCTAGCATAAATGCAATCCTCTCTCGAGCATGCATAAATCATAGTTACTTTATACTATACTCATTTGCATCTATTGCATGAATTTATTTCATCCCGGATCGAGATAAGAGACTAAATCGAAGGGGACTATGGTTATCATCGAAAACCATAATGAAAGAGTTCTAAACGTCTGAAATACTTCATCGTTAAGACCAGTTGATGTGCGTCCTGTCCAAGGCGGGATCCGTCAGTTGAGTGGTTAAGGGAATGGGTGCCTTCAAGCAAGTCACCCATCCCATCGGAGACGGTCATTAGCCCTGGTTGCAGTAAGTGGACGCCGTGGAGTGTATTTCTGAAAGTCATATCGTCCATAGAGACGCGTCATGACACTGAGACATACGACTCGGTCGAAACCCTGTTTGCACAAAGACCCCATGGAGTGCCATCCAGCAAGTCACCCGTCCCATCGGAGACAGTCACTGGCCCTGGTTGCAGTAAGTGGACACCGTGGAGTGCTATTTATGAAAGTCATATCGTCCATAGAGACGCGTCATGACACTGAGATATACTACTCGGTCGAAACCCTGTTTGCACAAAGACCCCATGGAGTGCCTTCCAGCAAGTCACCCGTCCCATCGGAGACGATCACTGGCCTTGGTTGCAGTAAGTGGACACCGTTGAGTGTATTTCTGAAAGTCATATCGTCCATAGAGACACGTCATGACACTGAGATATACGACTCGGTCGAAACCCTGTTTGCACAAAGACCCCATGGAGTGCCCTCCAGTAAGTCACCGGTCCCAGCGGAGACGGTCACTGGCCCTGGTTGCACTAAACGGAAACCGTGAAGTGTATCCCTAAAAGTCATATCGTCCATAGAGACGTGTCATGACACTGAGATACACGACTCGGTTAAAATCCTGGTTGCTACTCAACTAGGAACGCCCGAAGGAGTATGGGATCGACATCTAACTGGTCTTAACAATGGCTTAGTCCATAATAAATCCTAGACTTAGTCTCTGCGACCATGAACTCGAGACTATAATCCCTGACGATTTAAACTACTTGCTCGATCTATTCGAGCTTCATTCCTTATTTCATCTATTGTATAACTGCAATTCATAGTGGAATCTTGTCGCTTTGTGCCGTAGTTTTCTCCTGTAAGGGTTTCCACGTAAAAATCTCTGTGTTGTCTATGCTGTGCTTTATATATATTTATGCTCTTTTAATACTTTATTTAATTCATTTATGATACATGCATGCATTTACTTTTGCCTTTTAATCAAGGGTGATTATCCATTGATGTAATTGAGGGTTCGTGACCAGTTCACAGCCTGGAATGTAAAAGATCTCAGAATCTCTAGAATAAAATTCACCTCGCGGTGCTTTCTCGTGTATACTTTGTGATTGCTTATGATTGTCTATGAATGTCTCTATACTCAGAATTCCCCTAGAATAATGAAACACGGGAAAAAACTGCCTTGAGCACGATTTTTCTAGTTCTAACAAACTGGAGACTCTGCTGGGGATCGAACAATTCCAGAATCTTTGGTTATCTCTGAGTAAAGAAACATCCTAAGATGAATAATTCGCAGACACGGATATATGCGTAAGAAAGTTTCGCTAGGAGAAATGTTCGGCACCTTTACGGGCACCAAACTGGCGATTCTCAACGGGAACGTTCTTCCCTTTATCTTTAAAGCAAAAGTTTTCTAAACGAATTTCAAAATGTTGCATGGCATGCATATGATTCGTACTCATATACTTCTGTTGATCACTGAGCCATATCGTGATTGGTAAGGACGCATCTTCTCTTCTTTCAAAGGTGCGGGGCGTTCTAATGTGAGTATGACTGTGCAGAAAGACAGAAAGACAAACCATCAAAACTATATAAATGGCAGCGACTATGGTCTTCCTAGCTTCTTGGGGATTTTACTTCCCTCACCTCGTGACAGCAGAAACAACGATTCCCGAAGCCGGATGGCAAGTTGTGTAGAAACGCCGATCACTGAAGAGGGCTGAAAATAGACAATTGACTTCAGTCAGAGCAGAAACAGTGATGACACAGAGCAGTGTGAGGAGATAGTGGAAGCCAGTTCGCAGGAATGAAACCCGCAATGCTATCAGAGCCACCGTGTCACCCAGGCCAGAATTCTCCTTCGCTGCTGCCAATTTCCCAGTAATGACGGGAACAACACTACCAGTCAAAACATCGAATCAATTCACTATCCAGGGATTGACTGAGACTGTAATGAAGGCATGCTCTACTGAAACTAATATGACCAGGGCTAGACCACAGCGAGTGCAGGTTGCAGTGGTGCAAGTCGTAGAAAGGGAGGCGAGCGGGCAAGATGCAGAGCTGCCTCCGATCCAAGAGCAAATAGATGAAATCATTCAGGTCCAAGAAGACACAGCCAGAGAGATCAGAGAAATAAAAGAAGCATTGATGGCTCTAGTCACCTAGGGGGCAGTCAGAAGCCCAATCGTTCCCTTTGGACAACCACTGGGGGGTCACAGGATACAACAGGAGAACCGGTAGCCGTAGAACTACAAATTCGCCCAAGGAATGTTGCATTCGAGCGTGCACCGCTGCAACCATCTCATGCCACGAAAGAAGAGTTGTCCCAGAAAGTTGTGAGCCTGATGCGTCAAGAAAGAGAAAAGGAGAAGAGAGGAAAATATGTATATCGGATACCGTATTCATCCGAAGTTAACGAAATCCCGTTCCCTGACGACTTTAAGCATCCCGACTTGTCACACCCCAAACTCGGGGACTAGGGCTCACTAAATTTCCAGCCGCCGAATTCGGTGCCGACAGCCTCCGTAGTACCCCATTCTCGGCCCCTAGCTCCCATACACCAAGTTCCGATCCTGGGATCCCACAAGGAGGATTTTCAGGGTAAACTTTTTTTTCTTTATAGATGAGCATAACCACAAGTGTACCAAACCAAAAACTTCACATCACATATCCACTAAGATAAACTTTTGAGTACAATGCTGCAGAAAAAGGAAATACAATGTATAACTGAAAGCTGAAAGATCAAATGCGCTCCCCTGTCTCACTGCTGTCGCGCTATAGTATGTCCTGCACGTAAACAACGTGCATAAGCTTACTATGAAGCTTAGAGAGTGCGTGGTGTGTGCGCAATGCATATGACAGGTATACAGATATCAGAGTAAGCAGAAATGTTAGCAGGCTACACTGTCACGCCCCAAACTCGGGGACCGGGCTCACTAAATTCCCGATCGCCGACCTTGGTGCCAACAGCCTTCGTAGTATCCCATTCTCAGGCTCCTAGCTCTCATATGCCAGGTTCCGATCCTGGGATCCTACCAGGAGGATTTTCAGGGTAAATTTTTTTTATAAAGGAGCATAATCAAAATCATAAAACATCATCAAATATCCACTATAACGTTTGTTGAGTACAGTGCTGGAAAGGGAAATACAACATGTAGCAGAAGTCCAAAATATTAGGTACATGCACCGCGCTCAACGCTGTTGATGTGTCCTAGTACCTGCAGTGTAAACAAACGCGCATGAGCTTCCTACGAGCTCAGTAGAGTGCTTGTGTGCGCGTGTGATGCATATGACAAGTATACAGATATCATAGTAAGCGAAAGTAGTAGAGGGCTAAGTTACCAAGTTCATGAATGCTATCAGCCATCCGAAGGCTATGCGATGCAAGGGCCTACATGGCCGAGTGTTACATGCTAGAGATGCAATGCAAACACGTCAATCCTCAACTGATCCACATATCAAAATAGTTCTCGTCTGGGACATCACCGGGGTCTAGTATACTCTAATACTGGCCGCCGCACATCGCGCGCATAACCAAGTGAGTAGAAAAGACCTCATTATCGGCCTCGTCAGTGGTATGCCAATGCCCACCCGGCTCGCCGATAGCGGACCCATTCCATGAGCTGGTCAGACTCGACCTAGCTTACAGCCCATTGCACCCGGGCGGATAAGGTCACACTCCTTTCCAACCGACCTCGACACAGTGGGAGATGCGGCCTACTGGTATTTGGCACACGAGCGCTCATGTTATCCACTCGGTCTCGACGCTGGAGAATCCTACTGGTACCACAGGGTTTAGGGACTTTCACCCAAGGACATCCATAGCGCCCACGTACTAGAATAAGTTTCTGGTGTCCAATACTGTCAACCATGATATGACTATGGTGGCCACCACCCCGATGCTGCTAGGGTGTGAAAGCGATCGTGACATACATAATGCGAAATGCATGAGTCATACAATCCAATCATGCACCAAACTTACGCATACTGCGCAATCATATGGGGTGACCCTGTCTCACACGGGTCCCCAAGTATAACAAGCCAACTAGCATATGCTATGGTTAATCATGATCCACAACAGGCATACAAATGGTGCGTATGGGCATATGAATGAGCATAATATTCATTATACTAAGCATGTTATCAGTGTGACATATCAAGCTAATCATACTAGTATGTTACCAAAACGTATCAGGTAACATTGGCCTTAAAAGGCCCAATATATATATAAAGAGTGGGACCCAGATTGTGGGTCCCATTGGAAATGTAAAGGTCTTCGTGGCATAGCCCACTTGAGATCACATCGGCCCCATACTTGGGCTTGCACATACAAGATAGGCCGTCAAAATATGTGTACGGCATGGATAAAACATATATATTAAAGAAGAAACCATGGTGGGCATCAATGACCACTATTCCCTGCGGGTGTGGTCCATCTAACATCTGGATTTGCCTCATTCATTGTTGGGGCCGTATCCTAAAATAATATGGAAAAATAGATGGGCAGCATGAATAGAACAGATACATCATGATGGAGCTAATAGATACATCACGTTGGGACCCATAGGGTGGGCCACCTGCTGGGTAGCGTGGTACCCATCTGGTCCCAATAAGTTTTGAATCAAGCAGATATTTGTGTTTTCTCCTTCATCCATATCCATGTGATCTTATGAACAAATTGGATGGCAAATAAACATCACTGTAGAACCTGGAAAGGTTTCAACGTTGGAAATCATTATCTCCCACTGTTTCCTCTGGCAGGGTCCACTTGACATTTGGGTATGCTTAAATTTTGGGCTCGGCCACTTATGAAACAGGTTGGATGACAATTAAACATCACTGTAGGGCTGGGAAGGTTTCAACGGTAGAGATCATTATTCCCACTGTTGTCCCGTGGCATGGTCCGCTTAAGATTTGGATCGGCTTCATATTCGGGCTCTGGCCCTATTAGGATATGAGAAAACAGATGGACAGTGTGGATTTAACACACACATCAAGGTGGGTCCCAAAAGTGGGGACCCTGCTCAACGCCCAAAAGGGCTTTAGCCCACGCGCTGCTGGGTAGCAGCGTCCTCTGGATGCTGTCTGTCCAGCGGCACTCTCTCCCCTTTTTTTATTTTTTATTTTTATTATTAGTAAGTGGGGCCCATACATGGATGATCCAGTCCATCCATCTGATTGCCCATCACAAGGTGGGCCCAAGGAAATAAAATGAAAGGAATTAAGAAAATGGGTTGGGGGGGGGGTTATGCCCCTTGCACTCACCTCGAAGGATGGTTGGACGGTTGGATTGGGTCGGGTTGGCGATCAGAAGGTCCGGATGGTGGTTGGGGCCCTCCAAGCTTGATCTCCACCCTCAATCTCTCTAATCTCTCTCTTGATCACTCAAATCTCTCTCTTCTCTCAAATCTTTCTCTTTCTCTCTCCTCTCAAATCTCTTTCTCTCTTTCTCTCTCCTTTCTCTTCTAGCAAATTTAGGAAAATGAGAAGGCCACACCCCCCCCCCCCCCTCTCTACGTATGGTAATGTATAGGTAGAGAGGAGGGAGCATGGGGTGATGATGATGGCTAGCATGGGAGGGGGTAGGACGGCATGGGAGGTATGGCTTTAGTTGACTTTGGAGGTGAGAGAGTGATGGGGTGGGTATGGGGTGAGTAGAGTAGGGGAATGGGTGAGAGTGATGGTGCTTGATTAGATTGATTTGACATGTACTTGGGATTTGTACAAGTGGGGCCTACGCCACACGCGCGTTGCGCGGCCCACCTCGGATTACGCAATCGATCATAACTTTCACACCGGGTATCGCAATGGGACGTGCCACGCAGCGTTGGAATAGCAGCGCCTACGCGGTCGTCGGGGTATAGGTCTTGGGTCGATGCGCTACTAAAACAGGGTTGCGATCAAGGCTCGCTAATCTGGTCCATTCGGGACGTACTGGCACCGGAAATTAAGCGTACGGAGGGCAAATAAGGGTACGGGTCTTACATGCACTACCAAGTCTATGAATGTCATTAACCATCTCGAGGCTATGCAATGCAATGGGCCTATATGGCCAAGTGTCATATGCTAATGATGCAATGTGCGCATGTCAATCCTCAACTGCCATATATCATACGGTTTACAACTGGGACATCACCGGGGTCTAGTACACTCCAAACATTGGTTGCCACCCATCGCGCGCATAACCAAGCGAGTGGAAGAGACCTCACTATCTGCCTCATCAATGACATACAAGAAAATCCACCGGCTCGTCGATAGCGAACCCATTCACGAGCTGGTCAAACTCAACCTAGTATATAGCCCTCTGCACCCGGGCGGGTAAGGTCACACCCCCTTCCAACCGACCCCGACACAGTGGGAGACGCGGCCTATCGGTATTTGGCCCTCATGCGCTCATAAATCCACTCAGTCTAGACATTGGAGCATCCTACAGGTACCACAGGGTTTAGGGACTTTCACCCAAGGACATCTTTGGCGCCCAAGTGCTAGAACATATTTTCGGTGTCCATTTCTACTACTCACGATGTGGCTGTGGTGGGAACAACCCCGATGCCACTGGGGTGAGAATCTGATCATGACATGTATAATGCGAGATGCATGAGTCATACTATCAAAGCCATGCACCAAACCTGCGCATACCGCGCGATCACGTGGGGTGACCCTATCTCATACGGGTCCCCTAAGTATCTCAAGTTGTAAGGCATATGCTATGATCGACATCGTCCACGGTCAAGCATACATATGATGCGTATGTACAAATGAATGGGCATGATATTCATTACACTAAGCATATTATCAGTGTGACCTACCAAGCTAAGTATACTAGCATGTTACCAGACATATCATGTAATGTTGGCCTTGAATGGCCCAATATATATATATATACAAAGAGTGGGACCCGAATTGTGGGCCCCATTGGAAATGTAAGGGTCTTCGCGGCATAGCCCACTTGAGACCACATCGGCCCCATACTTGGGCCTGCACATACAAAATAGGCCGACAAAAATAGTATACGGCATGGATAAAACATATATATCAAAGGAAGGATCATGGTGGGACTAAACAAATACATCACGTTGGAAACCACAGGGTGGGCCACCTACTGGGTTGCGTGGTACCCAGCTGGGTTCCAAGAAGTTTTGAATCAAGTAGATATTTGTGTTTTCTCCTCCATCCATATGCATGTGATCTTATGAACAGGTTGGATGACAAATAAACATCACTGTAGAGCCTAGGAAGGTTTCAACGGTGGAAATCATTATTCCCACTGTTTCCAATGGCATGGCCCACTTGACATTTGGATATGCTTAAATTTTGGGCTTAGCCACTAAAAGGAGCTGGAAAAAAACATATGGACGGAATGGGTAAAGCACGTACAATCTAGGTGGGCCCAACTGAGTTTTCGATCAAGCTGGTATTTTTGTTTTCCCTTCCACACGTGTGTGGACTCATGAACAGGTGGATCTCAAATAAACATCATGGTGGGTCCCACGAGGTTGGCCACTGCTGGGCAGCGTGTCCAGCACGCTGCCTCCAGCGTGGACCCAAAAGGTTTTGGACCGAGCTGATAATGGGTTTTCCATCCACCCAGGTCTGTGTGACCTCAGCAACAGGTCAGATGGAAAATAAACCTCACGGTGGGGCCCTACACGTGCAACAGTGGGCCCCAAATTTATTTATTATTATTATTATTATTTTCAACGGTGGCCATTCATCTCCATTTCTTCCTGTGGTGAGGCCCACCCAAGATCGGGATCTCCTTATTCTTCGGGCTTGGGCCCTGAAATGATCTGGGAACACAGATGGACGGCTAGGATAGAACAAATACATCATGGTGGGTCCCACAAGGTGGGCCACTGATGGACGGCTGAGGAGCCCAGTGTCCGTGGACGCTGGGTACTCCCACCGTCAGAGAGGGTACGCCTCTCCTTCTTCTTTCTTTCTTTCTTTTCTTTTCTTTTCTTTTTTTCTTTTTATTCTCTTGGCTTTGGTCTAGTGGGGCCCACATAAGGCTGATCCACTCCGTCTATCAGGTTCCCCAGCTCATGGGGGACCCAACGAGTCCAATATTGGACAGCTTATAAGGTCTACAAAATGAAAGATGGGCCAGAGAAATTCAACAGTAGAAGTCTTTATCCCTACTGTTTCAGGTGGTACGGTTCGCTTGAGATTTGTATCTGGTTCCTGTTTGGGCCTTGGTCCTAAAATGGCCCAGGGAAACAGATGGACGGTGTGGATTTGACACAAACATCAAGGTGGGTCCCACGAGTGGGGACCCCCTCCAAGCTTCAACGTCCTGACGCTGGACGTTCACAGCATCTCCGACGCTGGGACTGTCCAACGTTGGGCTTTATTTATTTATTTATTTCTTTTGTTTATTTCAAGTGGGGCCCACATGAGTGTGATCCACTCCATTCATCAGGTTCCCCGGCTCATTGGGAACCTAATGAGCCCAATATTGGGCAGGTGAAATGGTCTACAAATGTCATGGTGGGCCCAAGAAGTTTCGACAGTGGGCTCCATTGTCTCCATTGTTTTCTATGGTGTGGTCCACTTGAGATATGGATCTGCTTTATTTTTGGTGTCCAGCCCTGAAATGGTTTGGAGAAACAGACGGACGGCGTGGATAGAATACATGCATCAAGGTGGGTCCCACAAGTGGGGACCCATGTTCAACGCCCAAAGGGCTTTAAGTCCAAGCGCTGCTGGGCAGTAGCGTCCTCTTGACGCTCTGTCCGGCGGCCAACTCTCTCTTCTTCTCTTTTTTTTTCTTTGTTTTGTTGTGCCTTGATCAGTGGGGTCCACACGTGCAGGATCCACTCCATTCATCAGCTGGGCCATCTCATGGTGGGCCCAATTAGCTTTGGATCAAGATAATCCTTGTATTATACTTCATCTAAATCTTTGTGTTTCAAAGAATGGGGAAAATGAAAATAAAGCATCATGGTGGGCCACACAAGGTGGTCCATGTCGTGGCAGCGTGCGGGGCACGCTATCTCACAACATGGCCCACTTGTGGACCCGAAAATGAAAGGGAAAGGAGGAAGAAAGGGGAGTTTATGTCTCCTTTTAGCACTCACTCGAAAATGGACGGTTCGATCGGGTCGGATAGTCGATCGGATGATCTTGATGGGGTGGATCTCCTTCTCCAATCACCTAGGCTCACCAAAAACTCTCTCTTAACCCTCCAATCTCACCCACTAATCTCTTTCTTTTCTTACTTCTCTCTCTTTCTCTCTCTTCTTAGTCTCTCTTTCTCTCTCTCTCCTTCTCTCTAGTGGGGTGGCTACGTATGGCACTTCTTGTAGGGACTTTGGGACATGGATGGCATTAGAAAAGGGAATGATGATAGCAAGGGGATGGGGTAATTATGAGAGTGGATGGCTTAGGTATGGGCTTAAGTTGACTTGTGAGGAGAGAGAGATGTACTTGATGAGACACTTGATTGATTGATGCTTGATTGATTGATGGGATGGTGATTGATTGATGGGACAACCTAGGGATTTGTGCAAGTGGGGCCCACACCATGCATGTGTAGCGTGGCCCGCCTTGATTTACGCACATGTACGCATCTTTCAAACTAGGCAATCGAAACGGAGCGTGCCGCGCGGCGTTGGAGTCGTGGCGTCCGCGCGGTCGCCAGGGTACAAGTCTCCGGTCGTTGCGGTACTAAACTAGGGTGTCTGATCGAAACTCGCCAGTTTGGACTACTTCAAGTATGCCTGTTAGAACTTAGAAAAAGAGAGAGGGGAAAGATAAGAACTACTCGTTAGCAATCCTTCTTTCTTTTCTTTTTTTCGTGTTTCTTTTATTCTGGGGGAATTCTGAATAGAGAGACATTCATAGACAATCATAAGCTAATCACAAAGTGTACACAAGAGAGAGATATCGCAAGGCGAAGTTTTATTCCAGAGATTCTGAGATCTTTTACATTCCAGGCTGTGATACTGGTCACGAGCCTTTAATTACATCAACGGTTGATCACCCTTGATTGGAAGGCAAAAGACTAATCCGCCGGGGATTATGGTCTTGAGTTCATGGTCAGTGTAGACCTTTGTTTTCTTGTTATGAACTGAGCCACATTTGTTAGACACGCCGGATGTCTATGTCCCATTTTCTTTCGGTATGTCCGGATTGAGAGACTGTCAGGATTCGAGTGGTGCAACTCGGGGCCCGCGCCTGTTACTGTGAACAGGTGACCGCTGGAATACACGATCCTCGAATGTTGGTCAGCATGACCCAAGGCCCGCGCCCGTACTTTTATGACGGGTGACCTTAGGAAAGCACTCCGCAACGTTCCCGAACGAGGGTTTTAATCGAGTGGTGCAACTCGGGGCCCGCGCCTGTTACTGTGAACAGGTGACCGCTGGAATACACGAACCTCGAAATGTTGGTCGGCATAACCTAAAGCCCGCGCCCGTATTTTTATGATGGGTGACCTTAGGAAAGCAATCTGCAACTACCTCATCAGCTCAACCGACGGCCCGTTGTCGATGGGTAGGGCATCGACGGTCTTTTTCATAGTGGCAGCCCATAGCAAGATGTTTCAAGCTTAGTTAGAACTCTTTGTTTGTAGTTTCTCGTGGTAACCATAACCCCTTGGGTTTAGCCTCAGACCTTTATCCGGGATGAATAGAGCTTTGTACAGTAAAGTAAATGTATTTCTTCTGGAGTCGGGCGACTCGTCTTCGAGAACACTCTTTCTTCTGAATATTTTCAGTGATCTATTTGGGATCAGATATGCTTTGTCGAGCCAAGATCTTTCGAGGATGCAAATTCAATGGGCTGGATCGGCTATCTCCGATGCCTGTAAATGGCTAAGTATAGGGTCCGATGGGTACCCACATATGCCAATTTCTTAATGAATAATGGGGATCGGTGCCCCGCGAATGCTTGACTCGGCTGTTGGATAGCTTGAGTACTTCAGCTTTGCCTCGGTGTCTTTGAGATCGCGGTTGATTTCAACTAGCACTAGTCAATTCTCAAGCCAACAGGGCACTTCCCAGGGCTGAAAATGACTAAGTAATAGAGAAATCGATGAATATTATCGATAACCGTCTTTGAACAGGGGTGGATTACATCCATGAAGATCGCTGTGCGATCGCATTTCAATTTGCTTAGCAGAAGTCAATTTCTGGGCCAACAGGGCACTTCCCAGGGCTAGAAAGGACTAAATAGTGGACCTGTCTGCGGTCTGATTAAAGAAATCGGTGAATATTATCGATGACCAACTTGGAACAGGGGTGGATTATGTCCACGAAGATCGCGGTGCGATCGCATTTCAATTTGCTTAGCAGAAGTCGATTTCCGGGCCAACAGGGCACTTCCCAGGGCTGAAAATGACTAAGTAGCGGACCTGCCGACCACTTGATTAGGGTATTCGAGGGTCCTGAGATCGGATAACCTCGTCATAGTACATGATTATGGTGTATCATGTCGAGTAGAAGAAAAGTTTCTCTCTCGGGCTTGGTCCAATTCCGCCTGATTCTTCTCGTTTTCGACCGTTTTCGGCTCTTTCGGAGGGATTTCCGGGGCTGCCAAATTGGCTAAGTGTTGGTCATTTTGGACCAAAAAACTGGTTTGGGCCACTTATCATTGACCATTGGAGAATCTGATCCGGTGGATGGATAGATCTCATCGAGATGCATCCGGCAGAAGTGGTTTCATCAAAATCGAATTCCGGACGAAGGCGGGGCACACGATCGAAGGTCCACCCCTCCCATCAGCGTCCAGGCGCATGGGGGAGTGTGTATAGGCGCATGTGGTCATTTTTCAAGCGCATGTGGCCATTTTACAAGTGCATGTGGTGTTGCATCATCTGTCAAGCGCATGCGGTCATCATCCGGGCGCATGTGCCCATTTTGCACAAAAAATAGATGAAGTAGAGGTGTTCCGGGCGCATGTGGCAGTGCACATGCGCCTGGACCTAAGGAGTAAGCGCATGTCCCTCCCAGACTTAGAGAAAATTCAGGATTTTCCGGCCAGAAAAGCCGGCGCATGTGGGGGAAAAAGCCGGCGCATGTGGGGGATATGCCGGCGCATGTGCCCAGCACTTAGAAAATTTCAGGATTTTCTTCCTGAACTTGGGATTCCGGCGAGAAAATCCCTTTCTGGCGAGGGTTTCCGGCGAGGGAATCCACTCCGGCCAAGGCATCCGGCGAGGGGAGAGAAAGTAAGCGCATGTGGTGCTTACATCACTCTGAGGTCGGCGGGGGATGATCTCGTGCTGATGAATGAAGTGACTTCACTATTTATAGGGGATAATCGGGTTCGGGTCCGGTCCGACGGGTATTTCCCGGTGCATGTGGTGGAAAACAGTGTCAAGCGCATGTGGTTGGAGGCCAGGTGTAACGCCCCAGATTTTCGAGATTTATTTGAAACTTTTTGAAAATTCATTTTTAATTTATTTTTTATTAATTATCGTACATTTACTGTTGATTTGCGAATAGAGGGACATCCGTAGGAGATCCGATAGGGGACCCTTTACAAAAGTTGCTTAGAATGATCCCATAAACATCATAGAAAGATCAGATTTCAAAAATCATGCACTTTTCAGATAATTACGAAAATGCCATTAGTTAAACTTAAGTTAAGATGTTATTTTTAAGTATTATAGTTTCTGACGATCACTTTCATGCAAAACCCTGGATTTAAGCATTTGGGCACATATTAACCATACATGTCAAATTTCAGCCCTTAAATCATAATAGAAGTGATCCGATTGTCAAATCAGCCCCTTAACCCTTGATTTTCATGTCCATCGAGTGAGGAAAGTAGATGGTTAGTCGTAGTCGAATATTTCTCTTCATATGAGTGAATTGGATTGTCTTTATCATGGACCAATAGTGTGATTTGAGTGACCCACCTTGATAAGCATCTTTCTTACGCGCGAAGTTATCCCGTTTTAGAAATTAACGAGTTACCAACTCTTTTTAAATCTGAACCTTTCAATTTACCCACTTCTCACCATCAATCGCTTCTCAAATTTGGACCACTTATTATACTCATATGACTACGAGTTTACACAAAGTTTGGACCCCGATCTATAACCCTACACCGTTGAACCACAAAGCCAGCCCCTTCCTTTTCCGCCAAAAGTTGAAATTTCAGATCTAGGCATTTCTCACCATCAATCAATCACTAAACTTTGTACAATTGTTTGCCTATCATGACTACATATTTTCTCAAAATTTAGGCCCTGATCATCAAGCGTAGACCGTTAATTGAGATCTAGCCCATTTTAGCACCCGTTAGGCCATTTTCAAGGATCGGCCAATCTAAAATGTGGATCATTAAGAAATTTACGTATTCTGACTCTACTCTTCGAGCTTGATAAGATGAACGGATTGGAATTGATCATAGATCATCTGAATATTGAGATTTGAGAAACCCACCTCAAGAAGTTGTTACACAAGACCTCGCGTGCACATCCCTCTCCATATTTCTACTACGCACCTCCAAATCCTTCTCTTAACCCTAGCCTCCATGCCTTAGAGAAAGAGAGAGAGAGAGAGAGAGAGAGAGAGAGAGAGAGAGAGAAGAGAAGAGAATTCTTTCTCATAATTTTTCTAGCGGTTAAGATCTTCTACAATTCTCTTCTTCTAAGTCCATCCTAAGGTGAGGATTTTCCTTCAAGCCTTTCATTAATAATACCACGATTATCATAAGTTTCTTTTGTTGCATGTGAAGTTATTTTGTTTTGAATTACTTATCCATATAACATGAAGTTTGATGTGAGATTTGTAATGAATATCATTATATGGTGATGTGATTCTTTTTCTTAGATTTTTTAATAAGAAGCATGTGTATTTGTGTTATTTATTTTTGTGAAATCTATGCCCTTATTTTCTTAGTCCATGTATTACAAGTAACATTAGTTTTCATATTGTGATGTGAAATATGGGTATAAGATCATCATATAGACATCCCATTATTGTATACTCTTTGTCCCTAAGTTGGTAAAATTATTCAATGTAGAGAGATGGAACCCATGAGAGGTGTCCATGATGGAAGAATATCTCTTGACTTAACTGAGAGAATGAAGTGATTGTTTGTTAATGGATCCTTACATGTACATGATGCTTGATTGGATCCATTTACATTACATGAGTACTTTAATGAATTTGGTCATGAAGTACAACATTGGCTTTTTGGGACATGATGAAATCATAAAACGGGACAATGAGTGGACACTAATGGTATACAAATTCTCATGAGCCGAGGTTGGTGCTATGGACACTAATCCCGTGCTGTCGGCCTGTGTTGGGTTGCTTGCGACTCCCCATAGTGACCACTGAGTTTTATTTAAATCGGTTGTATGCGAAAACACTTAAATAAAGGTGAAACTAAAGTCATGCATTCACTTGGCTCCATGTGGGTGTACGGAATTGAGAATAGGCTGAGCGTCCTACTTCTCCCGTACACTGTCACGTGTAGATTTGGGCTATGAGCGTCCCGTTTCTCATGTGGTCGGGCAAAACTATGGGCTTGTGCGTCCCAAGAACCTCTGGTGACTAGTGGCTAGCGTGAAGTCGTAACAGAGAGTCTCCCACTTCATGTATTATGATTTCTAGCCAGGGTGCCTTAGCCAGAGCATGCATTCCATGCATCGCATTAACAAAGATTTTTACTTGATTGTTTTGTTTGAATAAAGATATTATTGTGTTGCGTTACTCTGAGTTTTGTACATTGTTATTCTTGATAGCCTTGGAGGGAATATTCCCCACTATGATAGCGTTTAACGCTATCCCAAACACAATTTAAGTGATGCAGGTGAAGATCCAGGTATTGAACCCGATTTTTAAGGAAAAGAGTTCGATGGTTCGTATGATCACATGGCGGATGACGATGTTAGATAAACTTAATTGATGTTATCATGTATTAAATATTTCTTTTGAGTAGTTGATAAATTTATGGAATTGTAATAAGTCTTCAAGAGAAGACATGGTTTTGTATTTTAATTAATCAGTATGGATATTGGTTGGTTCCCTTATTTAAACATTGATGATGACGTAGTAAGTTTGATAGAATAAGATGATAATTGTTTCCGCCATTGTGCTTGAATGCTATATTTCATTATTTAACAAATCAATTAGTCCATGATTTACTTGAGAATTCGGCCGTCGTGTTATACACGAGAGTCGAAAATCTCGGGTCGTTACAGTTGGTATCAGAGCACAATCGGGACCTCTGGGTGAGAAGCCCAACCATTTTCATAATAAATATCCCTTAAGGCTTAGGTTCCCATGAAATAGAAACAAAAACACTTAGGTTCATCCCCCATTGGATGCATGAGATGTTATGAATCTAGAGACTCAAGCATAAGCCCATTAAAATCATTAGGATAGCCGATGAACGTAAAAATATGAAATTTTAGGATTTTTAGGAAGTGGATTCTCACTTTTTCTAGAAGTTTTGGAGCTCTCATCATTTTCTCATATTTAGATCAGCGTTACGCTAAGTCATGGGATTTATCTTCCTCAAATTTTAAGGATAACTATTTTATTTTGAATTATTTTTGTTAGGACAAATTTCCTGACCCTTTGTCAATGTCACCACTAAGAATTATATTTTCGGAATTGATAAATTTTTGAAAATTTTTATACATATTTCTAACTCATTAGCCAACACTCTCATAAAATTTCAGATCAATCCTACATCTATATAAATCGTGAAAATTCTGTTAGTAGAGAAAATCATGCGCTGGAAACTGCTGGACTGTTACGTTTTTCAGACTTTTAGAGGTCAGAATCATATCTTACCATAGGAATTTCATTCTGAGAAAAATTAGGGTGATTTCTCACCTAACCTTTAGATTACCCTCCACATTTTAGGCAAAAAGGACGTTTAGTTTGAGAGATAAAATTCTAAGAGCGCTTATAAGTCCTGTGTTCCAGATTCGACACTATCCTAGTTCCTTAGCTTTGAAAACCTCTAAACCCTTTGTTTAGGCTTAGTTATTGTGAGATGGCACCCTTAGAAATACTTCCTAGCATATTCTCATACATCCCTATGAATTTTAGGCTCAACCCTCTTACTTAAAGTAGATTATCGTAACCATAAAATGCCATTTACCAATCCCTCACATAAATCTTCGACCATGTCTAACAATGAAAGTAAATAGGATCTCGTAAAGTTTTAATTTTTTTTATTGTTGGATTTTAATTTACGTGATCTTCGTTGATTTTTTTTTTTTGTTGGAGAATACATGAAAGTCCCCACAATGTTAGACTAAATCGGCCACACGGGAGGGCAAAACCATACCTAATATATTGTGTAAGTGATTGGATCTTCGTTCAAATCCCGAGGGTCGACACTCGGAATTTTGAATGGATACTAATGAACTCAATGCTCAAATGCGAGTAGAAGATCTATGTATCGGATCCGAATCTACTTAAACTGTTCACCCGTGATGTCGACACAATAAAAATCGCATCCTTGTTCTAACTGAACGACTTTTGTGCATTCTCTTGGAATGTGTGTGATTGTTTTCTTTGGATGACTAAAATAAGATAAATGTATAGACGACCCTAGGACGTAGAAGCTTAGCCACTTAGATTCTATAAAGAGTTAGAATACGGTATCCCTAACCTCACCTTTCTGTCGCACTTTCAGCTATTAAAGAACTGTCGATGATATCTCATTCACTTTGTTATCCGCTTGTTTATCCACTCATTCAAGTGACCATCCGATCATGCCAACCTAATCAAACTCATATCTATCTTTTAAACTCTTGATCAGTCATTTCGTTAGCGATCAAACATCCTTGATAATTATCTAACTCCATCGTCTTAGATCCTTAACTATAAGAACACCTACCCAAACCTGAGAAATATTAGGGCGCTAGATGATTGAATGATTTGAGAGACCAATCAATATATTCAGAACCATCTAGGAATCAGAGTGCGCAGTGGAAGCATGATAGGAAAGAAATTTGGAGGAGCTTGTAAAAATCGATGTCGAGTACGGATTTGTTTTTAAGGGGGGTGGATTGTAATCGCGTCTGACCCGGAATAGTTCAGAAAGTTTGGCGAGAAGTCATAAACTGAGATTGCCCTCAATCTTTTATCGACGATGCTTAGGAAACTTCGGGGACGAAGTTTGTTTTTAAGGGGGGTGGTTTGTAACGCCCCAGATTTTCGAGATTTATTTGAAACTTTTTGAAAATTCATTTTTAATTTATTTTTTATTAATTATCGTACATTTACTGTTGATTTGCGAATAGAGGGACATCCGTAGGAGATCCGATAGGGGACCCTTTACAAAAGTTGCTTAGAATGATCCCATAAACATCATAGAAAGATCAGATTTCAAAAATCATGCACTTTTCAGATAATTACGAAAATGCCATTAGTTAAACTTAAGTTAAGATGTTATTTTTAAGTATTATAGTTTCTGACGATCACTTTCATGCAAAACCCTGGATTTAAGCATTTGGGCACATATTAACCATACATGTCAAATTTCAGCCCTTAAATCATAATAGAAGTGATCCGATTGTCAAATCAGCCCCTTAACCCTTGATTTTCATGTCCATCGAGTGAGGAAAGTAGATGGTTAGTCGTAGTCGAATATTTCTCTTCATATGAGTGAATTGGATTGTCTTTATCATGGACCAATAGTGTGATTTGAGTGACCCACCTTGATAAGCATCTTTCTTACGCGCGAAGTTATCCCGTTTTAGAAATTAACGAGTTACCAACTCTTTTTAAATCTGAACCTTTCAATTTACCCACTTCTCACCATCAATCGCTTCTCAAATTTGGACCACTTATTATACTCATATGACTACGAGTTTACACAAAGTTTGGACCCCGATCTATAACCCTACACCGTTGAACCACAAAGCCAGCCCCTTCCTTTTCCGCCAAAAGTTGAAATTTCAGATCTAGGCATTTCTCACCATCAATCAATCACTAAACTTTGTACAATTGTTTGCCTATCATGACTACATATTTTCTCAAAATTTAGGCCCTGATCATCAAGCGTAGACCGTTAATTGAGATCTAGCCCATTTTAGCACCCGTTAGGCCATTTTCAAGGATCGGCCAATCTAAAATGTGGATCATTAAGAAATTTACGTATTCTGACTCTACTCTTCGAGCTTGATAAGATGAACGGATTGGAATTGATCATAGATCATCTGAATATTGAGATTTGAGAAACCCACCTCAAGAAGTTGTTACACAAGACCTCGCGTGCACATCCCTCTCCATATTTCTACTACGCACCTCCAAATCCTTCTCTTAACCCTAGCCTCCATGCCTTAGAGAAAGAGAGAGAGAGAGAGAGAGAGAGAGAGAGAGAGAGAGAGAGAGAGAAGAGAAGAGAGTTCTTTCTCATAATTTTTCTAGCGGTTAAGATCTTCTACAATTCTCTTCTTCTAAGTCCATCCTAAGGTGAGGATTTTCCTTCAAGCCTTTCATTAATAATACCACGATTATCATAAGTTTCTTTTGTTGCATGTGAAGTTATTTTGTTTTGAATTACTTATCCATATAACATGAAGTTTGATGTGAGATTTGTAATGAATATCATTATATGGTGATGTGATTCTTTTTCTTAGATTTTTTAATAAGAAGCATGTGTATTTGTGTTATTTATTTTTGTGAAATCTATGCCCTTATTTTCTTAGTCCATGTATTACAAGTAACATTAGTTTTCATATTGTGATGTGAAATATGGGTATAAGATCATCATATAGACATCCCATTATTGTATACTCTTTGTCCCTAAGTTGGTAAAATTATTCAATGTAGAGAGATGGAACCCATGAGAGGTGTCCATGATGGAAGAATATCTCTTGACTTAACTGAGAGAATGAAGTGATTGTTTGTTAATGGATCCTTACATGTACATGATGCTTGATTGGATCCATTTACATTACATGAGTACTTTAATGAATTTGGTCATGAAGTACAACATTGGCTTTTTGGGACATGATGAAATCATAAAACGGGACAATGAGTGGACACTAATGGTATACAAATTCTCATGAGCCGAGGTTGGTGCTATGGACACTAATCCCGTGCTGTCGGCCTGTGTTGGGTTGCTTGCGACTCCCCATAGTGACCACTGAGTTTTATTTAAATCGGTTGTATGCGAAAACACTTAAATAAAGGTGAAACTAAAGTCATGCATTCACTTGGCTCCATGTGGGTGTACGGAATTGAGAATAGGCTGAGCGTCCTACTTCTCCCGTACACTGTCACGTGTAGATTTGGGCTATGAGCGTCCCGTTTCTCATGTGGTCGGGCAAAACTATGGGCTTGTGCGTCCCAAGAACCTCTGGTGACTAGTGGCTAGCGTGAAGTCATAACAGAGAGTCTCCCACTTCATGTATTATGATTTCTAGCCAGGGTGCCTTAGCCAGAGCATGCATTCCATGCATCGCATTAACAAAGATTTTTACTTGATTGTTTTGTTTGAATAAAGATATTATTGTGTTGCGTTACTCTGAGTTTTGTACATTGTTTTTCTTGATAGCCTTGGAGGGAATATTCCCCACTATGATAGCGTTTAACGCTATCCCAAACACAATTTAGGTGATGCAGGTGAAGATCCAGGTATTGAACCCGATTTTTAAGGAAAAGAGTTCGATGGTTCGTATGATCACATGGCGGATGACGATGTTAGATAAACTTAATTGATGTTATCATGTATTAAATATTTCTTTTGAGTAGTTGATAAATTTATGGAATTGTAATAAGTCTTCAAGAGAAGACATGGTTTTGTATTTTAATTAATCAGTATGGATATTGGTTGGTTCCCTTATTTAAACATTGATGATGACGTAGTAAGTTTGATAGAATAAGATGATAATTGTTTCCGCCATTGTGCTTGAATGCTATATTTCATTATTTAACAAATCAATTAGTCCATGATTTACTTGAGAATTCGGCCGTCGTGTTATACACGAGAGTCGAAAATCTCGGGTCGTTACACCAGGCGCATGTGGTTGGAGGCGAGGCGCATGTCCTTTACCGGCGCATTTCCCGGCGCTTTTCAGAAAAGTGTTTCATTCACTTCCTTTCACTGATAGAGTGCAAGCGCATGTGGTTGGAGGCCAGGCGCATGTGGTTGGAGGCCAGGCGCATGTGCTTTGCCGGCACTTTCCCACTACTTAGCCAGATTTTCAGGATTCCAGCACTTAGAAAATTTCAGCATTTCAGCTCCGACGAGGGACCTCCAAAGGACAGCTACCTTTTCTAGACATGCACTCACTGTCGACAAGCCACTTCTAGGCTAGGATTGACCTCTTGAATGAACGGGATGGGGTGTGGAAGTCCAGATGTTGATAATTTTGGTACTTCCTAATTTGGAGCCTCCGAGTCGGCTTGTCGTATAGGAACGTTCTTCCGGGGAGCGCGCCATGGAAATACGCATCGTAATGACTTCAAACTTACTATTTAAGGGTTTTGGGGCACTCCGGATCATTTGGCAGTGAAGCACATGTCTAGTTCCACTCTGAAATGGTAGCTGTAGGCTTACGGACCCTTTTTGGTCAGCTCCAAACGGGGATGAAACGCATTTCGAGGTGCGCAGGTAAAAATATGCACCGGATGACTTTGAAACTTACAGGTTAAGGGTTTTAGGATATTTTGGATCATTTGGCGGTGAAGCGCATGTCTAGTTCCACTCCAAAATGGTAGTTGTAGGCTTACAGACCCTTTTTGGTCAGCTCCAAACGGGGATGAAACGCATTTCGAGGTGTGCGGGTAAAAATATGCACCGGATGACTTCGAAACTTGCAGGTTAAGAGTTTTAGGACATTTTGGATCATTTGACGGCAAAGCGCATGTCCAGTTCTGCTCTGAAATGGTAGCTGTAGGCTTACGGACCCTTTTTGGTCAGTTCACGAAACGCATTTCGAGGTGCGCGGGCAAAAATATGCATCGGATGACTTCGACACTTGCAGGTTAAGGGTTTTAGGACATTTCGGATCATTTGGCACTGAAGCGCATGTCCAGTTCCGCTCCGAAATGCTATTTATGGATTTTGGTTGCTACCAAGCGATCAGGGTTGTGCTGGCATTTTCGGGGCTCGCCCGGCCTCGAAACTTATCCAAATCATTTCCACTAGACCATGGGATGTCATTTTACAATGGGTACAAATTTGAACCCCAACAAGTGCCCCCCCCCCCCCCCCCCCGGTGTGCTGCGCTGGATGCTTACGTCATGCCAGTGCAGTGCACCGGTTCCCCGGGCTCAAGTATAAATAGTTGACTCACTGAGTCATTCCTCAATTTTCTGAGTCAGAAAACTCAATTTTCCCAAGGTAAGAGAGCTCATCCTCGAGCTACAGGCGCATGTGGTCCCCTTGTGGGCGCATGTGACCTGCTACCATTCATTTTTGTGAAGAGACCCCTTTCAGGCGCATGTTGGATTGCCATATGGAATGGGCGCATGTCCTAGGCGCATGTGGTTCTGGGCATGCACCCAGGGCACTGCCTGGGACTTAAATCTTTCCCATAGATCAGAGATGAGCGCATGTGGTGTTTCCACATGCGCTTGGGACATTAAATTTCAACCTCATTCATTCCCTTCTTCTGAGCCGGGCGCATGTCAGATTGGACATGCGCCTGATGCCTTAAGTGATGAAATTGCATTTTTTGAATTTTATAGATTGGGCACATGTGAGAGGCCACATGTGCCTGGGGCTCCACCTTGGGCGCATGTGAGCCCAACACTTAGCCAAAACTTTCATTTTTAGCCCCTGTTTTGCACTTGTGAAGCAATGGCATTTCCGGCTCCGTTTCTCAGTCAAATTCAGTGCTGTTTAAGGCTAGATCACTTAAAATTCAAGCACGATTGGAGCTTAGTGCCTTGGGCCTGCAGTTGGGTGCCTACTTTGGCCTGTCACAGCTTGCAAATGTCTATTTTAGGCAGGTTCAGAGTATGTCTGCCAGAGTGCGCTTATAGTGTTCTGATTGCCTGTAAAGTTGTTGTGGGCAAACAGTTGCATATGTATGATGCTGAAACTGTTTCCTGACTCTGTCCAGTATCTACTTATAAGCACCTGGACTCATCAAGGCTACTTTTAGACTAAATGCATGGATGTATTGTGGGTTCAATCTATGATTTTGTGTGTGCATCGATCCTCTGTATGCGTGCATGTATGATGGCAGTTGCTTTGTTATGAAATGCGTATGATGATCGATATGCTATGCTCTTGATTTTGTTGCTTTCATGCTCTTCATGCTTGTGCTCTACAAGCTGTGCTTGTGTTTGTGATATGATTTCGTTAGGCTATTTGCCCGTGTGTATCAAGTTGTTTTCTAATGTTGCTCTGTTTACGCGTTGCAGTGAATTGCAGTAGCGACAATGGGATCCTTTGGTGAAACCTCTGGGTCGCATGCTTCTGGTCCGACGCCAATGAAGCGCGGTCAGAAAAGAACAGCTAAAGGTCCTTCTAACCCTCCTCCTCCAAGACGTAACTCTCGCTTCTTTCCTACGGTCGAACCCGAGATAAAAGATTTCACGGAGCGTATTGGGTATCTTCCTCATGAAGTGCTGGTGCACATCTTCGTCAACAAGACAGCGCCTGAACCTCCAAAGCGGGGAACAGAACAAGAGTGGGTCTATTGGTATGCCCAACTTGCTGGTGTGGCGAGTGCCATCGAGGCAGGTCCTCAAGATATACCTGTTCAAAATGTAGAAGAGAATCTGACGGGTCAGAAAGGTAAGAAGAAAGGAGGTCGAGGAAAACAACCGATCAAGGTGCTCAGTCAAGCGGAGCGATTGACACAGCTCCTTGACTTGAAATATGAAAGGATGAAGATTGGATGGGAGAGCAATAAGATCACTGCTGAGCGCGGCATCTGTATCACGAACCCCTACAATGGCGAAGTCATCTTGCACCAGAAGTCTCTTATGAGGTGTAAACCTTTTCCGAGCATCGAGCCATCTGATGTTCGTAGACCTAGCCAGTTCTATGGAGTGGAGAGATGGTCTTCAGTTCCTGAGAGATTACTCACCGCCACCCTGGGAAGCAACAAAAGGTTGGTGAGATTAAGGAAATGACTTTCCTCATGCCTACGTGTGATCCGCATGCACCTTATCCAACTCATTTCTTTGAGACGGTGCGTCAAAGATTCCTTCCTATGAGCACGTCCGCAATGTGGGAGACTTCGAGCTTCCGTACCCGAGGGCATCTGAATCGTCGTGACAGCTACATCCCCTGGGCGAAGGAGATTCTGATCCGGCACGAGGTTGTGCTGAGGGAGGTCGGGCTCTACTATGCCATCGAGGCGACTGCCGGCTTCTTTCCGCGAGATCCGACGATTCTCAGGGGCTTCTTAAATTACTGGAGTTCCATTACCAACTCTTTCCATCTTCCTCAAGGAGAGATGAGCATAACCCTCTGGGATCTTAAGATGATGGCGGGCCTGCCCATATGCGGCGGGTATTATCACGAATATATCCCCTCTGATGAAGAATTGTCTGGCTTCAGGCGCGAAGGTGATCGGAAGGCCTATCATTCCAAGGCGTGTTTGGAGTTGTTCAATGAATTGCAACAATTTGATTGTATTACAAAGATACACTATGAAGATTGGTCAGTCTACTTCAGCCACGGCTTGAAGTAAGTCTTCCCGGGACGTCTTCTTTCTTTCTTTCTTCTCATGATGTATGCTCTTTTCTCCTGCATAGCTTCTTATGTGAAATTCTCTCTCCTTTCTCTCTTTCAGGATCGACTACGGAAAATATAAAGTTGATGTTAAAAGAATAAGGGCTTTATGACAAAGGTTCCAATGCAAATTTCCTTGTCCGAACGTATTGTCTCCCACTTGCGAGCTAGTAGGCTTCCTCGCTTACTGGTTGTCCGCAGTCGCGCTTCCCAGCTCGAAGAGTGCTGATGGCGTCAGGGTTTCTTGCTTCGTTATGGCAGGTGCCCTTGCCAGTGGTCAACGTCTTGCTATAGCGCCACCTGTACTCTGCAGCATATATAGAGCGTTTGGTAATGTTGCTAGTAATCCAGACAAACCTGCTGATGGAATGGATGCTGCCCATTGCCCGTGACATTATTTCTGCGGCTGGTTAGGCGTTTATTTCCCGTGGGTATATGGTATGAAGCCTCACGCCTATTTCTTTCCGGACCGAGCGCCTCTTATCAGGTTCATGAAGGCCAAGATGGTGCTTAAGACGCCAGAATGGGTGTCCTCAAGGATCTGCAGTGAGAATGAAGTTAACTTCTACCATTTTCCTGCTTCCATTGCTGATGAAGATATTGAAGTCGTCGATGATGAGGATTCGGTTGACTCTTCTGACAGAGAATTCCTAATATCAATCCGGACCGCCTCTCTCTCGTTCCGCGAAGGCATGGAGTTCTGGCGCGAGCCTTACTACCCGAGCAGGTTCGCCAGACAGTTCGGCTACGATCAGGGCATTCCGTCGACATACATCCGCCACTGCTTCTTGACCTTTACCATCATGGCCTGGTCGTCAGGCAGATCACATTCCATTTCCATGTTATCCGGTATCGGGTGAGCTGCTAGAAAATCGGCTATCACCTGCCCTTTAACAGCTCGGGACGACAGATACGTGATGTCGAACTCGGATAGCAGTAGGGCCCATTTGGCTAAACGCCCGGACAACATAGGTCGGTTCATCAGGAACTTGATAGGATCTGCTCTGGAGATCAATGTAATCTGATATGACAGACAGTAATGCCTCAACTTCTTCACAGCGAATATCAAGGCCAGGCATATCTTCTCAATCGGTGAGTAATTAAACTCAGCGCCGACGAGCTTGCGGCTCAAATAGTACAGAGCATTCTCTTTTCCTTCTTCATTCTTCTGGGTGAGCAGTGCCCCCAGTGAGTTCTCTCCCACTGCTACATACAGTATCAGAGGCTTTCCCTCGATTGGCGCTGCGAGAACTGGAGCTTTCCCGAGTAACTCTTTGAGGGAATCGAAGGTTTTCTGGCACGCTTCGTCCCACTCGAATCGGACGTCTTTCTTGTTCATCCGAGAGAAAGGCTGGCAGCGACCTGACAGGTTCGAGATGAACCGCCGCAAGTAAGCGACTCTCCCTTGGAAGCTCTTCAGCTCTTTTAAATTCTTCGGAGGAGGCATTTCTCGGATTGCCTTGATCTTCGCGGGGTCAATCTCGATTCCCCGATGCCTGATCACAAAGCCAAGGAATTTTCCGGAGGACACCCGAAAGGCGCACTTCAACGGGTTCATGCGGAGGCTCTTCTTCCTCAACCGCTGAAATACTAGCTTCAAATGTTCGCGATGCTGTTGATGTCTGTCGGACCTCACTACCAGGTCGTCGACGTAGCATTCCACATGCTTGTGCATCATGTCTTGGAAGATTACCTGCATTGCTCTCTGATACGTGGCGCCCGCATTTATCAGCCCAAACGGCATCACCCGGTAACAGAATATCCTGAGGGATGTGCGGAAGGCAGTGGACTCTTCATCTTCTGGAGCCATTCGGATCTGATTATACCCTGAGTAGCCATCCATAAAGGACATCGTCGTATATGCTGACATGCTATCAATCAGGAGCTCCGGGATGGGTAGAGGAAAGTCATCTTTGGGACAAGCCTCGTTCAAGTTGCGGAAATCAATGCACACCCGGATCTGGCCGCTCTTCTTCTTTACAGGTACTATGTTCGAGATCCATTTGGGATATTGAACTTCCCTGATAAACCCGGCCTGAAGCAGCTTCTTCACCTCTTCCTCTATCTTCGGGACGATATCAGGATGGAAGCGTCTCTGTGGCTGTTTGACCGACCTCTTCTCCTTCGCGATATTCAACCTGTGCATCGCGATTGCCGGGTTCAGTCCTGGCATTTCAGAATAGGTCCATGCGAACACGTCTCTGTTCTCTTTCAGGAGTTGAATGTAGCTCTCCCTCTCTTCTTTTGGAATGTTCTTACTGATATAAGTATTCCTCGGCTCTTCGGTGGTCCCCAGATTGACTTCTTGTAGCTCATCTATCGTGGGCTGACCCCCATCTTCGATCTGCTCTAGCGTGGCACTCGGCTGTATGACTTCATTCGGTCCAGCGGGCCTCACCTCCTCCACGGGACTAATTGTCACCATGTTAATATGTTTGATCTCACATCCTGCCCCCAGGGCTTCTTTTCCTCTGTATACTTTCGTCTTTACTTCGAAGGGTGCTAGCATGCCTTTCCGAGCTGGCCGTTCTGAATAGATGAATCCCATGTTCCTCATAATGTTTCTACTAGCCTTGCTATATCTTTCTTCTTCAATGGGCGGTGTCTCTACCGGTGTTCTCTTCGCGTTTTCTTCGATCTGCAATGGGTTGTAGAGTCCGGCCTGAAACCTTATCTCATGCCTGGCTTCCATTGTTGGCGGCACGCAGAACTGGCTCGGAGCTTTAGGGAAGGGACGAATCCTCTCAACCTTTGGCACCGGCATATTGAAGATGGACTGCAACGCGCTCATCTGTTGGTTTGTCATCTGTTTCAACACTGACTGCCCTTCCTTCCGGAGGTGCTTCGGTATCAAATAAAACTTCTTCCTTCGCAACGGATTTCCTCTGTGAGCCCTTGTCGCTTCAGCGACCACTCGAGGAGCTTCGTTCGCTTGTCTTGGATTCTCGCCCTGGGGTTCTGCCCCCTGTGCCACCTTTGTCGGTTCGTTGGCTTTTCTGGCGGTCTCGGCCTCCTCGCTCTCCTGATAGTATTGTGCATCTGCTAGGAAAGATTCAGTGACGGAGTATGGCCTCGGGTTTGCCGCCACTCTATACTGGACGCCATCTCTATTGTACTTGAAGCATTGGTGGTATGTCGAGGGAATAATGCCGTATTGATGAAGCCACGGTCGTCCCAACAAGATATTGTATGTCGTCGTCGCATCGATCACCTGACAGGTGACTTTGGTGCTCAATTCTTCTATTTCCAGCATGACAGTAATGGACCCTAGGACACGCTGGCCGTCCTGATTGAACCCTTGAATAACCATAGCGCTTGGGCGAAGTGCTGTCTGTCTGAAACCCAACTGTTGCAATGTCTTCAGGGACATGATATTCACAGTGGATCCGTCGTCTAACATGCATCTTCGGACCTCTATGTCTCGGATAAGACCTGTCACCATTAATGGGCGGTTGTGGTCCGTTAGGCTGATTGTTCTGTCTTCTTCAGAGAATGTGATCATAGACGATCGGTCAATCTGCATGACCTATTCTACGGGTCGCTCCTCGGTTCCCGTTATCTTCATTTCTTCCATCTCTGACTCAATCTCTGCCATCATGACCTCACGGGCTTCTTGATCAAGCAATGCGCTGAGCAACATTTCCCGATATTTCTTCGAAAGGCACAGGGCATCGTAGATACTGAGTCGGGCCGAAACCTTCTTCAAATGAGACACCACATCATACATTACCGGTGCCTTATCTCGAGCGTGATCTCGTTGGTCAGCTGCTGGCTCATTGACTGCTTCTGCCAGTTCTTTTTCTCGAGGTGTCCCTGATGGCTCACCTATGACCGCATTCGTCCTTCTAGGGTCTGATCGCCTCGGAAATTCTCTCTGTACGACCTGCTTTCCTGACCACAGAGCCACTACATTGACTTCTCCTTTCTCTAGGACTTGGTCCTTGTCACTGGCCCCTGGTTGAGCGACCACCGAGACCATGGCGCACTGAACGGGCTATGCATGCGGCTGTTCTTGTCCAACATTTCTTCTTCTCACTCTGTTCTTCATCTTCCTCTCTTTCTCCAAGAGTCTTCTCTTCTTCTCTAGCCTCTTCTTATTGCTCACAAGTGTCTATGGCTCTTCCGGTTCTGGGAATGGATTCGCCGTTGGAATTTGAACTGGCACAGGGAGGGCAGACACCACTGTCGCAGTGTTCCGGCTCGCCTCTTCCGCCTTCATATTAATGGTGCCATCGTTGATCATCCGTTGAATCTTGCCCTTTAGGACAAAGCAGTCTTCAGTCTTGTGGGTGGTCACACGATGATACCTGCAGTAGCTGGGATGATCGACCATCTTCGCTTCCTCCGGGCGCGTGCATTCCGACAATCTTATTAACCTTTCTTCGACCAGCTGTTCCATGATCAGGACCAGATCTTCCATGTCAAAGGTATGAGGCCCGTTTGCTCGATTACGCTCTTCTATCGTGAGATGTCGCGGCCTCTGAAAACTCTTGCCTTTATCTTGAGTCGTGGTTACTGGCCTGGCCTCAACTCTACGTTCGGCGTTTGGGCGTTTCCTGTCATTTGAACCCTTTCCTTTGTCGACGTAGTTAGAGGTTATCATCCTTCCGGCTTCTCTCCTGGGCTTCTCTGCCTTGAACTACGCTCTGGATGCGGCTCCTTCCACCAGGTGGGCTTTCGTAGAGAGGTCTCGAAATGTCGAGAAGTTGTGTCCAGATAAGCCAAATGAAATCATCGCATCCATGGCTTGCATGCACATCTTGACCTGCTCAGATTCGCTGGGCAGTTCCCGGCACTGTGCTGCTATAGTCCCCCACCTGTCGATGAACTTCTCGACCGACTCTCCTTGCCTTTGACAAACCAAGGCTAAATCTGTCAGTGAGACTTCTCGCTCAGTAGAGAAGAATTTGGAAATGAACAGGTCCTGCATCTGCTCCCAGGACTTGACTGACCCTGCGGGCAGTGACATGTACCACTGGAATGCTTTGCTCGTGAGCGTTGAGCCAAACAATCTGAGACAGTACCGGGGAATTGTCGACAGGTTGCCCATCATTGTCATGAATTGAGCCATGTGTTCCTCTGGCGAACCTCTGCCATCGAATCTAGGGAAGTCTGGACGCTTGAAATTGTTGGGAAATGGGAGGTCGTGGACCTCGGGTAAGTACGGCACCCGGTATACATATTTCCCTCTCTTCTCCTTCTCTTTCCTGACGCATCAGGTCCGTAACTGTCTGGGACAGTTCTTCTCTCGTGGCTTGAGACGGCAGTGGCGGTACACGTCCGAACACAACGTTTCTCGGGCGAGCTTGTGGTTCGGCGGTGGCTGGTTCTCCTGCTGCCCCCTGGCATTCCTCCACAGACTGTCGAGTAGGTACGGCTGGGCTTCTGTTTGCCCCCTGGGCAACTAGAGCCAACAGTGCTTCTTTCATCTCTCTCATCTCTCTGGCCGTGTCCTCTTAGACCTGGATAATCTCATCTATCTGTTCTTGGATTGGAGGTAGCTCTGGGTATCGTTCACTCCCCTCTCCTTCGGTGACCTGCACCATCATTACTTACGCTCGCTGCGGCCTCATCTTGATCACGGCAGCTTCAGTAGGGATTGTCTTCATCGTCGTCTTAGTCGACTGTCGAACAGCGGATCTGTTCGGTATCTTCGTTGACGATGTTGTCTTCGGTATCGCTGGGAAGTCAATATCGGCGAAGGAGAACTCTGGCCTGGCTGACACGGTAGTTCTGCCAGAGTCGCGGGCGTCGCCCCTATAGACTGGCTTCCACTGTCTCTTTGTTCTGCTCTGCACCCTTGTTGTCCTCTCCATCTCAGCTAGGATAACCTTCTTGTTCTTAGTCTTCTTGACGGTCTTGCGCTTCTGCACAATCTGCCATCCGGCTTCAGAGGTTACTGCCAGATGGGGGAAGTAAAATCCTCCGGCTGCTAAGAAGATCATCGTAGATACCATTTGTTTGGTTCTTTCTCTGTCTTTCTCTTTCTGTCTTTCTCTCTCTCTATCTCTCTCTCTCTGCACAGTCATACACGCATTAGAATATTCCGCGTGCTTGGGAAAGAGAGAGGACGCGACCTTACCAATCGCGATACTGCTTGACAGTGAATAGACAGAAACATACAAGTACGAACTACATGCATGCTATGCGAAGTTTCAAAATTCTTTTGCCTTAAAGATGAAGGGAAGAACGTTCCCGTTGAGAGTCGCCAGTTTGGCGCCCGTGAAGGCGCCGAACATTTCTCCTTACGGTAACCTTTCCCATGTACACATTAGTGTCTGCAAATGATTTATCGCAGAATGTCTATTTACTCAGAAATAACCAGAGATTCTGGTATTGAATAATCCCCAGCAGAGTCGCCAGTTTGTTAGAACTTAGAAAAAGAGAGAGGGGAAAGATAAGAACTACTCGTCAGCAGTCCTTCTTTCTTTTCTTTTTTTCGTGTTTCTTTTATTCTGGGGGAATTATGAGTATAGAGACATTCATAGACAATCATAAGCAATCACAAAGTGTACACAAGAGAGAGATATCGCAAGGCGAATTTTATTCTAGAGATTCTGAGATCTTTTACATTCCAGGCTGTGATACTGGTCACGAGCCTTTAATTACATCAACGGTTAATCACCCTTGATTGGAAGGCAAAAGACTAATCCGCCGGGGATTATGGTCTTGAGTTCATGGTCATGTAGACCTTTGTTTTCTTGTTATGAACTGAGCCACATTTGTTGGACACGCCGGATGTCTATGTCCCATTTTCTTTCGGTATGTCCGGGTTGAGAGACTGTCAGGATTCGAGTGGTGCAACTCGGGGCCCGCGCCTGTTACTGTGAACAGGTGACCGCTGGAATACACGATCCTCGAATGTTGGTCGGCATGACCCAAGGCCCGCGCCCGTACTTTTATGACGGGTGACCTTAGGAAAGCACTCCGCAACGTTCCCGAACGAGGGTTTTAATCGAGTGGTGCAACTCGGGGCCCGCGCCTGTTACTGTGAACAGGTGACCGCTGGAATACACGAACCTCGAAATGTTGGTCGGCATAACCTAAAGCCCGCGCCCGTATTTTTATGACGGGTGACCTTAGGAAAGCAATCCTCAACTACCTCATCAGCTCAACCGACGGACCCGTTGTCGATGGGTAGGGCATCGACGGTCTTTTTCATAGTGGCATTCCATAGCAAGATGTTTCAAGCATAGTTAGAACTCTTTGTTTGTGGTTTCTCGTGGTAACCATAACCCCTTGGGTTTAGCCTCGGACCTTTATCCGGGATGAATAGAGCTTTGTACAGTAAAGTAAATGTATTTCTTCTGGAGTCGAGCGACTCGTCTTCGAGAACACTCTTTCTTCTGAATATTTTCAGTGATCTATTTGGGATCAGATATACTTTGTCGAGCCAAGATCTTTTGAGGATCCAAATTCAATGGGCTGGATCGGCTATCTCCGATGCCTGTAAATGGCTAAGTATAGGGTCCGATGGGTACCCACATATGCCAATTTCTTAATGAATAATGGGGATCTGTGCCCCGCGAATGCTTGACTCGGCTGTTGGATAGCCTGAGTACTTCAGCTTTGCCTCGGTGTCTTTGAGATCGCGGTTGATTTCAACTGGCACTAGTCAATTCTCAAGCCAACAGGGCACTTCCCAGGGCTGAAAACGACTAAGTAATGGACCTGCTTGTAGTTTGATTAGAGAAATCGATGAATATTATCGATAACCATCTTTGAACAGGGGTGGATTACATCCACGAAGATCGCTGTGCGATCGCATTTCAATTTGCTTAGCAGAAGTCAATTTCTGGGCCAACAGGGCACTTCCCAAGGCTAGAAAGGACTAAATAGTGGACCTGTCTGCGGTCTGATTAAAGAAATTGGTGAATATTATCGATGACCGACTTGGAACAGGGGTGGATTATGTCCACGAAGATCGCGGTGCGATCGCATTTCAATTTGCTTAGCAGAAGTCGATTTTCGGGCCAACAGGGCACTTCCCAGGGCTGAAAATGACTAAGTAGCGGACCTGTCGACCACTTGATTAGGGTATTCGAGGGTCTTGAGATCGGATAACCTCGTCGTAGTACATGATTATGGTGTATCATGTCAAGTAGAAGAAAAGTTTCTCTCTCGGGCTCGGTCCAATTCCGCCTGATTCTTCTCGTTTTCGGCTCTTTCGGAGGGATTTTCGGGGCTGCCAAATTGGCTAAGTGTTGGTCATTTTGGACCGAAACACAGGTTTGAGCCACTTATCATTGACCGTTGGAGAATCTGATCCGGTGGATGGATAGATCTCATCGAGACGCATCCGGCAGAAGTGGTTTCATCAAAATCGGATTCCGGACGAAGGCGGGGCACACAATCGAAGGTCCACCCCTCCCATCAGTGTCCAGGCGCATGGGGGAGTGTGTATAGGCACATGTGGTCATTTTTCAAGCGCATTTGGCCATTTTACAAGCGCATGTGGTGTTGCATCATCTGTCAAGCGCATGTGGTCATCATCCGGGCGCATGTGCCCATTTTGCACAAAAAACAGATGAAGTAGAGGTGTTCCGGGCGCATGTGGCAGTGCACATGCGCCTGGACCTAAGGAGTAAGCGCATGTCCCTCCCAGACTTAGAGAAAATTCAGGATTTTCAGGCCAGAAAAGCCGGCGCATGTGGGGGGAAAAGCCGGCGCATGTGGGGGATATGCCGGCGCATGTGCCCAGCACTTAGAAAATTTCAGGATTTTCTTCCTGAACTTGGGATTCCGGCGAGGAAATCCCTTTCCGGCGAGGGTTTCCGGTGAGGGAATCCACTCCGGCCAAGTCATCCAGTGAGGGGAGAGAAAGTAAGCGCATGTGGTGCTTACATCACTCTGAGGTCGGCGGGGGATGATCTCGTGCTGATGAATGAAGTGACTTCACTATTTATAGGGGATAATCGGGTTCGGGTCCGGTCCGACGGGTATTTCCCGGCGCATGTGGTGGAAAACAGTGTCAAGCGCATGTGGTTGGAGGCCAGGCGCATGTGGTTGGAGGCCAGGCGCATGTGCTTTGCCGGCGCTTTCCCACTACTTAGCCAGATTTTCAGGATTCCAGCACTTAGAAAATTTCAACATTTCAGCTCCGACGAGGGACCTCCAAAGGACAGCTACCTTTTCTTGACATACACTCACTGTCGCCAAGCCACTTCTAGGCTAGGATTGACCTCTTGAATGAACGGGATGGGGTGTGGAAGTCCAAATGTTGATAATTTTGGTACTTCCTTCCTAATTTGGAGCCTCCGGGTCGGCTTGTCGTATAGGAACGTTGTTACGGGGAGCGCGCGCATAGAAATACGCATCGTAATGACTTCAAACTTACTATTTAAGGGTTTTCGGGCACTCCGGATCATTTGGTGGTGAAGCGCATGTTTAGTTCCACTCTGAAATGGTAGCTGTAGGCTTACGGACCCTTTTTGGTCAGCTCCAAACGGGGATGAAACGCATTTCGAGGTGCGCAGGTAAAAATGTGCACCGGATGAATGTGAAACTTGCAGGTTAAGGGTTTTAGGACATTTTGGATCATTTGGCGGTGAAGCGCATGTCCAGTTCCGCTCCAAAATGGTAGCTGTAGGCTTACGGACCCTTTTTTGTCAGCTCCAAACGGGGATGAAACGCATTTCGAGGTGCACGGGTAAAAATATACACTGGATGACTTCGAAACTTGCAGGTTAAGGGTTTTAGGACATTTTGGATCATTTGGCGGTGAAGCGCATGTCCAGTTCCTCTCCGAAATGGTAGCTGTAGGCTTACGAACCCTTTTTGGTCAGCTCCAAACGGGGATGAAAAGCATTTCGAGGTGCGCAGGTAAAAATATGCACCGAATGACTTTGAAACTTGTAGGTTAAGGGTTTTAGGACATTTTGGATCATTTGGTGGTGAAGCGCATGTCCAGTTCCGCTCTGAAATGGTAGCTGTAGGCTTACGAACCCTTTTTTGTCAGCTCCAAACGGGGATGAAACACATTTCGAGGTGTGCGGGTAAAAATATGCATCGGATGACTTCGAAACTTGCAGGTTAAGGGTTTTAGGACATTTTGGATCATTTGGCACCAAAGCGCATGTCCAGTTCCGCTCCGAAATGCTGTTCATGGATTTTGGTTGCTACCAAGCGATCAAGGTTGTGCTGGCATTTTCGGGGCTCGCCCAGCCTCGAAACTTATCCAAATCATTGCCACTGGACCATGGGATGTTGTTTTACAATGGGTGCAAATTTGAGCCCCAACAATGCCGAGTTCAGAAAAGAGGTGTACGGAGGGCTAATTAAGGTACGGGTGTTACACGACTTCCCACAATTTGACGGCAAAGGGCCACCAGAGGAACATATGACCCAATTCATGACGGTGCTAGGGAATTTGTCCGTAGTACCTCAATATTGCCTCCGATTGTTTGGGTCGACACTGACTGGAAAGGCATTTCAATGGTATATGTCATTACCTGCAGGGTCTATCAAGACCTGGGATCAGATGTAAGATTTGTTCATTTCCAAATTTTCTCCACTGAGCGAGAAGTCTTGCTAACGGATTTAGCCTTAGTCCATCAGAGGCAAGGAGAGTCAGTCGAGGCGTTTATTGACAGATGGGGAGCCATAGCGGCGCAATGCCGAGAGTTGCCTCGCGAGCCTGAGCAAGTCAAGATGTGTACGTAAGCCATGGACCCAATAATCTCATTCGGTTTATCTGGACACAATTTCTCAACGTTTAGGGACCTAGCGACAAAGGCCCATATGGTAGAGGAAGCCGCGCTAAGAACGCAGTTCAAAGCGGAGAGACCGAAACGTGAGATCGGGAAGACGGTCACATCAAGTTACTTCGACAAAAGCAAAGCCTCGAAAGATCGAAAACGGCCACATCCAGAACACGAGATTAAAGGCAAGCCAGCAGAAACTCAGTTCAGAGCCGAAAGGCCACGAAAACCGAAAAAGATGACGATCGTCGGACGGGGCAGGGTAGAAGGACGTTACTCGTTTGACCCGGAAGACCTTGTTCCAATAATGGAACGCCTAGTCGAAGAAGGGGAGCTACAATTGCCAGAACCAACTCGACCAGAGGAAGCAGGACAAACGGATGCCCCCAATTATTGTAAGTATCATCGAAGCCTAGGACATGAGAAGGGAGAATGCCTCATCTTGAAAGGGAAAGTGCAGAGACTGATCAACCAGGGTATCATTAAGCTAACGATAGAAGAAGCAGTCGGGTTACGTCAGCTGTAGTGACAATAGCACCTGAGATACCACCAGTTCATGATGAAAGACTAGTACAAACAACAATGGTACAGGCTGTCGAAGAAAGAGAATCGGCAGGACACGACGTCGAATTGTTGGCGATCCGAGAGCAAGTCAGCAAATTGGTCCAAGCCCATAGGGAGCTATCCAAACAGATGGAAAAAGTTCAGGAGGCTTTAGCCATCTTGATCTCACAGAAAGCGACCCCTAGTACCGCTCTGCCTGTCCGACAGTTGGAAGAAGAAGCACCGGGGGCAGCCTGTAATGTTGTTGAAGTAAGACAACAGAGCCACACTAAACAAATAAACGTGCGTATGTTGGGTTCAGACTCCATGATCCCATACGAACTGCTAGGCAATATCTCTTTCACCCTTCGTAACCTAGCTGCAGAAGTTCGCATGATAGAGCAATCCGTTTCGGAAACACGATCTCAAGCAGAAAAGTCAAGACACAAAATGAGAAAGAGGACACGGGTAGACGTAAGAAAGAACCCTAGAAACCGAAAACGACCAAATCCAGGGCATGAGGCAGAGAACAGTGTAATGAGGACACAAGACAAGGGCAAAGAACCTCAAAAGTTGTGGCACATGACAATCAGTGAGCGAGATGAAAAGAACGGACCGTATACATTTGACATCAAAGACCTTTCCCAATTATGGAGCGACTAATCGAAGAAAGAAAATTGCGACTCCCAAAGTTTGTTCGACCAACAAAAGTAGGACGCGTGGATGATCCCAACTATTGCGAATATCACAAATGCATAGGCCATAAAACCGAGCAATGCTTCGTTCTGAAAGCAAAGATACAAAAGATGATAAACCAAGGCGTCGTCAGTTTAAAAATGGAAGGGTCCGATGGAACCCCGGCCAGTACGGTTCCAATAGATATCACTTAGGAAGAACTTCGCTCGAAGAACTCCATTTTCTAAACTTCAATAATCGTGAACGTTTACAAAGAGTCCTGGTGGTCTATAAAGTAGATAGGAATATACTTACGTTCACTCATGCATCTACTTCATCTATATGCTGTGTTTCATGCTTGTTTACATGCTTCACTCACATCATACTGTTGTGCATATGAATATAAAATGTTCGTAGAACTCTTCTTAATGACAGGTACCATGGTCAAAGAATATCAAAGAATCGACTCCACGAATCATCAACCGACTTATTATATCTTCATCAGACTGGTCGAATCAGGAGAGAATGTCTTATAGAAAGTCTACGCGATCATAACATCCCCATATTATGGTATCTTCGTCACAGGTTCTCATATTAAGTATCCTGGTATATATTATGGTATCTTCGTCACAGGTTCTCATATTAAGTATCCTAGTATTCTGGCATTCCTCTACTTAATAGGAGAATACTTCAAAATTGATGGATTCTCATATATATGTATATGTGGTTCTATATGAAGACAGTCGGGATACTCTATTATTATCAATCTCTTATACTTATGCACAATGTTTTATATGAAGATGATCGGAACATCACTATCTATATCCAGCTTTCGTATTATCTCATGGATCTCCCATCGTTATCGCATTATTCTTCTACTGTATATGAATATAAGTCACGGTTGGGAATCTCCTGCATACATATGTATACATACGGCCTTATATGAAGACGATTAGGGCATTCTATTATGTATCACTTCACCTTGAAAATATCGACAACTTCCTCTTATGAAGAACTCTACAACAAGAATATGCAATTAAAGATTATGATCAGATGGGTATTCGGCACGGATTCCTAAAGCACAAGATTTGTCTCATTAGAATGAAGTGGTCTTACAAAGTGACGAGCCAGAAGCACTGGGGGCAAGCCCCAATATGTTATGAGAAATTCAAGTTTATAAGAAGAAGAAGCACTGGGGGCAAGCCCTAATATATTATCAAAATCTCAAGTCTGCAGAAAGAAATGACTGGGGGCAGGCCAGGAAGGATGACAGATAAACCCAAAAACACGGAGTTAAAAGAAAGTTTCGAGCTTATGACACGAACGTCTCTTGAGAGCGATGACCCAAGGGTACGCAGGTTAAGTAAAAAGGGAAGTATTATTCCTATGGGTTCTTCCATTTTTATGCTTTGATATACTCAGTTTACATTAAATTCACACATAATACATCATTTTATGCATACTAGTCTCAAACACATAACACCAAGTAGTGGTTTAGTAAAAGAATCATTGTCATTATTTTAGATCATGAAGCATGCAACTAACAAGTTCTGATGTCAATTACATCGGATACAAGGACAGTGAGGTATTCAGAATAGCTATCTAATACCACTTTTGTCTGACAATGACCGTAAAAAGCAAAAGAACATAATGACAGCTTCTCCAGGCATCCTGTTATGGACTTCATCACATCTTTTCGTGTTGCCTCTATGGTGGCCTTTGCCTCCGTTAGCGTCAGCGCAAGATTCAGAATATCACGAAGTTCGATTTCTAAATCTTCCATTTGCTTGCGTGCTGCCTCTCCTTCACTCTCGAGTTGTACGACCTCGGCACGATTCTGATTAACGATAAGATCAAGGCAGCCAACCTCAAGATTTATGGTCGTTTCTTCCGCTTGTAGCCGCGCGATCTCAGATTTGACATCAGCAAGATGATTAATACACCCGCGACGTTAAATCTCACTATCTTTTAAGGTTGTTCTAGCATTAACCGTTGAATGTTCTCGCTGCTCTATCACAGGCCGCAAAGAAGATAGCACTTGCCATTTCTCTTCGGCAGTAGGGTCAGGTTCAATCTGTTCAGTCATAATAACCTGCGCAACAGAATCCTCGAAAGAAGAAACGCGACAGACTATTTTGGATACATCAGGCCCGATTACTCCTGCACAAGCTTCCAATGCCTTCACCCCTGCTCCTAGTGTATGCCACTCGCTTGGCTCAGCCAACGCCTTTGAAATGTTGGATAGTAAACCCCTCAGTACGCTCTGCCCGAAACAGTCTAAATAATCGAAACAAGGAACATCGAATGCTCCGTAGGCAGCCGCCTTAGAATTGGCAATATCTGCAACGAAAGGAACAAAGTAAGTATTCAATGAAATGGTAAGTACAGAAAAAAAAAAGAATACACCAAGGAGCTAGGAAAGAACCGTACCAGTAGATGAGTCGACGACAGGTTTTGAGAAATCTGCAGTATGTATCGTTGCATTAGGGAATGGCTCAATAGTCTCGGTCAGTGGTGTCGAGGTCACATCTAGAAGTTCAGTAGTATCGCTATCAGTATCGATCATTTCAGTTACCGCCGGCGACTCTGCCATACCCTCAACACTGGAAGCACCAGGGACCATAGATACAGTCGTGTCAGTATCGATCATTTCAGTTACCGCCGGCGACTCTGCCATACCCTCCACAGAATGTTCATCATCAACGACTTCTCGATCTTCCCCGGCATCAGAAACAGGAAAGTGGTAGAAACAAATCTCTGCCCAACTGCCAATTTTGGAAGCTATCCAATCAGACGACTGTGTTATCATGTTAAGTTTTCTATAGCGATAAAGGGGTGTGTGATCAGCGTGGAGATACTGGAAGAGATCCACTCCGTATGTCAACGGGAAATATATGCCCAACCATCCGCAGAAGAAATGCCATGGGCAATAAGCTGCGTTCATCCCTCGCCAGGGTTGATCTTTGTTACTCGCAATATTGCCAAAAGCCCTATATAAACTGCATAACACAGGCGGTGCTAGAGAAAATTGACGACCATTTGCAAGAGCTCCCGCCACGATGAAGCAAGAAACCCTGACACCATCAGCACTCTTGGAGCTAGGCAACATAACCGCTGACAACTAGTATGCTAAGAATCCTGCCAGTTCACAAGATGGTGTAAGCTCATTCGGATTGCGAAACTTTTGTTCAAAACGTTCCTTCATTAAAGCCTGGTCTTCGGGTAAGATCTCATACTCTTCGTAATTAATGCTGTGAGGAGAAAGAAGTGCCCATGTCAGAAATAAAGAAATTAAAGTATGTAGAGCACGAAGTACAAAAGAAAGCATCGAAAGAAGTATTACTTCATCCTCTGGCTGAAGTAGATCAACCAGTCGTCATAGTGAATCTTCGTAATATTGTTGAACTGCGACAACTCAGCAAACAGCTCAAGACAAGCCTTTGAATGATAAGCATCTCGAGGACTTTTGAGCCGAAACGAAGATAGCTCTTCATCAGTTGGAACATATTCCTGATAATATTCTCCTATCACAGACAACCAAGCATCATCCGGAGATCCCATAAGGTTATGCTCATCTCTCCATATGGAAAGTGGAACGAATTGGTAACAGAAGACCAGTTGTTTTAAAATCCTCTCATGTCACATCAATAGCCTGATACAGGCCGACTTGTTTTAAAATCCTCTCATGTCAAATCACAATCTCTTTTGCCCACGGCTCATAACCAACTCGCTCGTTCAAATGACCCCGCGTACGAAAGCTCTTCGTCGCCCACATTGTCGCCTTGTCCATGTGTCGAAACCTTTGCTGCACTGTCTCAAAATAATGGACTGGAGAAGGAGTGTGAGGATCACAAGTAGGCGTAAGGAAAACCATTTCTCTCAAGGAACCTACCCGCTGTTCTCTTCCATCATCGACCAGTATGGTAGTGAACAACTGCTAAGCGGCAAATGTCCACCTCTGGACTCCATAGAACTGAAAAAGGCCTTGAACGTTGGATGGTTCGATGCTCGGGAAGGGCCTGTGCCTCGTAAGAGATTTTTCATGCAAGATGACTCGGTCGGTATAAGGGTTGACGATGGAGAAACCGCATGTCATAATGAACAAGCGCGCACAGGTCATAGCGCAGCAAATACAGTAGCAGCCCTACATGTACACCCGGAGTGCGTGTGAATTCGCACTAACCCCAAATGATGCATGCGCGCCCACTCGGAAGTGCACATCATAGAACCGCTTAAAGGAGAAGTTACGAGCCATAAAAGACCAACATAAGCAACATATTATGAGCCCTGAGCACTAAGTCCCAATCATATTCGAGCATTGAGCGAGACAGCCGCAAACGACGTCGAATTAGGTCTAGAAGAGGGCCGGATGCATGAGTTTTCACCAAGGACGATGGAAAAGGCCAGAATTTAAATTTCACTAAGTAGTGGAGTTACATGCGCCCAAGCCAATGCCCCAGGCGCATGTGACCCCACATGTGCCCATTCCATGTAAATGGAGGTATATGTTCATAGCATGTGACCCCACGTGCGCCCATATTCACTTCACCAAAGAGAAGCTCACATGCGCCTGCATTATGAGAGGTTTCCACACATACATTTGTGCTGTGGGTACATGTGCTTAGCCCCATAACACTCCCACATGCGCCTGGCTCTTAACATATTCTCACATGCGCCTAAGCTATCTCCACATGCGCTTGAAGCAAAAGGCATGCGCTTGAGAGTTAAATCCCATGCTCCCATTATCAGTTGTACAACACATGCGCACATGGGAGAACCACATGCGCCTACTCCCTCATGAGAAGTTCTCTCACCCCTTAAATTTTGGTTTTCTTGATTCGAAAATGCGTAAATGACTCAGTGAGTCCACTATTTATACTTGAGCCTGGGGACCGGTGCATCGCACTGGCCTGCAGTAAGCATCCATCGCAGCGCACCGGGGGGGCACTTGTTGGGGCTCAAATTCTCACCCATTGTAAAACAGTATTCAGCGATCCATCTACAATGATTTGGACTGATTTCGAGATTCAAAATACTCAAAAAATGCCAGTGCAACCCTAACATGCGCGATTGTGACCGAAACCTACAAATGTTATTTTGGGGTAAAATCGGACATGTGGATTACCGCCAAATGATCCAGAACGCCCTAAAACCCTTAACCTGCAAGTTTCGAGGTCGCGCGATGCATATCTTTACCCGCGCGCTTCCAAATGCGTTTTGCCTTAATCGTATCCGACTGTAAGGGCCCGAAAGCCTACAAGCACGATTTCAGAGTGGAATCAGACATGCGGATGATCGCCAAATGATCCGGAATGCCCGAAAAACCTTAAGTAGCAAGTTTGAAGTCCTTGCGATGTATATTTCTACGTGCACACTTCCCAGAATAATATTCTTATGCAAAGAGCTGATCGGGAGAGGCTTCATTTTCTGGAAAGGATCATTAGAACAAGGTAAAAAATCCTTGCCGGAATCCTCCATGGGCTATAGACATGCGCCCATGCCCTCGTCGGATGCCATCGCAGGAAAGGGATTTCTCCCACCGGAAGGAGAAGATTCAAATTTCTCCAAAGTCGCATGATATGCGCCCATACTTTGGAAGAGGAATGTGCAAATATGCACTAAGGGGCATAATGACATGCGACCATGCAGGCCTCATGCGCTCGGGAGAGGCACATGCGCTCACCTCCCATCCATCCTCTCTCTCTTTCCTTTTCTTCTCATCACATGCGCTTGAGGGAGAGGGCACATGCGCCCACCTCAAGCCACATGCACCCACATCCCATAGTAGGTGAGCCCAAAAGTTGAGTGGGAGGTGGGGCCTTCTATGATGTGGCCCGCCTTCGATCTAAATCGATTTTCGATCAAACCGATCCTCCTGACACACATCTATGTTCTCTATCCATCCCCCAAACTGGATTCAGCCAACGGTCGATGTTAAGTGGGCCAAATCAGCAATTTGATCAAAAAGGCCAACACTTAGTCAAAATTGCAAACCTCGAAAACCCTTCCGAAAGAGCCGAAAATGGCCAAAATCGAGAGGAATTGGATGGAATTTGATTGAACCCGAGAGGGGAAATTCTCTCTGCCATAACATGATATATCATAATCCTGTACCCCAACAAGGTTATCAGAACTCAGGAGCCCCGAATACCCTAATTAAGTGGTCAGCAGGCCCACTCCTTAGTCCTTTTTAGCCCTGGGAAGTGCCCTGTCGGCTCAGAAATCTACTTACGCTAAACAAATCGAAATGTGATCGCACTGCGATCCTCGTGGACATAATCCACCCCTGTTCAAAGACGATCGTGACAGGTATTCACCAAATCCTCCGATCAGATCGTAAACAGACCCTGGGAAGTGCCCTGATGGCCCGAATATCTACTAATGCCGAATGAAATCAGTTGCGATCTCAAAGATGCGAGGGTAAAATATCGATGGCACAAAGATATATACGAAGCAGATTAATCAAATTAAATGCATAATTTTTCCGATACACTGAACATCTAGCATAAATGCAATCCTCTCTCGAGCATGCATAAATCATAGTTACTTTGTACTGTACTCATTTGCATCTATTGCATGAATTTATTTCATCCCGGATCGAGGATAAGAGACTAAATCGAAGGGGACTATGGTTATCATCGAAAACCATAATGAAAGAGTTCTAAACGTCTGAAATACTTCATCGTTAAGACCAGTTGATGTGCGTCCTGTCCAAGGCGGGATCCGTCAGTTGAGCGGCTAAGGGAATGAGTGACTTCCAGCAAGTCACCCGTCCCATCGGAGACGGTCACTGACCCTGGTTGCAGTAAGTGGATGCCGTGGAGTGTATTTTTGAAAGTCATATCGTCCATAGAGACGCGTCATGACACTGAGATATACGACTCGATCGAAACCCTGTTTGCACAAAGACCCCATGGAGTGCCTTCCAGCAAGTTACCCGTCCCATCGGAGACGGTCACTGGCCCTGGTTGCAGTAAGTGGACACCGTGGAGTGTATTTCTGAAAGTCATATCGTCCATAAAGACGCGTCATGACACTGAGATATACGACTCGGTCAAAACCCTGTTTGCACAAAGACCCCATGGAGTGCCCTCCAGTAAGTCACCCGTCCCAGCGGAGACGATCACTGGCCCTGGTTGCACTAAACGGAAACCGTGAAGTGTATCCCTGAAAGTCATATCGTCCATAGAGACGCGTCATGACACTAAGATACACAACTCGGTTAAAATCATAGTTGCTACTCAACTAGGAACGCCCGAAGGAGTATGGGATCGACATCAACTGGTCTTAACAATGGCTTAGTCCATAATAAATCCTAGACTTGGTCTCTGCGACCATGAACTCGAGACTATAATCCCTGGCGATTTAAACTACTTGCTCGATCTATCCGAGCTTCATTCCTTTAATATTTCATCTATTGTATAACTGCAATTCATAGTGGAATCTTGTGCTTTATATATATATGTTTTTCTCCCGTAAGGGTTTCCATGTAAAAATCTTTGTGTTGTCTATGCTGTGCTTTATATATATTTATGATCTTTTAATACTTTATTTAATTCATTTATGATACATGCATACATTTACTTTTGCCTTTTAATCAAGGTTGATCATCCATTGATGTAATTGAGGGTTCGTGACCAGTTCACAGCCCGGAATGTAAAAGATCTTGGAATCTCTGGAATAAAATTCACCTCGCGGTGCTTTCTCGTGTATACTTTGTGATTGCTTATAATTGTCTATGAATGTCTCTATACTCAGAATTCCCCTAAAATAATGAAACACGGGAAAAAACTGCCTTTAGCACAATTTTTCTTGTTCTAACACCTTGAAACAGAATTTCCTCAATCACTTAGGGAGAACGAGGACCCTTTATCCCACTCTCTCGATTCCTAGAAGAATGCATGACCCACCCCTATGATCTGGATGATGAGATGATTATGGAGTTGGATAGTTTGTTAGACACAGTGTCGGTGCATGAAGAACACCATTCCACTGATTTACACTCTTTACCATTATTTGTGGAAACAACGTGCAATTCTGAATTTGTGGAGGAGACAACCCAAACTAAAGAATACTTAATGAATGTCCCTCCACCATCATGGGTTCTTCAACCAATTGAAAATTCTGATTGGGAGGACCCAGTTTTTAATCAATTACAACCCAATTTAGAACTTGAGGAGATATCTTTTTACTGCTCTTATCTCCTCCTTACATGCGTGTGGTGCACACTATGATTGGACCTTCATGACGAAATGCACCCAGGTATACATTCGAGCAGGACTTTGGATGGTCCTCATGAGAAACCAATTGAAATTCATGAAGATCCTGCTCAAATTTAAACATGTAGTCGATCGGACTAATCAAAGGTAGGTAGGTAGGTTAGGAATTCTTTTCTACATTTAGGATTGAATAAGTCTCATTGAGACAATGGAATATGCTAGAATTGATCAACTTGCTACCTTAGGTACTCTCGTTCTAACTCTCCTTTGTTTTATGTCATTGCTCTCATGTCATGCATAGTGCATATCTTATTACATTGAGGACAATGTAAGATTTTGGTTGGGGGGTGAGATTTCTTAGATAAATCTACTAGTTTTTGTGACATTTCGAGCAATTATGTAGACATTTTTTGATTTTTCTAAAATTCAAAACTCTTTTGGAAAACGTTGTTTCTATGCATTCAAGATGATACGAGCATAAGAAGAGGAGATACGAAGTGAGTGATGTTGCAAGCTTTGAACTTCTCTTAATATAATGGTTTTATATGTGAATTCCCCTATTTATTTGAGTGATAGAAAATTTGAACACTTTTACACCTAGTTCACATTACACGATTTTCTTGGGTTGAAAGGATTATGTGATTTGTGGATTAGCTATACTTTGATTTAAGTTGTTGAGAAACCAAGCCGGGGTACTTTGTCCATCCTTGTCCATGGGAAAATAACAAAAGATATGGATTTCTAAAAATCCTATCTAATGTAAAAGAAAAAGAAAAGGAAGGATGAAATTGGGAATGATGGAAAAATGGTGGAAAATTTCGATTAGGGCTACCTACTACCAACCGGGGGATGGTCTACCCATAACCAAAGCCGAAAATGGGACGTAGTGTGAAAGCCGTCGGAAGGACAGTAAGACAAATTCCTGTCATAGGCTTGTTGTTGCTCTATACACCTTGAGATCTATAGTTTAGTTGATCTATGAAGAAGATAATCCCGAAAACTCATGAGATGAACTTTCACTATGCACACTAGGTTGAATTTGTTCAAGTTCTTTTATTTATCAATCAATCAGCGGGAATTTCATATAAACACTTATTATGTTCTGAGAGTTTAAGGTTTTAACCTCTATCACCTAATTTCTCTTATTTTTATGCATGTGTGTCTTGGAATGTATAGAAGAATAATTTCTAGAGGAGAGTTGGATTTTGGAGAATGAAACTTGTTTCACGCATGTTTTGCTCGGTGTTAGAACTTAGAAAAAAAAGGGGGGAGAAAGATCAGAACTACTCGTCAACAGTCCTTCTTTCTTTTTTTCGTGTTTCTTTTATTCTGGGGGAATTCTGAGTATAGAGACATTCATAGACAATCATAAGCAATCACAAAGTGTACACAAGAGAGAGATATCGCAAGGCGAATTTTATTCCAGAAATTCTGAGATCTTTTACATTTCAGGCTGTGATACTGGTCACGAGCCTTTAATTACATCAACGACTGATCACCCTTGATTGGAAGACAAAAGACTAATCCGCCGGGGATTATGGTCTTGAGTTCATGGTCGTGTAGACCTTTGTTTTCTTGTTATGGACTGAGCCACATTTGTTGGACACGCCGGATGTCTATGTCCCATTTTCTTTCGGATTGTCCGGGTTGAGAGACTGTCAGGATTCGAGTGGTGCAACTCGGGGCCCGCGCCTGTTACTGTGAACAGGTGACCGCTGGAATACACGATCCTCGAATGTTGGTCGGCATGACCCAAGGCCCGCGCCCGTACTTTTATAACGGGTGACCTTAGGAAAGCACTCCGCAACGTTCCCGAACGAGGGTTTTAATCGAGTGGTGCAACTCTGGGCCCGCGCCTGTTACTGTGAACAGGTGACCGTTGGAATACACGAACCTCGAAATGTTGGTCGACATAACCTAAAGCCCACGCCCGTATTTTTATAACGGGTGACCTTAGGAAAGCAATCCGCAACTACCTAATCAGCTCAACCGACGGACCCGTTGTCGATGGGTAGGGCATCGACGGTCTTTTTCATAGTGGCAGTCCATAGCAAGATGTTTCAAGCTTAGTTAGAACTCTTTGTTTGTGGTTTCTCGTGGTAACCATAACCCCTAGGTTTAGCCTCGGACCTTTATCCGGGATGAATAGAGCTTTGTACAGTAAAGTAAATGTATTTCTTCTGGAGTCGAGCGACTCGGCTTTGAGAACATTCTTTCTTCTGAGTATTTTCAAATGATCTGTTTGGGATCAAGTAGGCTTTATCAAGCCAAGATCTTTTGAGGATCCAAATTCAATGGGCTGGATCGGCTGTTTCGATGCCTGTAAGTGGCTAAGTATAGGGTCCGATGGGTACTCACATATGCCAATTTCTTATGAATAATGGGGATCGGTGCCCCGCGAATGCTTGACTCGGCTGTTGGATAGCCTGAGTACTTCAGCTTTGCCTCGGCGTCTTTGAGATCGCGGTTGATTTCATCTGGCATCAGTCAATTTTCAAGCCAACAGGGCACTTCCCAGGGCTGAAATTGACTAAGTAGTGGACCTGTTTGCGGTCTAATTAGAGAAGTCGATGAATATTATCGATAACCGTCTTTGAACAGGGGTGGATTACGTCCACGAAGATCGTGGTGCGATCGCATTTCGATTTGCTTAGCAAAAGTCAATTTCCGGGCCAACATGGTACTTCCCAGGGCTGAAAATGACTAAATAATGGACCTGTCTGCGGTCTAATCAGGGAAATCGATGAATCTTATCGATGACTGACTAAGTAGCGGGCCTGCCAACCACCTGATTAGGGTATTTGAGGGTCCTGAGATCGGATAACCTCGTCACGGTGCATGATTATGGTGTATCATGTCATGTAGAAGAAAAGTTTCCCTCTCGTGCTCGGTCCAAATCCGCCCGACTCTACTCGTTTTAGGCCGTTTTCGGCTCTTTCGGAAGGATTTTCAGAGCCGCCAAATTGGCTAAGTGTTGGTTATTTTGGACCAAAACACTGATTTGGGCCATTTATCATTGACTGTTAGAGAATCTGATCCGGTGGATGGATAGATCTCGTCGAGACGCATCCAGGAGAGGCAGTTTCATCAAAATCCGATCTCGGACGAAGGCGGGCCATGCGATGGAAGGTCCACTCCTCCCATCAGCGTCCAGGCGCATGGGGGAGTGTGTACAGGGGTATGTGCCTATTTTTCAAGCGCATGTGACCATTTTACAAGCGCATGTGGTGTTGCATCATCTGTCAAGCGCATGTGGTCATCATCCGGGCGCATGTGCCCATTTTGCACAAAACACAGATGAAGTAGAGGTGTTCCGGGCGCATGTGGCAGTGCACATGCGCCTGGACCTAAGGAGTAAGCGCATGTCCCTCCCAGACTTAGAAAAAATTCAGGATTTTCCGGCCAGAAAAGCCGGTGCATGTGGGGGAAAAAGCCGGCGCATGTGGGGGATATGCCGGCGCATGTGCCCAGCACTTAGAAAATTTCAGGATTTTCTTCATGAACTTGGGATTCTGACGAGGAAATCCCTTTTTGGCGAGGGTTTCCGGCGAGGGAATCCACTCCGGCCAAGGCATCCGGCGAGGGGAGAGAAAGTAAGCGCATGTGGTGCTTACATCACTCTGAGGTCGGCGGGGGATGATCTCGTGCTGATGAGTGAAGTGACTTCACTATTTATAGGGGATAATCGGGTTCGGGTCCAGTCCGACGGGTATTTCCCGGCGCATGTGGTAGAAAACAGAACCAAGCGCATGTGGCAGAAAGCAGCCAAGCGCATGTGGTGGATCCGGGCGCATGTGCTTTACCTGCGCATTTCCCGGCGCTTTTCGGAAAAATGTTTAATTCACTAGAGTGCAAACGCATGTGTTTGGAGGCTAGGCGCATGTGGTTGGAGGCCAGGCGCATGTGCTTTGCCGGCCCTTTCCCACTACTTAGCCAGATTTTCAGGATTCTAGCACTTAGAAAATTTCAGCATTTCAGCTCCGACGAGGGACTTCCAAAGGACAGCTACCTTTTCTAGACATGCACTCACTGTTACCAAGCCACTTCTAGGATAGGATTGACCTCCTGAATGAACGGGGTGGGGTGTGAAAGTCCAAATGTTGCCAATTTTGGTACTTCCTTCCTAATTTGGAGCCTCCGGGTCGGCTTATCGTATAGGAACGTTGTTGCGGGGAGCGCGCGCATGGAAATACGCATCGTAATGACTTCAAACTTACTATTTAAGGGTTTTGGGGTGCTCCGGATCATTTGGAGATGAAGCGCATGTCCAGTTCCACTCTGAAATGGTAGCTGTAGGCTTACAGACCCTTTTTTGGTCAGCTCTAAACGGGGATGAAACGCATTTCGAGGTGCGCAGGTAAAAATATACACCGGATGACTTTAAAACTTACAGGTTAAGGGTTTTAGGACATTTCGGATCATTTGGCGGTGAAGCGCATGTCCAGTTCCACTCTGAAATGGTAGTTGTAGGCTTACGGACCCTTTTTGTCAGTTCCAAACGGGGATGAAACGCATTTCGAGGTGCGCAGGTAAAAATATGCACCGGATGACTTTGAAACTTATAGGTTAAAGTTTTTAGGACAATTTGGATCATTTGGAGGCAAAGCGCATGTCCAGTTCCGCTCTAAAATGGTAGCTGTAGGCTTATTGACCCTTTTTGTCAGTTCCGGGCAGGGACGAAACGCATTTCGAGGTGCGCAGGTAAAAATATGCACCGGATGACTTCGAAACTTACAGGTTAAGGGTTTTAGGACATTTCGGATCATTTGGCGGTGAAGCGCATGTCCAGTTCCGCTCCAAAATGCTGTTTATGGATTTTGGTCGCTACCAAGCGATCAGGGTTGTGCTGGCGTTTTCAGGGCTCTCCCGGCCTCGAAACTTATCCAAATCGTTGCCACTAGGCCATGGGATGTCGTTTTATAATGGGTGCAAATTTGAGCCCCAACAAGTGCCCCCCCGGTGTGCTGCGCTGGATGCTTACGTCATGCCAATGCAGTGCACCGGTTCCCCAGGCTCAAGTATAAATAGTTGACTCACTGAGTCATTCCAACATTTCCTCGAGTCAGAAAATCCAACTTTCCCAAGGTGAGAGAGCTCACCCTCGGGGTACAAGTGCATGTGGTCCCCTTGTGGGCGCATGTGGCCTGCCATCCATTACTTTTTCCGGCAAAATACTTCCTCCAGGCGCATGTCACATGCCCATGATGAAGCGGGCGCATGTCCCGGGCGCATGTGGTTCTGGGCATGCGCCCAGGGCACTGCCCGAAACTTGTGTCTTTTCAAAAAAATCAGAGGTGGGCGCATGTGTGGCTGCCACATGCGCCTGAAGCTTGAATTCTAAACTCGTTTCCTCCCTTTCTTCTGAGCTGGACGCATGTCAGATTGGACATGCGCCTGATGCCTTATGAGGTAAAATTGTATTTTCAAATTTTGTGGACCGGGTGCATGTGAGGGGCCACATGCGCCTGGGGCTCCACCTTGGGCGCATTGTAAGCCCAACACTTAGCCAAAATTTTCATTTTTAGTCCCTGCTTTGCACTTGGTGAAGAAATGGCATTTCCGGCTCCGTTTCTCAATCAAATTTAGTGTTGTTTGAGGCTAGATCACTTAAAATTCAAGCACGATTGGAGCTTAGTGCCTTGGGCCTACAGTTGGCTGCCTACTTTGGCCTATCACAGCTCGTGACTGTCTATTTTAGGCAGGTTCAGAGTATGTCTACCAGAGTGCGCTTACAGTGTTCTGGTTGCCTGTAAAGTTGCTGTGTGCGAATAGTTGCGTATGTATGATGCTGAACTGTTTCCTGACTCTGTCTAGTACCTACTTATAAGCACCTGGACTTGTCAAGGCTACTTTTAGACTAAATGCATGGATGTATTGTGGGTTCAATCTATGATTTTGTGTGTGCATCGATCCTATGTATGCGTGCATGTATGATGGCAGTTGCTTTGTTATGAAATGCGTATGATGATCGATATGCTATGCTCTTCATTTTGTTGCTTTCACGCTCTTCATGTTGTGCTTGTGTTTGTGATATGATTTCGTTAGGCTATTTGCCCGTGTGTATCGAGCTGTTCTCTAATGTTGTTTTGTTTACGCGTTGCAGTGAATTGCAGTAGCGACAATGGGATCTTCTGGTGAAACCTCTGGGTCGCATGCTTCTGGTCCGACGCCGATGAAGCGCGGTCGGAAAAGAACAGCTGAAGGTCCTTCTAACCCTCCTCCTCCAAGACGTAACTCTTGCTTCTTTCCTACGGTCGAACCCGAGATAAAGGATTTCACGGAGCGTATTGGGCAGCTTCCTCATGAAGTGCTGGTGCGCATTTTCAGTCAACAAGACAGCGCCTGAACCTCCAAAGTGGGGAACAGAACAAGAGTGGGTCTATTGGTATGCCCAACTTGCTGGTGTGGTGAGTGCCATCGAGGCAGGTCCTCAAGATATACCTATTCAAAATGTAGAAGAGAATCTGACGGGTCAAAAAGGTAAGAAGAAAGGAGGACGAGGAAAACAACCGATCAAGGCGCTCAGTCAAGCGGAGCGATTGACACAGCTCCTCGACTTGAAATATGAAAGGATGAAGATTGGATGGGAGAGCAACAAGACCACTGCTGAGCGTGGCATCTGCATCACGAACCCCTACAATGGCGAAGTTATTTTGCACCAGAAGTCTCTTATGAGGTGTAAACCTTTTCCAAGCATCGAGCCATCTGATGTTCGCAGACCTAGCCAGTTCTATGGAGTGTAGAGATGGTCTTCAGTTCCTGAGAGATTACTCACCGCCACCCTAGGAAGCAACGGGAAGCAACAAAAGGTTGGTGAGATTAAGGAAATGACTTTCCTCATGCCTACATGTGATCCGCATGCACCTTATCCGACTCATTTCTTTGAGACGGTGCGTCAAAGATTCCTTCCTATGAGCACGTCCGCAATGTGGGAGACTTCGAGCTTCCGTACCCGAGGGCATCTGAATCGTCGTGACAGCTACATCCCCTAGGCGAAGGAGATTCTGATCCGGCACGAGGCTGTGCTGAGGGAGGTCGGGCTCTACTATGCCATCGAGGTGACTGCCGGCTTCTTTCCGCGAGATCCGACGATTCTCAGGGGCTTCTTAAATTACTGGAGTTCCGTTACCAACTCTTTCCATCTTCCTCAAGGAGAGATGAGCATAACCCTCTGGGATCTTAAGATGATGGCGGGCCTGCCCATACGCGGCGGGTATTATCACGAATATATCCCCTCTGATGAAGAATTGTCTGGCTTTAGGCGTGAAGGTGATCAGAAGGCCTATCATTCCAAGGCGTGTTTGGAGTTGTTCAATGAACTGCAACAATTTGACTGCATTACAAAGATACACTATGAAGATTGGTCAGTCTACTTCAGCCACGGCTTGAAGTAAGTCTTCCCGGGACATCTTCTTTCTTTCTTTCTTCTCATGATATATGCTCTTTTCTCCTGCATAGCTTCTTATGTGAAATTCTCTCTCCTTTCTCTCTTTCAGGATTGACTACGGAAAATATAAAGTTGATGTTAAAAGAATAAGGGCTTTACAACAAAGGTTCCAATGCAAATTTCCTTGTCCGAACGTATTGTCTCCCACTTGTGAGCTAGCAGGCTTCCTCGCTTACTGGTTGTCCACAGTCGCGCTTCCCAGCTCGAAGAGTGCTGATGGCGTCAGGGTTTCTTACTTCGTTATGGCGGATGCCCTTGCCAGTGGTCAACATCTTGCTATAGCGCCACCTGTACTCTGCAGCATATATAGAGCGTTCGGTTATGTTGCTAGTAATCCGGACAAACCTGCCGATGAAATGGACGCTGCCCATTGCCCATGGCATTATTTCTGCGGCTGGTTAGGCGTTTATTTCCCGTGGGTATATGGCAGGAAGCCTCACGCCTACTTCTTTCCGGACCGAGCGCCTCTTATCAGGTTCATGAAGGCCAAGATGGTGCTTAAGACTCCAGAATGGGTGTCCTCAAGGATCTGCAGTGAGAATGAAGTTGACTTCTACCATTTTCCTGCTTCCATTGCTGATGAAGATATTGAAGTCGTCGATAATGAGGATTCGGTTGACTCTTCTGACAGAGAATTCCTAATATCAATCCGGACCGCCTCTCTCCCATTTCGCGAAGGCATGGAGTTCTGGCGCGAGCCTTACTACCCGAGCAGGTTCGCCAGACAGTTCGGCTACGATCAGGGTGTTCCATCGACTCGTCCAAGCGTGACGAGGATAGAACGAGCATATGGCACGGGTCCTGTCCATTGGGAGTGGATGTGGGACCAACTTTTGCTGACGCGAACTGGCGCGAGGTTCGTGTTGCCTGGTGGTAGTCGACGTCCCGCGACTTCTTATGGTTGGATGAGATGGTGGGTGCATCAGTACGCGCGCATCCGAGATGCCAAACCTGTCGATTTCCCTCTCTATCTCTCTCCTCCAAGGTTGAATGACGTTCCCGAGGACGGTCTTGGTTATCTTTGTGAGCAGCGTGAGGCCGCCGGAGTTCCTGGTACCAGCCATCTGACTTCCTTGAACGTGCCGATCACTCGTAGGAAAGAAGATGGAGCATTAGACGGATGGTATTGCTTCGGGGTCCCTATACAGAGACGTCAGCAAGGGATCGGATCTTCGCATCCTCCGGCAGAGACTGCTCCTCCATCTATCGAAGAGGGTGAGCCTACGGGAGGCGTGGCAGGAGTTAGACCTTCTGATGATTTCGTTGACAGATCTTCCACCGGGCTGCGCGAGAGATCAGTTGAGAGTCAAGATAAGACTCACACCAAGAGTTCACCCGTCAACACCTGAGAAAAACTTAAGAAAGGCAGAAATGTTACATATCAAGAAGTGGGGGAGTTTGGATCCGTCGTTGCAGATCACTACTCCAGAGATAGTGGTAGGTGCGACTGTTGCCGATAGCCGCGAAGAAGGTGAGCTTCGGTCTGGTGCTACAGAGGAGATTGCAGACGAAGAAGATATAATTATCGATAATCAAGACGGAGGTGAGTCCGAGCCTGCAGATGTCGAGGGGGACAATGCCGAAAATGGTTCTAAAGCCGGTGATGGTCAGGGAGCGGCGTGCCTCGATGGTTCGGGGTCACAGCTTGAAGATGAACCTGTAGATTATTCTGGTGACGACTGGGGAGTGGACCATGCCAATGATCACAGCAACGATGATTCCCTCGCGAATTATTATGATAACGATGCCGGAGTCGGGGGTGTAGGTGATCTTGACGATGTTGCCATGGCAGCGATCGAAGCATAACTCTACGACAACGTCAGGGTCCAACCTTCTTCCGAGCCTTTAGTCTTCGTTTCTCAGGCTGTTGCGGCACCGACTACGGGGTTGTCGATAGATGTTCCTCCTCGTTTGCCCGTTCGTGCTGATAACGCTGAGGAATCCGTTCCTGGGCTTGAGATACGTGAGGGGAACGTCGATCCTTCTTCGGTCCTTCCATCAGGCCGTCCATTGCAAGTAAACTGTCCTGTTGCGTTGGAAGTCGTGGATACGTCACGCTTGCTGCGGTCGAAGTCAGACCCGACATTCCGCCAACACAAGGTGAGAAATGCGATTGTGGTTCTACTTTGTACTTTTCTTCTTTGATTCCTGCATAATCATACTAACCATATTTTGTTATTATTATTTTATTTCTACAGATCTTATTGGGTCAGTACCTGCCTCTGCTACTTCCGTCGCGTCGTCTCCAGTTATGACTATTGAACTGCCGGGCGAAGCTTTGGAAACTGTTGTTGATTCTAGGACATGCATTGCGGGACCTTCGGAGCTTGCTATTGATCTTCCTGCCATTCCTGGTACGACTCCTTCGCACTTTACATTAGATTATGACTTGTAGTTTCTGCTTCCATTTTTGCTAACGCATCAGTTGTTTGTCTTGCATTCTTTCTTGCAGCTGCCGTCGATTCTAGGCGTCGCCATTGCTATGATGCCAGACATTCCTGCATTTGAACATTTAGATTGTTTTGGTCAGAGCGTGTTGAAGGGCCTGCTGTCTAGCTTCGAGAAGGCGTTGGCCGATCCACAAGAATGGCATATGCTAGGCGCTAGCATGAAAGCGCTGGAAGCTTGTGTCGGAGTAGTTGGGTCTGATGCGCTCGTGGTTGTTAATCACATCTCTGCGTTCAAAAGCTCCCTCGCAAACGTAGCGGCTGTTGAGCGTGTCGAGCCCGATCCTGCTATAGAGGAGAAGCATAGAATTGTAGAGTCTTTGGGACCTGCAGTGGAACGTCATGTGCATTCTACGGCGAATGCACTGAGAATCCCTACAAAATAATAAGATATAGTATGAAGGGTGCTTGGGCCGTATAGCTGAAATCGACGCTGAGATTGAGCGTCTGCAAGCGGAGAAGATCGCCATGAGCTTCGAAGCTGCCCGTCTCGAGTCAATAGTTACTCAGGGTCAGATAACGGTCACGCGGCTCGAGAGTGAGGGCGAAGCAGCGCGCAAGCAGTTGGAGGATTTGACTGCTGAACTTCAACATGTTCCTGATCCTGCGGAGGTGTTATCTGCAGCAAAGTCAGCAATGGAAACTGCCAGGGTGGGCGTGATCAGGCTGATATCGGGATGTTTGGAGAAGCTTTGATCTTCCGCTCCCGATGCTCTCCTTCTTGACTTCAAATGTATAGAAATGATTGTAGGATCTTACCTTTAGAAAATTTTGTAGTTGGTGTAAGAGATACTTACCTTTTGACCATTCATGTATACGGCGTCGAAAAGATGTCAACCAAACTTTTGTTAAATGAAATGACAATAGCCATTATTTTTTCTATCGCGTTATGCTTGTGTGATGTGTGTTAGAATGGTTTACAATAATAACAATAATAATCGCAATTCTAATAAGTGATGAATGTAGAATGAAATGAAAAGAGTAATACTTCCCTTTGTCGTCGATTTCGGGAGTGTCCAGGGTTTCTGAACTCGGGATATGCTCGTGTCGTAGACGAATGGTCCTTCTTGGTTATTTCTCCATAGCAAGGGCAAGGAAGACCTGCAAGAATACGGAGTAACTGATTAGCTTCTGTAACTACAGGCTTATCTACTGTATTCTACTCCATTTCATTCTCCGTTTCTATCCTTACTTATTACATTCCCTCTCTTGGGGAGTTTACATTTCTCATATTTATGTAAAGGAAAGTAACAGGTGGACTGTTAGGGGTAATATTTCTTCAGAAACCGGCCATTAATCACAAAACCGGCTCCGCCACCGTCGAAATTCACTAAACGGTAGGCCCCGTTGGAGTAGACTTCTTCTATGATGCATATCGGGTCCCACTTAGGGTCGAACTTGCTCTTTGTAGTGTGCGCGGCTGTCGGTCGCTTCATTACGAGCACAAGTCACCCTTCTTGAAGGATCTACCCCTGACTCGCTTGTCATACGCTGTTGAGATATGCTTCTGGTACATCTCTAGCCGTTGTTGTGCCGCGAGCCTCTTCTCGTTTAAGGTATCGAGCTCGACCATCCTGAGCTCAGCATTACGTTCATCTGTCAAGGAGTTCCGAAGTGTTACTCGCAGGGACTCGACCTGAACTTCCATAGGGATGATGGCCTCCGTGCCATATACTAGTGAATAGGGGGTAGCCCGCGTTGCTGTGCGGTGCGTAGTACGATATGCCCAGAGTGCTTCGGGTAACCGTTTGTCCCAATCTTTCTTATTCTCTGCCACCATTTTCTTCAAAATCTTCACGATGGTTTTGTTTAATGCCTTAGCAAGCCCGTTTGCAGGAGGATAATAGGGTGTTGAGTAGCAATGCTTGATCTTGAACTTGGCACACAGCTTGTCGATCACAGCATTTCGGAAGGGCGTGCCGTTATCCGTGACGATCCGATCGGGAATACCATGTCTATAGATGATGGCGTTCCAGATGAAACCCTCCACTTGTTTAGCTTTCACGTTCTTCAGGGCCACAGCCTCAGCCCACTTAGAGAAATAATCTGTTGCCGCTAGTATGTACTGGTGCCCTTGAGAGGAAGAGGGGCTAATAGGGCCTATCACATCCATACCCCAGGCCGCAAAAGGCCAAGACATCACTGACTGATGCAGTTCTTCTGGAGGTATATGTATGATGTCAGCATGTATCTGACACTGATGGCATTTCCTGACGTAGTCCATCGCGTCTTTCACCATGGTGGGCCTAATAATAGCCCATGTGCCGCACTCGATGATGTAGGTTCCGTCCACCTTGATGGGCACCACATTCTCCTCCGTGCGCCTCTCTCAGCGTATCATGAACTTCTTCTCGGGCCAGGCATCTTGACAGCGCTCCATCGCTGGAGCGTCGATACAATACTTCCTCTAAGAGGACGAACGAGCTGGCACGCCTTCTGACTTGAGTGCGCATCTGCGGATCCTCGGGTAAGAACCCATACTTCAAGTAATCAGAGAATTGTCTTCTCCAATCTTCCTCTTCTGTGATCTCAAAGCAATGTACAGGGCTTGCACTAGTGACATTCTCGGCCGCTGTGAGGGATGGTAATATTCTCCTTTCTTCTATGGTGACTTGAAGTGGGCTACCCTCTGGGTGCGCGAGAGCCGCGGCCAGGTTATCCAATGCGTCTGCTTGAGAATTTTCAGCTCTTGGGACGTGCGACACTGTACTGTCCCGGAAATGATCGAATAGGGCTCGGGCCTGATGGCAAAGAGATGACAGCTCCAGGCTTGCGGACTTCATATTCCGTCATAAGCTGTCCCACAACTAACCGAGAATCACCGTATACCTATAGTGATCGAATTCGCATGTCTCGTGCCAACTGTAACCCAATGATGAGGGCCTGATACTCTGCCTCATTGTTTGTGCACGACGGCACTATTGTGAATGAGTAGGGCAACAAGTCGCCTTGAGGACTGATGAAGATCACACCGGCCCCTGATCCTGCAGCTCTGGAGGCTCCGTCGAAATACATCCGCCACTGCTTCACGACCCGTACCATCATGGCCTGGTCGTCAGGCAGATCACATTCCATTTCCATGTTATCCGGTGTTGGGTGAGCTGCTAGAAAATTGGCTATCGACTGCCCTTTAACAGCTCGAGACGGCAGATACGTGATGTCGAACTCGGATAGCAGTAGGGCCCATTTGGCTAAACGCCCGGACAACATAGGTCGGTTCATCAGGAACTTGATAGGATCTGCTCTGGAGATCAATGTAATCTGATATGACAGACAGTAATGCCTCAACTTCTTCACAGCGAATATCAAGGCCAGGCATATCTTCTCAATCGGTGAGTAATTAAACTCAGCGCCGACGAGCGTGCCGCTCAAATAATACAGGGCATTCTCTTTCCCTTCTTCATTCTTCTGGGCGAGCAGTGCCCCCAGTGAGTTCTCTCCCACTGCTACATACAGTATCAGAGGCTTTCCCTCGATTGGCGCTGCGAGAACTGGAGCTTTCTCCTATCGATTGGCTGCGAGAACTGGAGCTTTCCCGAGTAACTCTTTGAGGGAATCGAAGGCTTTCTGGCACGCTTCGTCCCACTCAAAGCGGACTTCTTTCTTGTTCAGCCGAGAGAAAGGCTGGCAGCGACCTGACAGGTTCGAGATGAACCGCCGCAAGTAAGCGACTCTCCCTTGGAAGCTCTTCAGCTCTTTCAAATTCTTCGGAGGAGGCATTTCTCGGATCGCCTTGATCTTCGCGGGGTCAATCTCGATTCCCCGATGCCTGATCACAAAGCCAAGGAATTTTTCGGAGGACACCCCAAAGGCGCACTTCAACAGGTTCATGCGGAGGCTCTTCTTCCTCAACCTCTGAAATACTAACTTCAAATGTTCACGATGCTGTTGATGTCCGTCGGACCTCACTACCAGGTCATCGACATAGCATTCCACATGCTTGTGCATCATGTCTTGGAAGATTACCTGCATCGCTCTCTGATACGTGGCGCTTGCATTTTTCAGCCCAAACGGCATCACCCTGGTAACAGAATATCCCGAGAGATGTGCGGAAGGTAGTGGACTCTTCGTCTTCTGGAGCCATTCGGATCTGATTATACCCTGAGTAGCCGTCCATAAAGGACATCGTCGTATATGCTGACGTGCTATCGATTAGGAGCTCCGGGATGGGTAGAGGAAAGTCATCTTTGGGACAAGCCTCATTCAAGTTGCGAAAATCAACGCACACCCGGATCTAGCCGCTCTTCTTCTTTACAGGTACTATGTTCGAGATCCATTTGGGATACTGAACTTCCCTGATAAACCCGGCCTGAAGCACTTCTTCACCTCTTCCTCTATCTTCGGGACGATATCAGGATGGAAGCGTCTCTGTGGCTGCTTGACCGACCTCTTCTCCTTTGCGATATTCAACATGTGCATCGCGATTGCCGGGTTCAGTCCTGGCATTTCAGAATAGGTCCATGCGAACACGTCTCTGTTCTCTTTCAGGAGTTGAATGTAGCTCTCCCTCTCTTCTTCGGGAATATTCTTACTGATATAAGTATTCCTCGGCCCTTCGGTGGTCCCTAGATTGACTTCTTGTAGCTCATCTATCGTGGGCTGACCCCCATCTTCGATCTGCTCTGGTGCGGCACTCGGCTGTATGACTTCATTCGGTCCAGCGGGCCTCACCTCTTCCACGGGACTAATTGTCACCATGTTAATATGCCTGATCTCACATCCTGCCCCTAGGGCTTCTTTTCCTCTGTATACTTTCGTCTTTACTTCGAAGGGTGCTAGCATGCCTTTCCAAGCTGGCGGTTCTGAACAGATGAACCCCATGTTCCTCATAATGTTTCTACTGGCCTTGCTATATCTTTCTTCTTCAATGGACAGTGTCTCTACCAGTGTTCTCTTCGCGTTCTCTTTGATCTGCAATGGGTTGCAGAGTCCGGCCTGAAATCTTATCTCATGCCTTGCTCCCATTGTCGGCGGCACGCAGAACTGGCTCGGAGCTTTAGGGAAGGGAAGAATCCTCTCAACCTTTGGCACCGGCATATTGAAGCTGGACTGCAACACGCTCATCTGTTGGCTTGTCATCTGTTTCAACAATGACTGCCCTTCCTTCCGGAGGTGCTTCGGGATCAGGTAAAACTTCTTCCTTTGCAACGGATTTCCTCTGTGAGCCCTTGTCGCTTCAGCGACCACTCGCGGAGCTTCGTCCGCTTGTCTTGGATTCTCGCCCTGGGGTTCTGCCCCCTGTGCCACCTTTGTCGGTTCGTTGGCTTTTCTGGCGGTCTCGGCCTCCTCACTCTCCTGATAGTATTGTGCATCTGCTAGGAAAGATTCAGTGACGGAGTACGGCCTCGGGTCTGCCGCCACTCTATACTGGACGCCATCTCTATTGTACTTGAAGCATTGGTGGTATGTCGAGGGAATGATACCGTATTGATGAAGCCACGGTCGTCCCAACAAGATATTGTATGTCGTCATCGCATCAATCACCTGACAGGTGACTTTGGTGCTCAATTCTTCTATTTCCAGCATGACAGTAATGGACCCTAGGACACTGCTGGCCGTCCTGATTGAACCCTTGGATAACCATGGCGCTTGGGTAGAGTGCTGTCTGTCTGAAACCCAACTGCTGCAATGTCTTCAGAGACATAATATTCACAGCAGATCCGTCGTCCAGCATGCATCTTCGGACCTCTATGTCTCGGATGAGACCTGTCACCATCAACGGGCGGTTGTGGTCTGTCAAGCTGATCGTTTTGTCTTCTTCAGAGAATGTGATCATGGACGATCGATCGATCTGCATGACCTGTTCTACGGGTCGATCCCCAGTTCCCGTTATCTTCATTCCTTCCATTTCTGACTCGATCTCTGCTATCATGACCTCACGGGCTTCTTGATCGAGCAATGCGTTGAGCAACATTTCTCGATATTTCTTCGAAAGGCACAGGGCATCGTAGATGCTGAGTCGGGTCGGAACCTTCTTCAGATGAGACACCACATCATACATCACTGGTGCCTTATCTCGAGCGTGATCTCATTGGTCAGCTGCTAGCTCATTGACTGCTTCTGCCGGTTCTTTTTCTCGAGGTGTCCCTGATGGCTCACCTATGACCGCATTCGTCCTTCTAGGGTCTGGTCGCCTTGAAATTCTCTCTGTACGACCTGCTTTCCTGACCGTAGAGCCACTACATTGACTTCTCCTTTCTCTAGGACTTGGTCCTTGTCACTGGCCCCTGGTTGAACGACCACTGAAACCATGGCACACTGAACGGGCTGTGCACACGACTGTTCTTGTCCAACATTTCTTTTTTCTCATTCTATTCTTCATCTTCCTCTCTTTCTCCAAGAGTCTTCTTTTGTTCTCTAGCCTCTTCTTGCTGCTCACAAGTGTCCATGGCTCTTCCGGTTCTGGGAATGGATTCGCCGTTGGAATTTGAACTGGCACAGGGAGGGCAGACACCACTGTCGCAGTGTTTCGGCTCGCCTCTTCCGCCTTCATATTGATGGTGCCATCGTTGATCATCCGTTGAATCTTGCCTTTTAGGACAAAGCAGTCTTCAGTCTTGTGGGTGGTCACACGATGATACCTGCAGTAGCTGGGATGATCGACCATCTTCGTTTCCTCCGGGCGTGTGCATTCTAGCAGTCTTATTAACCTCTCTTCGACCAGCTGTTCCATGATTGGGACCACATCTTCCATGTCGAAGGTATAAGGTCCGTTTACTAGATTACGCTCTTCTATCGTGAGATGTCGTGGCCTCTGAAAACTCTTGCCTTTGTCTTGAGTCATGGTTACTGGCCTGGCCTCAATTCTACGTTCGGCGTTTGGGCGTTTCCTATCATTTGAACCCTTTCCTTTATCAACATAGTTAGAGGTTATCATCCTTCCGGCTTCTCTCCTGGGCTTCTCTACCTTGAACTGCGCTCTGGACGCGACTCCTTCCACCAGGTGGGCTTTTGTAGCGAGGTCTCGAAACGTCGAGAAGTTGTGTCCAGATAAGCCAAATGAGATCATCGCATCCATGGCCTGCATGCACATCTTGACCTGCTCAGATTCGCTGGGCAGTTCCCGGCACTGTGCTGCTATAGTTCCCCACCTGTCGATGAACTTCTCGACCGACTCTCCCTCCCTTTGATGAACCAAGGCTAAATCTGTCAATGAGACTTCTCGCTCGGTAGAGAAGAATTTGGAGATGAACAAGTCCTGCATCTGCTCCCAAGACTTGACTGACCCTGCGGGCAGTGACATGTACCACTGGAATGCCTTGCTCGTGAGCGTTGAGCCAAACAATCTGAGACAGTACTGGGGAATTGTCGACAGGTTGCCCATCATTGTCATGAATTGAGCCATGTGTTCCTCTGGCGATCCTCTGCCATCGAATCTAGGGAAGTCCGGACGCTTAAAATTGTTGGGAAATGGGAGGTCGTGGACCTCGGGTAAGTACGGCACCCGGTATACATATTTTCCTCTCTTCTCCTTTTCTCTTTCCTGACGCATCAGGTCCGTAACTGTCTGAGACAGTTCTTCTCTCGTGGCTTGAGACGGCATTGGCGGCACGCGTCCGAACACAACATTTCTCAGGCGAGCTTGTGGTTCGGCGGTGGCTGGTTCTCCTGCTGCCCCCTGACATTCCTCCACAGACTGTCGAGTAGGTACGGTTGGGCTTCTGTTTGCCCCCTGGGCAACTAGAGCCAACAGTGCTTCTTTCATCTCTCTCATCTCTCTGGCCGTGTCCTCTTGGACCTGGATAATCTCATCTATCTGTTCTTGGATTGGAGGCAGCTCTGGGTATCGCTCACTTGCCTCTCCTTCGGTGACCTGCACCATCATTACTTGCGCTCGGTACGGCCTCGTCTTGATCACGGCAGCTTCAGTAGGGATTGTCTTCATCGTCATCTTAGTTGACTGTCGAACAGCAGATCTGTTCGGTATCTTCGCTGACGATATTGTCTTCGGTATCGCTGGGAAGTTAATATCGGCGAAGGAGAACTCTGGTCTGGCTGACACGGTAGTTCTGCCGGAGTCGCGGGCGTCGCCCCTGTAGACTGGCTTCCACTGTCTCTTTGTTCTGCTCTGCACCCTTGCTGTCCTCTCCAGTCTCAGCTAGAATAACCTTCTTGTTCTCAGTCTTCTTGACGGTCTTGTGCTTCTGTACAATCTGCCATCCGGCTTCAGAGGTTGCTGCCAGATGGGGGAAGTAAAATCCTCCGGCTACTAAGAAGATCATCGTAGATGCCATTTGTTTGGTTCTTTCTCTGTCTTTCTCTTTCTGTCTTTCTCTCTCTCTCTATCTCTCTCTCTGCACAGTCATACACTCATTAGAATATTCCGCGTGCTTGGGAAAGAGAGAGGACGCGACCTTACCAATCAGCGATGCTGCTTGACAGTGGATAGACAGAAACATACGAGTACAAACTACATACATGCTATACAAAGCTTCGAAATTCTTTTGCCTTAAAGATGAAGGGAAGAACGTTCCCGTTGAGAGTCGCCAGTTTGGCGCCCGTGAAGGAGCCGAACATTTCTCCTTGTGGTTACCTTTTCCATGTACACATTAGTGTCTGCAAATGATTTATCGCAGAATGTCTATTTACTCAGAAATAACCAGAGATTCTGGTATTGAATAATCCCCAGCAGAGTCGCCAGTTTGTTAGAACTTAGAAAAAAAAGGGGGGAGAAAGATCAGAACTACTCGTCAGCAGTCCTTCTTTCTTTTTTTCGTGTTTCTTTTATTCTGGGGGAATTCTGAGTATAGAGACATTCATAGACAATCATAAGCAATCACAAAGTGTACATAAGAGAGAGATATCGCAAGGCGAATTTTATTCTAGAGATTCTGAGATCTTTTACATTCCAGGCTGTGATACTGGTCACGAGCCTTTAATTACACCAACGGCTGATCACCCTTGATTGGAAGACAAAAGACTAATCCGCCGGGGATTATGGTCTTGAGTTCATGGTCGTGTAGACCTTTGTTTTCTTGTTATGGACTGAGCCACATTTGTTGGACACGCCGGATGTCTATGTCCCATTTTCTTTCGGATTGTCCGGGTTGAGAGACTGTCAGGATTCGAGTGGTGAAACTCAGGGCCCAGCGCCTGTTACTGTGAACAGGTGACTGCTGGAATACACGATCCTCGAATGTTGGTCGGCATGACCCAAGGCCCGCGCCCGTACTTTTATGACGGGTGACCTTAGGAAAGCACTCCGCAACGTTCCCGAACGAGGGTTTTAATCGAGTGGTGCAACTCTGGGCCCGCACCTGTTACTGTGAACAGGTGACCGCTGGAATACACGAACCTCGAAATGTTGGTCGACATAACCTAAAGCCTGCGCCCGTATTTTTATGACGGGTGACCTTAGGAAAGCAATCAGCAACTACCTCATCAGCTCAACCGACGGACCCGTTGTCGATGGGTAGGGCATCGACGGTCTTTTTCATAGTGGCAGTCCATAGCAAGATGTTTCAAGCTTAGTTAGAACTCTTTTTTTGTGGTTTCTCGTGGTAACCATAACCTCTAGGTTTAGCCTCGGTACCTTTATCCGGGATGAATAGAGCTTTGTACAGTAAAGTAAATGTATTTCTTCTGGAGTTGGGCGACTCGGCTTTGAGAACATTCTTTCTTCTGAGTATTTTCAAATGATCTGTTTGGGATCAAGTAGGCTTTATCGAGCCAAGATCTTTTGAGGATCCAAATTCAATGGGCTGGATCGGCTGTTTCGATGCCTGTAAGTGGCTAAGTATAGGATTCGATGGGTACCCACATATGCCAAATTCTTATGAATAATGGGGATTGGTGCCCCGCAAATGCTTGACTCAGCTGTTGGATAGCCTGAGTACTTCAGCTTTGCCTCGGCGTCTTTGAGATCTCGGTTGATTTCATCTGGCATCAGTCAATTTTCAAGCCAACAGGGCACTTCCCAGGGCTGAAATTGACTAAGTGGTGGACCTGTTTGAGGTTTGATTAGAGAAGTCGATGAATATTATTGATAATCGTCTTTGAACAGGGGTGGATTATGTCCAAGAAGATCGCGGTGCGATCGCATTTTGATTTGCTTAGCAAAAGTCAATTTCCGGGCCAACAGGGCACTTCCCAGGGCTGAAAATGACTAAATAATGGACCTATCTGCGGTCTAATCAGGGAAATCGATGAATCTTATCGATGACTGACTTGGAACAGGGGTGGATTATGTCCACGAAGATCGCTGTGCGATCGCGTTTTGATTTGTTTAGCAGAAGTCAATTTTCGGGCCAACAGGGCACTTCCCAGGGCTGAAAATGATTAAGTAGCAGGCCTGCCAACCGCCTGATTAGGGTATTCGAGGGTCCTGAGATCGGATAACCTCATCGCGGTGCATGATTATGGTGTATCATGTCATGTAGAAGAAAAGTTTCCCTCTCGTGCTCGGTCCAATTCCGCCCGACTCTACTCGTTTTAGGCCATTTTTGGCTCTTTCGGAAGGATTTTCAGAGCCGCCAAATTGGCTAAGTGTTATTTTGGACCAAAATACTGATTTGGGCCATTTATCATTGACTGTTGGAGAATCTGATCCGGTGGATGGATAGATCTCGTCGAGACGCATCCAGGAGAGGCGGTTTCATCAAAATCCGATCTCGGACGAAGGCGGGCCACGCGACGGAAGGTCCACTCCTCCCATCAGCGTCCAGGCGCATGGGGGAGTGTGTACAGGCGCATGTGCCTATTTTTCAAGTGCATGTGACCATTTTACAAGCGCATGTGGTGTTGCATCATCTGTCAAGCGCATGTGGTCATCATCCGGGCGCATGTGCCCATTTTGCACAAAACACAGATGAAGTAGAGGTGTTCCGGGCGCATGTGGCAGTGCACATGCACCTGGACCTAAGGAGTAAGAGCATGTCCTTCCCAGACTTAGAGAAAATTCGAGATTTTTCGGCCAGAAAAGCCGGCGCATGTGGGGGGAAAAGCCGACGCATGTGGGGGATATGCCGGCGCATGTGCCCAGCACTTAGAAAATTTCAAGATTTTCTTCCTGAAATCCCTTTCCGGCGAGGGTTTCCGGCGAGGGAATCCACTCCGGCCAAGGCATCCGGCGATGGGAGAGAAAGTAAGCGCATGTGGTGCTTACATCACTCTGAGGTCGGCGGGGGATGATCTCGTGCTGATGAGTGAAGTGACTTCACTATTTATAGGGGATAATCGGGTTTGGGTCCGGTCCGGCGGGTATTTCCCGGCGCATGTGGTAGAAAACAGAACCAAGCGCATGTGGCAGAAAGCAGCCAAGCGCATGTGGTGGATCCGGGCGCATGTGCTTTCCCGGCGCTTTTCGGAAAAATGTTTAATTCAATAGAGTGCAAACGCATGTGTTTGGAGGCCAGGCGCATGTGGTTGGAGGCCAGGTGTATGTGCCTTGCCGGCGCTTTCCACTACTTAGCCAGATTTTCAGGATTCCAGCACTTAGAAAATTTCAACATTTCAGCTCCGACGAGGGACTTCCAAAGGACAGCTACCTTTTCTAGACATGCACTCACTGTCATCAAGCCACTTCTAGGCTAGGATTGACCTCCTGAATGAACGGGGTGGGGTGTGGAAGTCCAGATGTTGCCAATTTTGGTACTTCCTTCCTAATTTGGAGCCTCCGGGTCGGCTTGTATAGGAACAGTTGTTCCGGGGAGCGCGCGCATGGAAATACGCATCGTAATGACTTCAAACTTGCTATTTAAGGGTTTTGGGGTGCTTCGGATCATTTGGTGGTGAAGCGCATGTCCAGTTCCACTCTGAAATGGTAGCTGTAGGCTTACGTAACCTTTTTTGTCAATTCCGGGCAGGGACGAAACGCATTTCGAGGTGCGCAGGTAAAAATATGCACCGGATGACTTCGAAACTTGCAGGTTAAGGGTTTTAGGACATTTCAGATCATTTGGCGGTGAAGCAGCATTCCAGTTCCGCTCTGAAATGCTGTTTATGGATTTTGGTCGCTACCAAGCGATTAGGGTTGTGCTGGCGTTTTCGGGGCTCTCCCAGCCTCGAAACTTTTCCAAATCGTTGCCACTAGGCCATGGGATGTCAGTTTTATAATGGGTGAAAATTTGAGCCCCAACACTCGGGACTAGCAAAATGCTAGTTGGGGGGTGTGTTGAGCTCTTAATTGTGCATATTCTAACCCCGATTCATCACTCATTATGCATGGTTTTCATGATTTAAAGGCTAATCTAATGCATAGTTTTGTGGTTGTAGGAATGAAAGAGAGACTTCATCATTCGAATGCTTTGAGACCCTTCTTACATACCTTGACGATCAAAGGAAAGGAATAACAAAAGAGGGAAGAAGAAAGGAAAGAAGAGAAAGAAAGGAAAGAAAAAAGGAGCCCCACAAGGTGGTCCGACCGGTCTTGACTGGTCGGCTAAACAGGCCCCGACCAGTCTTGACCGGTCGGCCAATAGATCTCCCCTCTCTTAAAGCTGCTAGTGCAAGGCCAGCCTTGTCCGACCGGTCTTGACCGATCGGCCATGCAATTTCAGAGTTTCAGATTGCAGACAGCAGGCCATTCCTGTTTTTAGTTTTTTGGACCAGTTTTCTGGGCCCATCTTAATGATATTTAGAAATCCAACACATCCATGTCAAAGAGGAGCTCGACGCTGAACTAACCCAAGTGGTTTCGTGTCGATCGGAGCTACGGACTAATCGTGGTAGCCAAAAAAATATGAACTGTCCAGAAAGTTCCAGATTCTGCCTACTCCACTCTGGGCCGGTCTAGGTGGCCCATCATTGATGATATGAAGAATCTACTTTGACCATCTTTTAGACCACATCCATATATGAATAACCACAAAGTTTCAGATCAAAAGAATGTGTGGTTAGATCGTACCGGTTGAAGAAAGATGGACTATCCAGAAAGATTCAACTGCGTAGAGTTTATAAAAGCCCTAAGTGTTCTAATTTTCAGGACCATATTCTGGGATTGTTTTGGACAATCTAATCCATCTATCATGTAGAGGAGGAAGTTTTATATCATTTTTCAAAATTTTGGATCAATCCGACATCTGTACACTTCGGAGCAGTTGAAAGCAAGATGACTGGTTCTGAAGGTACCCGAAGTGCGCGATTTTGAGAGGTGGTCGGTGATATGCTTGGTGTGCCCATTCAGAGGATAATCTTGAAATCTAAATCATCTATGAGGAAGATCACATTACAAGGAAGCTATAAATCAATTTTAAAGGCAATCCGACCATTGGTCAAGCCGTGCGAAGCGAAACAAAATCTGTTACGTTGCAGTACTCTTGCTGCACTATAAAAGGGGGTGCTCTCTTCTATTCCAGGGAAACCAAGGACGTGGGGAGCAAGGAGTTCAAGTCATAGGAGGCTTCCTAGCCTCCTCCAGCTAGTTTTTCTTCTTTTTCTTAGTTTTAGTTTTATTTTTAGTATGCTTTTCATTAGCTAATCTCTTAGCTAGAGCTAAGAGGTGAACCTTATAGTTTTCTTAGATTATTTAATTCGTTTTATTGGTTTTAAAGTTGGATTTCATGTTTATGAACAATGGTTTGAAGTTAATACAAGTTCCAAGTAGTTTTTCTTAGTCTTATGATGACTCATGGATGTTTAGGGAGAATTGCTTGAGTTCTTAATGGTTGTGTGCTAGTCTAGACCTGTATGATCCGAGGAATTGGAGTACGCTCTAGTACTATGATCTTCATGTGGGAACTTCCTACCAAAGTTCTACTTTTCTGAAATTCTGAACTATGTGAGACTGTGTATGTGATTTGAATCAAGTTCAAATCATAATCTAGTTTTGTCTTGTGACAGGATTTAATGATGGTTATGATTGTGATCTTAGCCTATTGGAATTGGGATTGACCTATGCAATTGAGTATGCTCGTCCTAGCTTGCATTGAGTGAATCATATACGTGGATCATACATATGTCAGGTTGATTGTTTTAACCGCTCTATCATCCGACTAGATAGAACTTAATTTCGATTCTAGTTGAGAAAGTGAGAAACCATAGCGAATTATGCATCTAAGGAGAGCTATAAGTGGATCCTAAATGCTCTAGTTATCTTTCCATTATCAGATTTTCTATTTTATGTTCAAAACCAATTTCACAAACCTCTTTGAATCTAGTTATTAGGATAGTTGGAATTGTTTACTTCCTTCCCTGTAGATCGACCTCGGTCTTACTGTTGAACCTCAAATTTATACATTGCATTGCCCATTACACGACAAGGTTTGCATGATTTTCATGGTTTAAAGGCCCACCTAACACATGTTTTTGTGATTGTAGGGATGAGAGCAGACTTCATCCAATTGAAGCTTAACAAGGGTTATTTGAAGACATTGGAGGAAGTCCTAAGATGGACCAAAGAAAGAAGAAGAAAGAGGGAGAAAAGAGAATGAAGAAAATAAGAAAAAGTTGAAGTGAAGACAAGGCAGACCGGTCGTCCGACCGGTCAGCTACATCAAAGGGGCAACAAAGGAAGAAGGCCGACCGGTCTTGACTGGTCGGCCATGGAAACTGCTCACATGTATGAAGGGCCGACCGGTCATGACCGGTCGGCCATGCTCTCTGGACAAAAGAAAAAAAAAAAACAAAGCCCGACCGGTCATGACCGGTCGGGTATGCACGCTGGACTGATGGGAAGGTTAGTCCGACCGGTCATGACCGGTCGGCTGCACTCCCTGGAATGTTTAAAAGAGCAGTCCGACCGGTCACGACCGGTCGGCTCTGCGTACATGAGTCCTTTCTAAATTGGAACTCCGAAAAACGCTGCGCAATGCGTAGCCTTTCGCAGAATCCGACGCAAGGGAGGTTGTTTGCTATAAAAGGACACCTAGGGGCTCTTCCTAGGTGATCAAAGAGGCTAAGGAACGTGAGTTTGGAGAGTGAAGGCGATCGTGGAGCAGCTGCAACTCTCCTATTCAGGTTTTCCTGTTTTTATGCTTTATTTCAGAGTTTTTAGTTGTAGCATGACAATGCTCGGCTAGAACCTCTCAGCTAAGGCTGAGAGGTGAAGCTTGTAGCTAATTCTATGTTGATTTCAGTTTAATTCAAGTAATTTACATTCAAGTTGGATTTTTACATGATTTAGTTCCAAATAATGGTAGTTTGAGATGTTTTATCTGAGTTTATGTGCTCCGGACATGAATTCCTTTTAATTCTCTGAGATTATCATGTTTGTTTATCTAAATTCGGATGATAGTAATCCTTGAGCAGGCCATAGTCCAGAGGCATGGCTGTTACTCCACAGGCTATAGTTTTGAGTTTTGTATTGATTGAATGGAACTAGAAATTGGAAGTTCAACTTGAATGTGATGGAATGTGTGTGAATGCTTTATTCTCCTACTAGATGAGAGATAGGGCTTCAAATCTAGTTGTGTTTTCTACTTGGATTGACTGAATTGACATAGGATTACTACAAGTGGATCCTTAAAAGCCTTAGTACTTATTATCTCTGATTTTCTATTAAGTTCCTATTTTAAGTAAACATTCAATTAAATCTGATTTCTTTTAAAAACTGAGTTGCTGGAGTGATTTGGTAGCTTTTACTATTTCCCTGTGGATCGACCTCGGTCTTACCGAGTTTTATTACTACATCGCAGCCTTATACTTGAGGCGAGCGAACAAGTTTTTGGCGCCGCTGCCGGGGACATTAGATAACGGTTTTCAAATAATTCAGTGGCTGTAGAAGAAGAAATAGATAGGCTTCCTGATTTTCTTAGAACTAACTAATTCTTTCTGTTTTGTAGGAATTCTTCTTTAGTTCAAGTGCATCAGGTGATATTTTTCTAACTTAGTCTTTTTAGTTTTTTTTTTTTTTTAGATTACTCTCAGATTTCTAGATTACTCTCAGATTTCTAGGATAGGATTAGTTTCAGTTTCTGGTTGAGTGGTTTATGTCCCGTTGGGAGCGTAATCACTCAAATCGTCTCCAATCTGAAGGTGGTTTAGTTGCACCATTGTCAGTCCATAGACGAGTCCGGAATTATCAAGAGCATTGTGAAAGTTTGGGGAGTATGGATCAAACACCTTTAAGGAATCCTCCCCCCCTACTCCAACGACAAACGCAAATCAGGAAGGAGTAGGAGAGAATGAGGTACATAATGTTCCTCCAATGAGATCACTATGGGATTACCTACAACCTGCCCGTGCAATTACACCTTCTTGCATAGTTCTACCAGCTAACGGTGGGACCCTTGACATAAAACCGGGTGTAATTCAACTTTTACCTAAATTCCATGGGTTAGACTCTGACCGCCCATACTTACACTTGCAAGAATTCGAAGAAGTGTTGGCCACCTTGCATTATCCCAATGTTTCTGAGGACACAATCAGACTTAAACTTTTTCCCTTCACTTTGAAAGAAAGAGCCAAAGATTGGCTTCACTCTCTTAGACCACATTCGATTGGGTCATGGGTTGAGATGAACCGGGAATTCCTGAAAAAGTTCTTCCCAGCTCATAAAACAAACTACTCTTCGAAGGGCCATGATGAATTTTTCGGCTAAAGAAGGTGAATCTTTCTTTCAATGTTGGGAAAGATTTAAGGAACTCTTGCTTGCTTGCCCACATCATGGCTATGAGAGTTGGCGAGTTATAATTTTTTTCAATGATGGATTAAGTTCCAATATGCGCCAATTTGTGGAAATGATGTGCAATGGTGAGTTTATGAGTAAAAATCCAGATGAGGCTTGGAGTTACTTGGACATGTTGGCTGAAAACGCCCAATCTTGGGATACCTCGGATAAACCCAAGAACCCCAAGCCCACTCAAGAGAAAGGAGGGATCTATGTCCTTAAAGAGGAAGATGACGTGAATGCAAGGATAGCCAACCTCACAAGGAAGGTTGAGGCCATGGAACTTAGCAAAAGTGGAGTTCCCAAGTCCAAGGAAGCTGTTGAAACCACATGTGGGATTTGCCTCACCGACTTACACGCTACGCAAGATTGTCCCACAATTCCTGCATTTAAGGAAGTGCTACAAGAGACAGTCAATGCCACATATGGTTATCAACGGCCCTTCAATGGACCGGTAGGTAATACGTACAATGAGAGTTGGAAGAACCACCCAAATTTCAGTTGGAAGAATGCTCCTACGGGCAATCCTACTAACTCCCAAAGAGGGCCACCCATGCAAAATATGGCTCCACCTCAATTCTCATTGGAGGATACCTTGAGAGCGTTTATGCAAGGGCAAGCACAAATAAATGAATCGAATCAGCAAATGTTCCAAGAGCTTAAAGTCTCGGTTGATGAGATTAAGGGACGCTTGAATGCTAGGGAAGGGACCTTTCCGGCCCAACCTCAGCCCAATCCAAAGCAAGTACATGAAGTAAGCATCCCTAATCCTTCCAACCAAAACATGAAGCAAGCTAAATCCATTACCACCCTTAGAAGTGGTAAACAAATTGACAAGACTATTCCGGTGAAGGCCGATGAGCCTAATGATCCGGTAAATTCTGAGGATGAAAATGGATCTAACTTAGCTCCACAACAACCGGAACGCATTTACAAGCCCGTAGCACCATTCCCTTCGAGATTGGTTGCCCCAAAATCTCTCCCAAACTCTCAAGATATTCTAGAGATTTTCAGACAAGTCAAGATCAATATCCCTTTGCTTGACGCCATCAAACAAATCCCCTCTTATGCCAAGTTTCTAAAAGACCTATGCACAACAAAACGCAAATATAATGTGCAGCAAAAGGCCTTCTTAACTGAGCAAGTGAGTGCTATCCTCACTCAAAAGACCCCCCCAAAATTCAAAGATCCCGGTAGTCCCACTGTCTCATGTATCATTGGAGACTACCGGATTAAACGTGCCTTGTTAGACTTGGGGGCAAGTGTAAACTTGATCCCATACTCGGTATATGAGCAATTGGGTCTTGGTGAATTAAAACCCACCAAAACCACATTGCAACTCGCTGATAGATCTATCCGTGTACCGAGGGGGATAGTTGAGGATGTTTTAGTCCAAGTTGATAAATTCTACTACCCGGTAGATTTTATAGTCTTGGACACACAACCGGTTTTGGATGCTAGCACTCAAATACCGGTAATCCTAGGCCGCCCATTCCTTGTCACATCAAACGCAATCATCAATTGCCGGAATGGGGTGATGCAACTATCTTTTGGAAACATGACACTAGAGGTGAATGTGTTTCACTTGGGCAAAAGACATAGGGATGTCGATGATGATGAGTTCTTCGATGTGAACATGCTCGAAACTTTTGAAGAAGAAGAACTCCTCTAACTTGAACCACTAGAAAGCTTGGAGACATGCGTAGCACATTTCATGGATTCTGAAGATCCCATCATTAGTGAGATTGTGCAGGCATTAAATATAGAAAGACCGGTGGTAGATATTAGCCGGTGGAGGCCCCATTTTGAGAAATTACCACCAACCACATCAAGGCCTCTACCGTCTAACATCAAATCACCAAAACTTGACCTCAAACCATTGCCATCCGAGCTTAAATACGTATATTTGGGTCAAGAGGAAACGTTCCCAGTTGTCATTGCCTCCCACCTTGAGAAGGACCAAGAGCTCAAGTTGATTGAGTTACTCAAAGAACATAGGGAAGCCATAGGTTGGACAATAGCGGATCTCAAAGGGATAGATCCTTCGGTTTGCACGCACCGAATACACCTTGAAGAAAATGCCAAAATGACTAGACAACCTCAAAGACGGCTAAATCCAAACATGATGGAGGTTGTCAAAGCCGAGGTGTTGAAGCTATTGGATGTGGGTATTATCTACCCCATCTCAGATAGCCAATGGGTGAGTCCTACCCAAGTTGTCCCCAAGAAATCCGGTATTACCATCATTGAGAACGCCAACAACGAACTTATACCAACGAGGATGACTACCGGTTGGCATATGTGCATTGATTATAGGAAGCTCAACACAGTTACTAGGAAAGACCACTTCCCTCTCCCATTTATGGATCAAATTTTGGAGAGATTGGCAGGTCATTCCTATTATTGCTTCCTAGATGGCTATTCCGGATACAACCAAATTGAGATAGCTCCGGAAGACCAAGAGAAAACCACATTTACATGCCCGTTTGGTACCTTCGCTTACCGAAGGATGCCATTCGGGTTATGCAATGCACCCGCCACATTCCAACGATGCATGTTGAGTATTTTCTCGGATATGGTGGGTGAGTTTCTTGAGGTATTCATGGATGACTTTTTGGTTTTTGGTTGTACATTTGATGAGTGTCTCAAGCACTTGAAGTTGGTCTTGATGAGGTGTGAGGAGAAGCAACTTGTACTAAACTGGGAAAAGTGCCATTTCATGGTACAAAGAGGAATAGTCCTTGGACATATCATCTCGTCCAATGGAATAGAGGTAGACCGGGCAAAAGTTGATATAATTTCCAATCTACCACCACCCAAAAGCATACGCGATGTGCGGTCCTTCCTTGGACATGCCGGTTTCTATCAAAGGTTTATAAAGGACTTTAATCACATCTCAAGGCCTTTATGCAACCTTCTACAAAAGGAGAACCAATTTGAGTGGAGTGCCGAATGTCAATTAGCTTTTTCAAAGCTAAAAGACATGTTGACAACCGCTCCTATCATGCAACCACCAGATTGGTCCATTCCTTTTGAGTTGATGTGCGATGCGAGCGATTTTGCTATTGGGGCGGTGTTAGGCCAAAAGAAAGATAAAAAGCCCCATGTCATCTACTACGCAAGTAGGACCTTGAATCCTGCCCAAGTTAATTATTCAACTACAGAGAAAGAGCTCCTAGCTGTCATTTTTGCCTTGGACAAATTCAGGCCATACTTAATAGGATCCAAAGTTATTGTTTATACGGATCATGCGGCGCTGAAATACCTTCTTTCTAAGAAGGATGCTCAGCCCCGTTTGTTAAGATGGATCCTACTCCTTCAAGAATTCGACTTGGAGATCAAAGATAAGAAGGGGGTAGAAAATGTGGTGGCGGATCATCTATCCCGCCTAGTCCTACCAAATTCCATTGACGAGTCACCTATTAAGGACTCATTCCCTGATGAGCAACTCTTTGTTGCTATGCATCCACCATGGTACGCTGATATAGCCAATTATCTTTCCACAGGTGCGATGCCGACTCATTGGACTGCGCAAGACAAACGTAAATTTCTAAGGGAAGTGCGCAGATTTTTCTGGGATGAACCTCTATTGTTTAAATATTGCCCAGACCAAATTATAAGGAGATGCGTCCCCGATGATGAACACAATTCAGTCATCTCCTTTTGTCATGATCAAGCATGTGGGGTCATTTTTCAGCCAAGAAAACAACTGCAAAAATTCTGCAATGTGGTTTTTATTGGCCCACGTTATTTAAGGACACCCACGAGTTTTGCAAAGCATGCGAGCGCTGCTAGAAGCTAGGAGGATTATCCCGTCGAAATATGATGCCTCTCACCCCAATTCAACATCTTGAAGTCTTTGACTGTTGGGGCATCGATTTCATGGGACCATTCCCCTCATCTTTTGGGCATGTCTATGTTCGCTTCCCCAAGTATAGGGTTGCGATGTAGTAATAAACTCGGTAATACCGAGGTCGATCCACAGGGACTTATGTAGGATGTCACAAACTCATCCACAAGTTTCTATTGAAGCTAACAATCAAAGTTTGAATAGAATGTGTGTGATTAACAGTTTAAGCTAAATTGAATGTAAACAAGTATAAGAAGGCACTAGGGGTTCGAGGATCCACTTGTAGCAATCCTCGATGTTCAATCCTCTGTGGTTTCCCATTCTCTCAACTAGAATCACCAGTCAGGTCTATCTAGTCGGATGATAGAACTGTTAAACCAAAAGTCTGTAACATGTAAGTTCTGTGCATAAAGTTCACTCAACTCTAGGCTGATCTGAGCATGCTCATTGCATAGGTCATTCACCTTTTCTATAGGTCCAATTCCCAATCATAACCATCCTCAAGTCTTCTCACAAGACAAGGCTAGATCATGATTTGAACTGGATTCAAATTATATGCACAGTCCATACATATTCCAGATAATCAACCAAAACTAGAACTTTGGCATGAAGCCCCTTTATGAAGAGCTTGGTACTAGAGCGCACTCCAATTCCTCGGATCATACAGGTCTAGACCGTTGCAAACAAATTAAGAAGATAAGTAATTCATCCAAACATCCATGAGTCATCACAAGACTAAGAGAAATTACTTAAAAACTTGTATAAACTTCAAACCTTAGTTCATAATCATGAATTCCAAACTGAAAACCACTTAACTAGGAATTAAAACATCCTGGATACACTACAAGCTTCACCTCTTAGCCCTAGCTAAGAGGTTTAGCTGCTCATGATCCAAGGAAACATGAAACAACTACAAAAAGCATAAAAACAGCAAAGCAAACCAAAAGGAGTTGTGAAACTCCAATCTTCACTTTCACAGCCTCCAACCTCGCTTGAACCCTTCTAGGATACCCTAGAAACAATCCCTAGGTGTTTATTTATAGTTTGGCGGCTCCCCAACGTCGGAAGAATCGGAAATTTGCGTAACACTTACGCAGCGCAGAGAATTTCGGGAAGAAATTAGAAAGTTCCAACTCAGTACGCATGGCCGACCGGTCATGACCGGTCGGCCTCAAGTGAAAACACTCCAGCAGGTATGCCCGACCGGTCAAGACCGGTCAGGCCTTGTAGAACCTTAATCCAGCAAGCAACTCCGACCGGTCAAGACCGGTCGGATGTCTTTCTTCACATTGCAGCAACACTGACCGACCGGTCTTGACCGGTCGGTCCTGTTCATTGAGTTCCCAGCAACACTATCCGACCGGTCATGACCGGTCGGACGTCTTCAGCAGCGTCCTTCATACATGGCAGACCGGTCACTGACCGGTCTGGCTTCCTTGGCCGACCGGTCACGACCGGTCAGCACCTTTTTCTCTTCTTTTTCTTGCTTTCGTTCTTCTCTCTTTGCTTCTTCATTTCTTTTCTTCTCTGGTTCTTGGATGTTTTTCATCAGAATAATCCTAAGTGAGCTCTTTATGTCTTCAATTGAGTAGAGTCCACCCTCAATCCTATAGTCACAAAACATGCATTGAATTAGCTTACAAACCATACGAATCTTACATAATGAGTGATGAATTGGGGTTAGAATATGCACAATTAAGAGCTCAACAGTCTATATTCTGCTTGCCGTAGACTATGTGTCTAAATGGATAGAGGCTATCCCATGTAGAACCATTGATCATCGTACGGTTCTCAAGTTCCTTAAAGAAAACATACTTTCTAGATTTGGGACGCCTCGAGCCATTATTAGTGATGGTGGTTCTCACTTTTGCAATAGACCTTTTGAAACTTTGATGAAGAAATATGGTATTAGGCACAAAGTGAGTACCCCATACCACCCACAAACAAGTGGGCAAGCTGAAATCTCCAATAGGGAAATCAAGCAGATTTTGGAAAAGACAGTGAGACCGGATCGCAAGGATTGGTCCCTAAGATTAGATGATGCACTTTGGGCTCACCGTACTGCCTACAAGACACCCATTGGAATGTCCCCTTATAGACTTGTCTATGGGAAAGCTTGCCACTTGCCTGTAGAGATAGAACACAAAGCCTATTGGGCAATTCGGGCTCTAAATTTTGACGTTGACAAGGCTAGCTCGCTTCACAAACTTCAATTAAATGAGCTTGATGAGATCCGGAACGATGCATTTGAGAATTCGAGAACTTACAAGAGCAAGATGAAGGCCTTTCATGACAAGCACATCTTAAGGAAATCTTTCCATGAAGGACAGAAAGTGCTCTTGTATAATGCCCGACTTCATCTTTTTTCGGGAAAATTACGATCTCGATGGACCGGCCCATATATTGTCAAAGAAATTTTTCCTCATGGGGCTGTTGAGATTGAGAATGCAGCGAATGGTGACTGTTTCAAAGTTAATGGACAACGCCTTAAACCATTTGTTGAGAAATTTGATTCAGAGGACATGTCCATCTCCCTGAATGATCCTGTCTATCAGGATGATTGATCTCTTAGTCTGATGGAGGTATAGTATAGGTAGGTTTAGTTTTGTTTTACTGTTTTAATAGGTTTTAGTTGTTGGAGAATTCCATGATCGCTCCTTCAGGTACTATTGTTCTCACTCTCTCATTGTTTACCATTGCTCTCATGTTCATGCTAATTGACTCTCTTTTTACATTGAGGACAATGCAAGATTTGGTTGGGGGGTGAGATGAGATTCTTCATCTAGCATATTGCAACATTTTGAGCTTCATATGCACAAAATTTTTTCGAATTTTCTAACATCTCAAAACTCTGTTAGAAAATCTTGTTTCTATACATTTGAGATGCTATGAGTATAAGAAGAGGAGATACGAAGTGTGTGATGTTGTAGTCTTGAATTTCTTCCAACATAATGGTTTTATATGTTAATTCCCCTATTGTTATGATTGATAGAAAATTTGAACACCTTTACACCAAGTTCACATTACACGATTTTCATGAGTGACAGGTTTATGTGATTTGTGGATTAGCTAGACTTTGATTTAAAGGTGTTGAGCAGCCAAGCCGGGGTATTTTGTCCATCCTTGTCCATGGGAAAATAACAGGAGATATGGATTTCTAAAAATCCTATCTAATTTAAAAGAAAAAGGAAAGAAAGGATGAAATCGGGAAGGAAAGAAAAATGGTGGAAAATTCCGAAAAGGGCTACCTATTACCAACCGGGGGATGGTCGAACCGTAACCAAAGCCGGAAATGGGACGTAGTGTGAAAGCCGTCGGAAGGATGGTAAGGCAAATTTCCTGTCATAGGCTTGTTGTTGCTCTGTGCACCTTAAAATCATTGGTTTACCTAATCTATGAAGAAGATGATCCCAGGAACTCATGAGATGAATTTTCACTATACACACTAGGTTGAATTTGTTCGAGTTCTTCTATTTATCAATCAATCAGCAGGAACTTCATGTAAACACTTCTTATGTTTTGAGAGTCCAGGGTTCAGCTTCTATCACCTAATTTCTTCAAATTTTATATTTCTGCATCTTGGAATGGATAGAAACATGGATTCTGGAAGAGAGTTGGGTTTGGAGGTTTGAAATTGTTTCACGCATGTTTTGCTCGGGACTAGCAAAAAGCTGGTTGGGGGGTGTGTTGAACCTCAAATTTATACATTGCATTGCCCATTACACGACAAGGTTTGCATGATTTTCATGGTTTAAAGGCCCACCTAACACATGTTTTTGTGATTGTAGGGATGAGAGCGGACTTCATCCAATTGAAGCTTAACAAGGGCTATTTGAAGACATTGGAGGAAGTCCTAAGATGGACCAAAGAAAGAAGAAGAAAGAGGGAGAAAAGAGAATGAAGAAAATAAGAAAAATTTGAAGTGAAGACAAGGCAGACCGGTCGTCCGACCGGTCAGCCACATCAAAGGGGCAACAAAGGAAGAAGGCCGACCGGTCTTGACCGGTCGGCCATGGAAACTGCTCACATGTATGAAGGGCCGACCGGTCATGACCGGTCGGCCATGCTCTCTGGACAAAAGAAAAAAAAAAAAAAAAACAAAGCCCGACCGGTCATGACCGGTCGGGTATGCACGCTGGACTGATGGGAAGGTCAGTCCGACCAGTCATGACCGGTCGGCTGCACTCCCTGGAACGTTTAAAAGAGCAGTCCGACCGGTCACGACCGGTCGGCTCTGCGTACATGAGTCCTTTCTAAATTGGAACTCCGAAAAACGCTGCGCAATGCGTAGCCTTTCGCAGAATCCGACGCAAGGGAGGTTGTTTGCTATAAAAGGACACCTAGGGGCTCTTCCTAGGTGATCAAAGAGGCTAAGGAACGTGAGTTTGGAGAGTGAAGGCGATCGTGGAGCAGCTGCAACTCTCCTATTCGGGTTTTCCTATTTTTATGCTTTATTTCAGAGTTTTTAGTTGTAGCATGACAATGCTCGGCTAGAACCTCTCAGCTAAGGCTGAGAGGTGAAGCTTGTAGCTAATTCTATGTTGATTTCAGTTTAATTCAAGTAATTTACATTCAAGTTTGGATTTTTACATGATTTAGTTCCAAATAATGGTAGTTTGAGATGTTTTATCTGAGTTTATGTGCTCCGGACATGAATTCCTTTTAATTCTCTGAGATTATCATGTTTGTTTATCTAAATTCGGATTATAGTAATCCTTGAGCAGGCCATAGTCCAGAGGCATGGCTGTTACTCCGCAGGCTATAGTTTTGAGTTTTGTATTAATTGAATGGAACTAGAAATTGGAAGTTCAACTTGAATGTGATGGAATGTGTGTGAATGCTTTATTCTCCAACTAGATGAGAGATAGGACTTCAAATCTAGTTGTGTTTTCTACTTGGATTGACTGAATTGACATAGGATTACTACAAGTGGATCCTTGAAAGCCTTAGTACTTATTATCTCTGATTTTGCATTAAGTTCCTGTTTTAAGTAAACATTCAATTAAATATGATTTCTTTTAAAAACTGAGTTGCTGGAGTGATTTGGTAGCTTTTACTATTTCCCTGTGGATCGACCTCGGTCTTACCATTACTACATCGCAGCCTTACACTTGAGGCGAGCGAACACTTACCGAGATTATTACTACATCGCAACCCTACACTTGGGGAAGCGAACAGGGCGCTCACCCTAAGGTCATCAACTGGGCCTATTGCACATGCCAGGGTGCTCACCCTACGGTAATAACTGGAGTCCTCAAATCGTGCTATGCATGAATTAAATCAGTATTCAAAATTCAAAATCAAATCATCCATGTCCAACCCTACTCGGTTATCAAAATTCACATGAAATCTCAACAGTATAATTTATAAACAGAATAGAAAATTCTTAATATTACTAATAGAAATCATCAATCAATTTAATTCAAAAATTAAACGAATTAAACCTTCTCATAATTCTAAAATTCAAACATAAACAAATTAATGAAAACCTAGAATTTCATAGTGAAAAACAATACGAGAAATAAGTCACTTTAGTTGATTGAATCTGAATTTCTCTTTATTTCCTTCCTTCTTCTTCTTCTTCTTCTTTCCTTTCCTTCTTTCTTTCTTCTTCTCCTTCTTCTCTTTCTTCTTTCTTCTTCTCTGGGGAGAGAATCTGACCACTAGGAGTTGACGAATCCTCCCTCCTCTCTCTCTCTCTCTCTCTCTCTCTCTCTCTCTCTCTCTCTCTACTCGAACTCTCTCTCCTTCTCTCTCTCTAACGGATATCTGAGGAGGGGAGTGCGACTAAAGGAGGGATTTTATAAGGTGCAAAGTCAGTTGATGGCGTACACAGATAGAAAGACCGGGCCGGTTGCGATTTTGGTGTTGGCACCTCCTGGGATTCATCCCGTCGAACTTTCTTGCACTTGATCGCATGTAGACCGTTCAAATAATAGGTGGGGTCCATGAAAACAATCCCCTAAAATTTCAGGGACTCATGCGTAGGATCAGTCCTAATCATGAGCGTTTTGTCTCGTTAGACTCTGGAGATAAAAGGATTGTGCGATCCACTCAAGCTTTTAATTATAAAAAAGGACTTCGCACTTTAGTAGTCCCAGGAGGGGGCTACATAATGGACGGGGTGGATTTTCATATGGGGTCCACCGTGATGGACGGTGTGGGCCGACAGCGTCGGCAGCGTGGACGTTGTTGCAGTGCTGGAGACGAAGACAGACTCCTTTCTGCGTTCGCACAGTCAAACTGCGCGACATGCACACGTGATGAACACGAGTCCCACTGTGATGCATGTGACAAATCCAGTCCATCCAGTAGCTCGGCCACATGGTTTTAGGGCATGACGCTAAAAATGAGGCAGATCTGAGATAAGGTGGCCCACTTATGGCCCAATTTCTAATTAGGGCATTTGTAGGTTGATCGAACGGCTGAAATACAACGTGTACGGCTAAAATGTGCCCATAAGCTATTATATGAAGTTTTGCATGAAACTGATTGTCAGAAACTAGAACACTTAAAAGTGTTAGTTTAACTTAAGTTTAAGTAATGGCATTTTCATAATTATTGTAAATTTACGAGTTTTGTGAGATCTAATACTTCTATGCTGTTCTAGGGTTTATTATGAGAAACTTTAATAAAGGGACCATATGGTAACTCTCTACGGATTATTTATTATTAATTTATCAATATTAAAGTTATTTAATCTATTACATAATTTATTAAATTATGATTTAAATTATTCCAAAAAACTGTGGTGTTATAAGCATGCCTGGGAAGGTTCATAGGCCAAAAATTGATGGTCTAAGTAATGTAAGTGTACGTATTCACGTCCATGCCCAGAACGCACATAAAATCTCGGGTCATTACATTCTTCCCTCCTTGAAAGAATTTCGTCCCGAAATTCATAGATTTCCCCAGTATATAAATGAGGATACTCCAAAATCTCGGGTCATTACAATAAGTAAAAGAAATGTAAACGCCCCGAGAGAGGGAATGTAATAAACAAAATAGAAACGGAGAATGAAATGAAGTAGAGTACAGTAAGCGAACTCGTAACTACAAAAGCTAATTGGTTACTTTATGTTTTTGCAGGTCTTTGATGCCCTTACTATGGAGAAATGACCAAGAGAAAGCACTCATCTACGACGTGAGTATATCCCAAATTTGAAAACCCAGGACATTCCCGAAATCGATGACAAAGGGAAGTATCACTCTCTTCATTTCGTTCTGCATTCATTATCATCATTCATTACGACTATGATTGCTATTAAAGTATATTGCAAAACATTCTAACACCCATCACATAATAAAAAGGTAATTGCTATTATCATTTCATTAACAAAAGTATGGTTGACATTTTTCAACACTGTATACACGAATGGTCAAAATGTAAGTATTCCTTACATCGATTATAATAATTCTAAGATTCAGTCAAGGTAAAGTCTTATGATCATTTCTATACATCAAGGGTTACAAAAAAGAACATCGGAAGTAAAAGATCAAAGCTTCTCCAGACATCCCGATATCAGCCTGGTCACAGCCACCCTGGCAGCTTCCATTGCCGACTTCGCTGTAGACAACACCAATGCAGGATCGGGAACATGTTGAAGCTCGATGGTCAAATCTTCTAGTTGTTTATGCACCACTTCACTCTCGCTTTCAAGCCTCATAACAGCTATTTGATCCTAAGTGACTACTGACTCAAGACGAGCGGCTTCAAAGCTTACAGCTATCTTCTCCTCCTGCAAACACTCAATCTTGACGTCGATTTCAGCTAGGCAGTCCAGGCACTCCTTATGATGTGTCTTGTTATTTGCAGAGATTCTTATGCATCTACCATCGAGCGCGCATGATGTTCCGCGACAGGTCCCAAAGGCTCCGCAATCTTCCGTTTCTCTTCAATTTAAGATCAGGCTCAGCACGTTCAGTAGCTGCTACTCTTGTGATGGAGCTTTCGAATGAAGAAATACGATTGACAATCATGAGTGTATTAGGTCCTACTACCTCGATGCAAGCTTCTAATGCTTTCATTCCAACACCCAACATATGTCATTCGAGAGGATCGACCAACGCCTTCACGATGCTAGACAACAAACCTTTTAACACACTCTGCCCAAAACAATCAAAGTGATAAAAAACAGGTATGTTTGATACTGCAGCCGCAACAACGATGTCAGAACCAACAGCAGTTGCAAGAAGGAAATATACGATAAGCAAGTGATACATCAACAAACATGAAGGTAAATCTACAAAGTACAATTCAATATGAGTTATGAAGAAGTCATAACAGAGACCACAGGAAGATCTATAGCAAGCTCCGAAGGCCCAGCAATGCATGTCTCAGCATCAATAATTGGCTCCAAAGCTTCGCCTGACAGTTCAACAATCGCAACTGGAGATGATGCGGTGGAAGCTGTAGGAACAGGCGTCAATTCAACAAGACCTATAGAAATAAAACGAAAAGAACACGATTAGCACAATTATACAAAAGAATAAAAAAATGATAAAGCATAAAGAAACATAATTACAATTGTAATTCTTACCTTATGATCGCAGGATGTCGGGTTCGACTTCGACGGCAGTGAAATGTGACGTGTCCACAACCCCCAAGACAACAGAGTAATCTCCTTGCGTTGGACAGCTCGGTGTGATAACCAAAGGGAGGTTGATATCTTTCTCACATATCCTAGGTCCGGGAGCAAACTCCTCAACATTGTCACCAGGAACAGGTGAACATGGACGTGCGCTCATCGACGGCCCTATGGTTGACGCCTTGGCAGTTCGAGGAATAAAGCATAAGGGTTCGGAAGGGTACTGGACCTCGATGTCATCATGAAGTTGTGCTTCAATCTCGAATACAACAACGTCCTCACCATCGCCTGTGCCCTCAGCACCGACGTCGTTATCATAATAATTTGCAATATAATCATTATTACTGTGATTGTTAACGTAACCCGCCTCCTAATCATCGCCTGAATAATCGACAGGTTCATCTTCAAGCTGCAACCCTAAATTATTAATAAGGATCGTCACTTGATCACTACCAACTTTAAGATCACCTTCGACATCTTTCCCTTCTGCATCGTTGGGCCTGAGCTCACCTTCGTCACCATCATCATAACCAACTTTGTCTCCTTCATCGCCTATCTCCTCTGCAGCATCAGACCGGAGCTCACCTTCTTCGCGGCTATCAACAACAGCCCCACCTTCGGCATCATCGCCTGCTACAAATTTCACCTCTAGCTCTAGCTAAGCGGTTAGCTAAGGAAAAGCATATTAAAACTATAACTAGAACTAAGAAAAGGAAGAAAAACTAGTTGTAAGAGGCTAGGTAGCCTCCTGGGACTTGAACTCCTTGCTTCCCACGTCCTTGCTTGCCCTGGAATAGAAGAGAGCACCTCTTTTTATAATACAGCAAGAGTACCGCAACGTAACAGATTTTGTTTCTCTTCGTACGGCTTAACCAATGGTCGGATTGCCTTCAAATTTGATTTGTAGCTTCCTTGTAATGTGATCTTCCTCATTGATGATTTAGATTTCTAAGATTATCTTCTGAATGGGCCCACCAATCAGATCACCGACCGCCTCTCAAAATCACGCACTTCGGGTACCTTCAAAACCAGTCATCTGCTTTCAACGCTCCGGAGTATACAGATGTCGGATTGATCCCAAAATTTGAACATTGGTAGAAAACTTCCTCCTCTACATGATAGATGGATTAGATTGTCCAAAACAATCATAGAATGTGGTCCGAAAATTAGAACACTTAGGGCTTTTATAAAATCTGTGCAGTTGGATCTTTCTGGATGGTCCATTTTTCTTCAACCGGTACGATCAAACCACACATCCTTTTGATCTGAAACTTTTGTGGATATTCATATATGGATGTGGTATAAAAGATGGTCAAAGTAGATTCTTCATATCATCAATGATGGGTCACCTAGGACCGACCGAGAGTTGAACAGCGAAATCTGAAACTTTCTGGACAGTTCGTATTGTTTGGCCACCACGATCAATCCGTAGCTCCGATCGAGACGAAACCACTTGGGTTAGTTCGCTGTCGAGCTCCTCTTCGACATGGATGTGTTGAATTTCCAAATATCATCAAGATGGGCCTCAGAAAAATGTTCTGAAAATTCAAAAAGGGGAATAGCCTATATCTGAAATCTGACTCCTGAAAGTGCATGGTCGACCTGTCATCCGGCCGATCGGCCGACCGGTCGGACGACAGGTCAGCCTTAACAAAATCAGTCTAGAGAATTTTTTATTTCTGGAGGGTTTTACCGGCCGGTCGGTGGCTATGGCCGGCCGGCCGGTCAGGCTATAAATTGTGACTTTTTCACACTTTTCTTCCTCCATTGCATTGCGTCTTTCCTCCATCTCATATCCTTTATTTCTTTGATCTTCAAGGCATACAAAGTGACTCTTTTAACCATGAATTGGTGAAATCTCCCTCTCATTCCTACAATCACAAATCCATGCATTAGATTAGTCTTTAAATCATGATAACCATGCATAATGAGTGATGAATTGGGGTTAGAATATGCACAATTAAGAGCTCAACACACCCCCCAACCAGCATTTTGCTAGTCCCGAGCAAAACATGCGTGAGACAAGTTCAATTCTTCAAAAACCAACTCTCCTTCAGAAACTATTCTTCTATACATCCCAAGATACACAAGTGTAAAAGTCAGAAAAATTAGGTGATAGAGGTTGAAACCTTAAACTCTCAAAACATAATAAGTGTTCATATGAAATCCCCACTGATTGATTGATAAATAGAAGAACTTGAACAAATTCAACCTAGTGTGCATAGTGAAAGTTCATCTCATGAGTTTCTAGGGCTTATCTTCTTCATAGATCAACTAGACTATGGATTTCAAGGTGCACAGAGCAACAACAAGCCTATGACAGGAATTTGTCTTACCGTCATTCCAACGGCTTTCACACTACGTCCCATTTTCGGCTTTGCTTATGGGTAGACCATCCCCCAGTTGGTAGTAGGTAGCCCTAATCAGAATTTTCCACCATTTTTCCATCATTCCCAATTTCATCCTTCCTTTCCTTTTTCTTTTACATTAGATAGGATTTTTAGAAATCCATATCTTTTGTTATTTTCCCATGGACAAGGATGGACAAAGTGCCCTGGCTTGGTTTCTCAACACCTTAAATCAAAGTATAGCTAACCCACAAATCACATAATCCCTTCAACCATGAAAATCGTGTAATGTGAACTAGGTGTAAGAGTGTTCAAATTTTCTATCAATCACATAAATAGGGGAATTCGCATATAAAACCATTATATTAAGAGAAGTTCAAGACTTGCAACATCACTCACTTCGTATCTCCTTTTCTTATATTCGTATCATCTCGAATGCATAGAAATAAAGTTTTCAAAAAAGTTTTGAATTTTTAGAAAATTCAAAAAAATTGCACATATGATGCTCGAAATATTGCAAACGCTAGATGAGGAATCTCATCTCACCCCCCAACCAAAATCTTACATTGTCCTCAATGTAACAAGATATACAATAAGCATGACATGAGAGCAATGAAATAAAACGAAGGAGAGTGAGAACGAGAATACCTGAGGTAGCAAGTTGATTAATGCTAGCATCTTCCATTGTCTCGATGAGACTTATTCAATCCTAATTTCAGAAAAATAAATCCTAACCTAACTACCTACCTTTGATTAGTCCGATCGACTACATGATCAAATTTGAGTAGGATTTTCATGAATTTTAATAAATTTCTCATGAGGACCATCCAAAGTCCTGCTCGACAGTAAACATGTGTGCTTCTTATCATTGAAGTCCAATCGTATTGTGCACCACATGCATAAAAGGAGGAGATAAGAGCAGCAAAAAGATATCTCCTCAAATTCTGATATGGGTTATGATCGATTAAAAATGGGTCCTCCCAATCAGAATTTTCAATGGGCTAAAGGACCCATGATGGTGGAGAGACATTCATCGTGTATTCTTCAGTTAAAGTTATCTCCTCCACAATTTCAGAATTATATAGTGCTTCCACAAACAATGGTAACGAGTGTAAAACAGTGGAATGGTGTTCTTCAGGCACCGATACCGTGTCTAACAAAATGTCCAACTCCTTAATCATTTCATCATCAAGATCATAAAATTGGGCCAAGCATTCCTCTAGGAAATCGAGATAGTCGGATGAAGAGTCCTCATCCTCCCTTAATGATTGAAGAAATTCTGTTTCAATGGTAAGGAATTCCTCCTCTATAGAGAGGAGGTCTTCCAAGGAAAAATTTTCAGATTTAGGGGTAAGCACATCATCTAACATTAGTTGATCTTTTAAAATTTCAGATTGTGCCACCTCATCATCCAAAGGAAAAGAATTTTCAATCAAAGGGAGGTCTACCACAATAGAATTTGGCATGTGTTGTTGGTGGAAGGACTCAAAAAGATCGACTTCAGCCATCTCTCTAGCATGCATATCCTCTAGAGACTCATAATCATTATGCCCATTGGTAAAAGAAACCATAGGTTCATAAGCATTCACCAACCCCTCATTGTAGGCAACCCCACTACCGCTTTCAAATTTTATGGATTCCTCGGGTTCGTCAACCGTCATTGAAATGTCTTCATCATTAAGTTCAAAGCATCCAAAAGAGATACTGGACTCACATAATTGATGATGACATTGGGATCATCGAAATCAATCTCCTCTAAAAGTCTATTCATTAAATCCGAAGAAGGTGAGACTTGGGTAGCCCCATCCTCCTCATTAAAGGGGATTGATTTGATGCTCCCAATTTCGGGCTCAACGTCTTCACAAGATGGCGAGTAAGTTTGATTTAATTGTTCATCTACATACTCATTCTATATTTCCTCAAGTATTTGTGTATACTTATCATCAAAAGAGGAAGACGTTTTAGGGTGATTGTTAATAACCATGGTTGGTTCCTCCCTTGAACAAGGAGAATGATGGTTTTCCCAATTAAGACCGTACGTATTGTAGGATGAAAAGTTATATGATGATTGATAGGCATATCCATACAAGTAATCACGCATTGTCTTAACCGGTTGGCTACTATTCACCTGTTCCTTTTGTTGTTGCACACCTTCTACCATAACCGGTGGAACATTCATGTTATTTTCAATCCGGTAATCACGTAATGTTTTTCCCGGATGATTATCCAATTTTGCTTCATTCCGGTATTCCCCCATCGTCTTACGTTGTGTCTCAATATGTGTACTGTTTTCATTAATGTAATTACGCATCGTCTTACGTGGGGGGGGGTAGTGGAGGTTCTTTGAATCTCAGAAAAATATTCATGCTTAGAGGGATCCCGATCACAATGAGTTTGGGTCCCCCAATCCGACATTTCATCCTCCAAAAGGTACTTATATGCACCATTCGTCTAATCATACATGATGAAATTTTAAGGAATTGGAAACTACCCTTAATCTAGAAAAAAAAAAAGGGAGATGGGGAGACGTTACCCAATAGAGTGAGATCTATGTCAGCAACAATGTCCTACAAAATCAAACAAAAAATTGTTAGTAATCTAGAAAAAAAAATCAGAAAATCTACTTCTATAAAAACTGAAAATCCTACCTAACTAAAACTACTCTATAACTATTAGAACAATTAGAACCGTTTAACCTTTTCCCCAGAAGCAGCGCCAAAAACTTGTTCGCTCGCCTCAAGTGTAAGGCTACGATGTAGTAATAAATCTCGATAAGACCGAGGTCGATCCACAGGGAAAGAGGTAAACAATTCCAAGTACTCTAATAACTAGAATCTAAAAAGTTTAAGAAAGTAGTTTTTCACATGAAATAGGAAAATCTGAAAATAAGAAGAACTAGAGCATTAAGGATCCACTTGTAGTAGTCCAATGCCAATCCATTCATCCAAGTATAACACAATTAGAATCAAAGTCCTATCTCTCATCTAATTGGAAGATATAACATTCAAGAACAAACAGTCCTACTTAAATCTGGAAATCAGATTTCTAGTTCTAATGAAGCACATAGAACTTGAACTTGTAGCCTTCGGAGTAACAGCCATGCCTATGGACTTTGGCATGCTCAAGGGTTACTACAATTCAAATTCAAACAACCCAATCATGATAATCTCAGAGGATTGCAAGGAACTCATGTCCGGAGTACACAAACTCTCACAATTTATCTAAAAATCCAAACTTTATTCAAACTAGAAGTTCAAAATCCAAAATTAAGAAAAGGGTACTTGAAATAAAAGAATTAAAACATTGAAACCAACTACAAATTTCACCTCTAGCTCTAGCTAAGAGGTTAGCTAAGGAAAAGCATATTAAAACTAGAACTAGAACTAAGAAAAGGAAGAAAAACTAGTTTTAGGAGGCTAGGTAGCCTCTTGGGACTTGAACTCCTTGCTTCCCACGTCCTTGCTTGCCCTGGAATAGAAGAGAGCACCTCCTTTTATAATACAGCAAGAGTACTGCAACGTAATAGATTTTGTTTCTCTTCGTACGACTTAACCAATGGTCGGATTGCCTTCAAATTTTATTTGTAGCTTCCTTGTAATGTGATATTCCTCATAGATGATTTAGATTTCCAAGATTATATTCTGAATGGGCCCACTAATCAGATCACCGAACGCCTCTCAAAATCACGCACTTCGGGTACCTTCAGAACCAGTCATCTTGCTTTCAACGCTCCGGAGTATACAGATGTCGGATTGATCCCAAATTTTGAACATTGGTAGAAAACTTCCTCCTCTACATGATAGATGGATTAGATTGTCCAAAACAATCCCAGAATGTGGTCCGAAAATTAGAACACTTAGGGCTTTTATAAAATCTGTGCAGTTGGCTCTTTCTGGATGGTCCATCTTTCTTCAACCGGTACGATCAAACCACACATCCTTTTAATCTGAAAATTTTGTGGTTATTCATATATGGATGTGGTATAAAATATGATCAAAGTAGATTCTTCATATCATCAATGATGGGTCACCTGGACCGGCCCAGAGTTGAACAGCGAAATCTGAAACTTTTTGGACAGTTTGTATTGTTTTGGCCACCACGATCAATCCGTAGCTCCGATCGAGATGAAACCACTTGGGTTAGTTCGCTGTCGAGCTCCTCTTCGATATGGATGTATTGGATTTCCAAATATCATCAAGATGGGCCCAGAAAAATGTTCTGAAAATTCAAAAATGGAAATAGCCTGTATCTGAAATCTAACTCCTGAAAGTGCATGGCCGACCTGTCATCCAGCTGGTCGACCGACCGGTCGGACGACAGGTCGGCCTTAACAAAATCAGTCCAGAGAATTTTCTATTTATGGAGGGTTTTACCGGCCGGTCAGTGGCTATGGCCGGCCGGCCGGTCAGGCTGTAAATTGTGACTTTTTCACACTTTTCTTCCTCTATTGCATTGCATCTTTCCTCCATCTCATATCCTTTATTTCTTTGATCTTCAAGGCATACAAAGTGACTCTTTTAACCATGAATTGGTGAAATCTCCCTCTCATTCCTACAATCACAAATCCATGCATTAGATTAGTCTTTAAAGCATGATAACCATGCATAATGAGTGATGAATTGGGGTTAGAATATGCACAATTAAGAGCTCAACAGCGACCCAAAAGCTTCACCAAAAGATCTCATTGTCGTCACTGTGATTCACTACAATGCACAAGCGAGGTAACATTAGAAGACAATATGATTTGCATGAATAAATATCTAAATAAGATCACACCGCCCAAATAAGGCCGCACATGCAAACAAATCATGAATAAAATAGCACACATAATCACAATCAACAAGGCATGAAGACAGCAAGTTCAGATGCATAGCAAATTAGCAAAAATGCTTGTTTCACAACATAAGCAATTGTAATCACACACACGTATATATACATGCGATTGATGCGCACACAAAGTCGCAATTCAACCCGCACTGCACTCATGTGTTCGATTTAGAAATAATCTCGATGAGTCCAGATGTTTGTGAACAAGCGCTCAAGAAACAATCCCAACATCAGATATACAGAATTGTTCATACACAACAATCTTGCATGTATTCGAAGCATTACGAGCACAGTCCGGTGGGTACACTCCAAACCTGCCTAAAATGGACAATTGCAGGCCAAAAAAGACTAAGACAAGCAGCATATTATGGGCTCAAAGCATTAAGTTCTAATCGTGTTCAAGCATTAAGCAAGATAGCTACAAACGGCATCGAATTCGGCTGAGAATAGAGCCGAATGCATGAATTTTTCACCAAGGGCAAAAGAAATGCCAAAATTCTGAAATTTGGCTTAGTGGAGCAACATGCGTCCAGGGTAGAGCCCCAGGTGCATGTGCCCTCTCATATGAGCCCCAGCCAGCGAAGGATGAGAAGAATGAAGTTTTTAGGGTGCCCCAGGCGCATGTGATCCCCCACATGCGCCCACTCCATGTAAAGCGAAAATGCAAGTTAGGAGTCAAAGCTCCAAGCGCATGTGCCCTTGCACATGCGCCCACACTTGATGGAGGGAGGCCACATGCGCCCATCCTTAAGTCCTGGAAAATGGCCAAGTATAGAGCAAGGCTCTGGGCACATGTCCAGAATAACATGCACCCGGGAAGTGCGCCCAGCTCCTGGGGCATCTCTACATGCGCCTGGGAGACCAAACTCGAATGCAAAATGCAGTCAGATGGCCACATGCGCCCACAAGGAGGCCACATGTGCCCATGCCCTAGGAAAGGTCTCTCTCCCCCAGAAAGTATCGTTCCTTTGACTCAAAAAATGAACTAATGACTCAGTGAGTCAACTATTTATACCTGAGCTTAGGAACCGATGCACCGCACAAGCGTGACATAGGCATCCAGCGTAGCACACTGGCTGGGCACTTGTTGAGGCTCAAATTCACACCCATGATAAAACAGCGTGTGACGGTCCATCTACGACGATTTAGATCGATCCCGAGATCGAAAATACCCAAAAAACACCAGCGCAACCCTAACTAACGCAATTATGACCAAAATCCGCGAACGTTATTTTGGAGCAGAACTGGACATGTGTATTACCGCCAAATGATCCGAAACACTAGAAAACTCTTAACGTGCAAGTTTAAACGTTGAGCGACACATATCTTTACATGCGCACCTCAAAATGCATTTGACCCCTGTCCGTAGCTGACCGAAAGGGTCCGAAAGCCTACAGGTACTATTTTTTAGTGGAACTGGACACGCGTATTGCCGCCAAAAGACCCGAAACGTCCAAAAACCCTTAACCTACAAGTTTGAATGTCATGCGGTCCGCATTTCTATGTGCACGCTTCCCGAAATAAAGTTCTTACATAAAGAGCTGACCCGGAGGTTCCAAATTAGGAAGGAACTACCAAAGCTCACGACATCTGGTCCTCTACACCCCATCCCATTTATTTGATAGCCTGATGAGAGGCTTGAAGTGCTCTGGCGTCAGTGACTTTGGCCTCAAGAAAGGTACCTGTCCTTTGAAAATGGACGGTCGGAGCCTGAAATTCTAAAATATTCTAAGTCTAGGAGCTATTTCTTTCTTACAGAGTGCAAAATCTGAAAATTGGCTAAGTAGTGGAGAAAATGCATTTTTTAAAGGGAGATGCTGGAGCTCCAAAACCACATACGCTCAGCACATGCGCCTGGGACAATCCTTCCCTAAAAAACTCCCAAAAATCACCCGAAAAAAGTCCAGATCAGAGACATGCGCCCGGCCTGAGGGGACATGTGCCCGGCCTGAGGAGACATGCACCCGGACACATGCGCCAGCCACATTCGCCTGGCACATGCACCCGAAAATCCTCTTAGAATCACATGCGCTCGGAAGTATCCGTCAGTACGGACCCGGATTCGTTTAAACTACTATAAATAGCAAGCTCCCCTGATGAACAAATCCATCAGCACTCCCTGATGACCTTTGAGCTATGCAAGAGGTAGCATGCACTCGCTTTGCCATCCCTTGCCAGATGCCCTCGCCAGAAAAGGATTTTCCTGCCGAAGCCCGAATGCAAAGGGAGAGAGGGAGAGAAACTCAGAAAATTTTCTAAGTAGTGGACTTTTCCCACTCTTAAGAGGGACATGCGCCCACCACCTCTTGGCCTGGAAGTATGAAAAATATTCTAAGTAGTGGGAAATCCCACTGTTTATAGAGGGACATGCGTCCACTACTTTGTTACCTGGAAATGCAGAAAACTGCCTAAGTGCAGGGGGACATACGCCCATCTATTTTTGGCTGAAAAATCGTGAAATTGGCTAAGTACCATGGACACATGCGCCCACCACCTTGGCCCAGGTGCATGTGCCTAGCCACATGTGCTTGGGAGCTGATGCTCTCTCTCTCTCCTTCTTCATGATTGGGCACATGCGCCTGGGAGGGGGGCACATGCACCCACCTCTAAGCCACATGTGCCCACACCTCCACTAGATGTGCCTGGACGGTCTTCTTGACCTAGGGGACTCCGTGGTGTGGCCAGCTTTCGATGTGGCTGGTCCCTCCATCGCACCAGTGTTCTTAGACACACATAGGCGAGCTCTATCCATCCCCCAGATCAGATTCTCCAATGGTCAATGATAAAGGCCCAAATTAATGATTTAATAAAAAATCACTAACACTTAGGCAAATTTGCAAACCTAAAAATCCTTCTAAAGAAGCAGGAAATAGTCGAAATTAAGAAGAATCGGGCAAAATTCGACCGACACCAAGAGAGAGACTTAGTTTCTCTATGATACAACACATCATAATAATGCACCACGTCGAGAAATCCTTGAATATCCTAATTAAGCGGTAAACAGGCCCAGTACTTAGTCATTTTCAGCCCTAGGAAGTGCCATGTTGGCTCGAAAATCGACTGATGCCAAATGGAATTGAATGTGATCTCACTAACGCCAAAAATGGATCCAGCATCATCGCGATCTTAGTGGACACAATCCGTCATTGTTTGAAGATAATCGTCGTCGATATTCACCAAATACCTTAATTAGACAGTAAACAGGCCCAGTACTTAGTTATTTTCAGCCCTAGGATGTGATCTATTGTTAAGCTCATAAATGTGTATATTCTAACCCCATTTTATCACTAACTATGCTTGAAATACATGATTAAAGACCCAACTAATGCATGGTTTTGTGGTTGTAGGAATGAGAGAGAGAATTCATCAATTGAAGGCTTAGAGATGCTGTTTACAAGCTGTTGGGGTCCCAAAAGTCAAAATCTTCAAAACTAGGGTTACAAGTGTACAATCTGTCACATCACTAGATTCAGGGCCAGTGCGTCAGAAGCCTCGACAGACATCGCAATGCACACCAAACTTTACCAAAAATGGAAATTGGACCCAGGGGTGGGCCCCCACCATTCATTATGATCAAAACCCTCCAAATTTAGTAGGGTAAGTTCAATAAGGAACAAACATAGCCAGTGCATTAGCATTCATTACAAAGTGGGCCCCACAAACCATCATTTTTGCAAGATAATCCCAAAATAAGTACGTTGGCGCATCAAGAAATTCATCTAGCGCATCAAGAAATTCAGACAGTTTTACAAAGTGAATTTCAGGACGCACTGACCCTCAGCGCATCAAGAAATTCATCCAGTGCATCAAGAAATTCAGACAGTTTTACAAAGTGAATTTCAAGACGCACTGACCCTCAGCGCTGTTGGGGCTCAAATTCGTACCCATTATAAAACAGTATTCGGTGATCCATCTACGATGATTTGGACTGATTTCGAGATCCAAAATACTCAAAAAATGCTAGTGCAACCCTAACATGAGCGATCGTGACCGAAACCTATAAGTGTCATTTCAGGGCGGAATCAGACATGCGGATCAATGCCAAATGATCCGAAATGCCCTAAAACCCTTAACCTACAAGTTTCAAAGTCGCGCGATGCATATCCTTACCTGCGTGCACCGAAATGCGTTTTGCCCGTTTGGAGCTGACCCAAAGGGCCCGAAAGCCTACAGGTACCATTTCGAGCTGGAATTAGACATGCGGATGGCCGCCAAATGATTCGTAATGCCCGAAAAACCTTAAGTAGCAAGTTTGAAGTCCTTGCGATGTATATTTCTATGTGCGCGCTTCCCGGAATAATATTCTTGTTCAAATAGCCGATCAGAGGGTCCAAATTGGGCAGGAACTACCAAAATTCATAGCAGATGACCATCGGTACCCCACCCCATTCATTCAGGAAGTCAATCATGGCCTAAAAGCGACTTGGCGTCAGTGACCTCAGTCTCCGAAAAGGTAGCCCCCCTTTGAAGGTCGGTCGTCGGAGCCCAAAACCTGAAATATTCTAAGTAATGGAACATGCATTCGTTCACTCTCTCTCCACATGCATTCATTCACTCTCTCTCCACATGCAGATGCCATGAGGAGACATGCATTTGCCCTCTCACCACATGCGCATGAGAGCCCTTTCTCTCCCTTTTCCATATTTTTAAAATTCTAAAAATATCAAAAATCATAAAAATGCATGATAAATATGGCACATGCACACACTTTAGAGGGCACATGCGCCTGATTAGTGGCACATGCGTCCATGGTATGGGCACATGCGCCCACCCTCTCACAACATGCGCATGATCCCTCTTCGCAATCACATGCGCTTGGTGAAATTCGATTTTTGGTGGACCCGGGACCCAATTAACATACTATAAATACCCCACTCACTTCTAAATGAGGGGGAGAGAGGCTTCATTTTCTAGAAAGGATCATCAGAGCAAGGTAAAAATCCTTGCCGGAATCCTTCATGGGCGATTCACATGCACCCATACCCTCGTTGGATGCCATCGCCGGAAAGGGATTTCTCCCACCGGAAGGAGAAGATTCAAATTTCTCCAAAGTCGCATGACATGCACCCATACTTTGCAGGGGAAATGTGCAAATATGCACTAAGGGGCATAGTGACATGCGCCCATGCAGGCCTCATGCGCCCGGGAGATGCACATGCGCTCACCTCCCATCCATTCACTCTCCTTCCTTTTCTTCTCATCACATGCGCTTGAGGGAGAGTGCACATGCGCCCACATCCCATACCAGGTGCGCCCAGACGCTGGTTAGGGTGTGAGATCTCCCATGATGTGGCCCGCCTTCGATGATGTGGCCCGCCTTCGATCTAAATCGGTTTTTGATCAAATTGATCCCCTTGGACACACATCTATGTCCTCTATCCATCCCCAGGACCGGATTCACCAACGGTCGATGATAAATAGGCCAAATAAGCAATTTGATAAAAAAAAAGGCCTACACTTAGCCAATATTGCAAACCTTGGAAACCCTTCCGAAAGAGCCTAAAATGGCCGAAATCGAGAGGAATTAAGCGGAATTTGACCGAACCCGAGAGGGAGACTTCTCTCCGCCATAACATGATATATCATAATCATGCACCGCAACGAAGTTATCCAAACTTAGGGGCCCCGAATACCCTAGTTAAGTGGTCGGCAGGCCCACTCCTTAGTCATTTTTTTAGCCCTGGGAAGTGCCCTGTTGGCTCAGAAATCGACTTACACTAGGCAAATCAAAATGCGATCGCACTACGACCCTCGTGGACATAATCCACCCCTATCCAAAGACGATCGTGACAGGTATTCACCAAATCCTCCAATCAGATCGTAAACAGACCCTGGGAAGTACCCTGATGGCCCAAATATCTACTAATGTCAAGTGAAATCAATCACGATCGCAAAGACGCGAGGGCAAAATATCGACGACATAAAGATATCTACGAAGCAGGTTAATCAAATCAAATGCATAATTTGTCTGATACACTGAACATCTAGCATAAATGCAATCTTCTCTTGAGCATGCATAAAGCATAGTTACTTTGTACTGTACTCATTTGCATCCATTGCATGAATTTATTTCATCTCGGACGAGTTAAGAGACTAAATCGAAGGGGACTATGGTTATCATCAAAAACCATAATGAAAGAGTTCTAAACGTCTCAAATACTTCATCGTTAAGACCAGTTGATGTGCGTCCTGTCCAAGGCGAGATCCGTCAGTTGAGTGGCTAAGGGAATGAGTGCCTTCCAGCAAGTCACCCGTCCCATCAGAGATGGTCACTGGCCCTGGTTGCAGTAAGTGGATGCCCTGGAGTGTATCTTTGAAAGTCATATCGTCCATAGAGACGTGTCATGACACTAAGATATACTACTCGGTCAAAACCCTGTTTGCACAAAGACCCCATGGAGTGCCCTCCAGTAAGTCACCCGTCCCATCAGAGACGGTCACTGGCCTTGGTTGCAGTAAATGGACTCCCTGGAGTGTATCTTTGAAAGTCATATCGTCCATAGAGACGCGTCATGACACTGAGATATACTACTCGATCGAAACCCTGTTTGTACAAAGACCCCATGGAGTGCCTTCCAGTAAGTCACCCGTCCCAGCGGAGACGGTCACTGGCCCTGGTTGCACTAAACGGAAACCGTGAAGTGTATCCCTGAAAGTCATATCGTCCATAGAGACGCATCATGACACTGAGATATACAACTCTATTAAAATCATGGTTGCTACTCAATTAGGAACGCCCGAGGAGTATGGGACCAACATATAACTGGTCTTAACAATGGCTTAGTCCATAATAAATCCTAGACTTGGTCTCGGCGACCATGAACTCGAGACTATAATCCCTGACGATTTAAACTACTTGCTCAATCTATCCGAGCTTCATTCCTTTAATATTCCATCTATTGTATAACTGCAATTCATAGTGGAATCTTGTCGCTTTGTGCTATGGTTTTCTCCCGTAAGGGTTTCCACGTAAAAATCTCTGTGTTGTCTATGTTGTGCTTTATTTATATTTATGCTCTTTTAATGCTTTATTTAATTCATTTATGATACATGCATGCATTTACTTTTGCCTTCTAATCAAGGGTGATCATCCGTTGATGTAATTAAGGGTTCGTGACCAGTTCACAGCCCGGAATGTAAAAGATCTCGGAATCTCTAGAATAAAATTCACCTCGCAGTGCTTTCTCGTGTATACTTTGTGATTGCTTATGATTGTGTATGAATGTCTCTATACTCAGAATTCCCCCAGAATAATGAAACACATGGAAAAAGACTGCTGACGAGCGGTTCGATTTTTCTAAGCTCTAACAAACTGGCGACTCCACTGGGGATCGTACCCAGAATCTCTGGTTATCTCTGAGTAAAGAAACATCCTAAGATAAATCGTTCACAAACACAGATGTATGCATAAGAAAGTTCTGCTAGGAGAAATGTTCGGCGCCTTTACGGGCGCCAAACTGGCGACTCTCAACGGGAACGTTCTTCCCTTCATCTTTAAAGCAAAAGTTTTCTAAAAAAAAAAAAATTCAAAATCTCGCATGGCATGCATATGATTCGTACTTATATGCTTTTGTCGGTCATTGAGCCATATCGTGATTGGTAAGGACGCATCTTCTCTTCTTTCAAAGGTGCGGGGCGTTCTAATGTGCGTATGACTGTGCAGAAAGACAGAAAGACAAACCATCAAAACTATACAAATGGCAGCCACTATGGTCTTCCTAGCTTCTAGGGGATTTTACTTCCCTCACCTCGTGACAGCACAAACAACGATTCCGGAAGCCGGATGTCAAGTTGTGCAGAAACGCCGATCACTGAAGAGGGCTGAAAACAGACAATTGACTTCAGTCAGAGCAGAAACAGTGATGACACAGAGCAGTGTGAGGAGACAATGGAAGCCAGTTCGCAGGAATGAAACCCACAATGCTATCAGAGCCACCGTGTCACCCAGGCCAGAATTCTCCTTCGTCGTTGCTGATTTCCCGATAATGACGGGAACAGCACTACCAGTCAAAACACCGAACCAATTCACTATCCAGGGATTGACTGAGACTGCAATGAAGGCATGCTCTACTGAAACCAATATGACCAGGGCTAGACCACAGCGAGTGCAGGTTGCAGTGGTACAAGTCGTAGAAAGGGAGGCGAGCGGGCAAGATGCAGAGCTGCCTCCAATCCAAGAGCAAATAGATGAAATCATTCAGGTCCAAGAAGACACAGCTAGAGAGGTCAGAGAAATAAAAGAAGCATTGGTGGCTTTAGTCACCCAGGGGGTAGTCAGAAGCCCAACCGTTCCCTTTGGACAACCACTGGGAGAGTCACAGGATACAACAGGAAAACCAGTAGCCGTAGAACCACAAATTCGCCCAGGGAATGTTTCATTCAAGCGTGCACCGCCGCAACCATCTCATGCCACGAAAGAAGAGTTGTCCCAGACAGTCGCGAACCTGATGCGTCAGGAAAGAGAAAAGGAGAAGAGAGGAAAATATATATATCCGATACCGTATCCGTCCGAAGTCAACGAAATCCCATTCCCTGAGGACTTTAAGCATCCCGACTTCCCACAATTCAACGACAAAGGGTCACCAGAGGAACATATGACCCAATTCTTGACGGTGCTAGGGAATTTGTCCATAGTACCTCAATATTGCCTTCGATTGTTTGGGTCGACACTGACTGGAAAGGCATTTCAATGGTATATGTCATTACCCGCAGGGTCTATCAAGACCTGGGATCAGATGCAAGATTTGTTCATTTCCAAATTTTTCTCCACTGAGCAAGAAGTCTCGCTGACGGATTTAGCCTTAGTCCATCAGAGGCAAGGAGAGTCAGTCGAGGCGTTTATTGACAGATGGGGAGCCATAGCGGCGCAATGCAGAGAGTTGCCTCGCGAGCTTGAGCAAGTCAAGATGTGTACGCAAGCCATGGACCCAATAATCTCATGCGGTTTATCCGGACACAATTTCTCAACGTTCAGGGACCTAGCGACAAAGGCCCATATGGTAGAGGAAGCCGTGCTAAGAACGCAGTTCAAAGCGGAGAGACCGAAGCATGAGATCGGGAAGACGGTCACATCAAGTTACGTCGACAAGAGCAAAGCCTTGAAAGATAAAAAACGGTCACATCCAGAACACGAGATTAAAGGCAATCCAGCGGAAACTCAGTTTAGAGCCGAAGGGCCACGAAAATAAAAAAAGATGATGATTGTCGGACGGGGCAAAGTAGAAGGACGTTACTCGTTTCACCCGGAAGACCTTATCCCAATAATGGAACGCCTAGTCGAAGAAGGGGAACTACAGTTGCCAGAACTGATTCGACCAGAGGAAGCAGGACAAACGGATACCCCCAATTATTGTAAGTATCATCGAAGCTTGGGACATGAGACGGGAGAATGCCTCATCTTGAAAGGGAAAGTGCAAAGACTGATCAACCAGGGTATCATTAACCTAATGACAGAAGAAATCAGTCGGGTTACGTCAGCTGTAGTGACAATAGCACCTGCGATACCACCAGTTCATGATAAAAGACTGGTACAAACAACAATGGTAAGGGCTGTCGAAGAAAGAGAATCGGCAGGACACGACGTCGAATTGTTGGCGATCCGAGAGCAAGTCAGCAAATTGGTCCAAGCCCATAGGGAGCTATCCAAACAGATGGAAAAAGTTCAGGAGGCTTTAGCCATCTTGATCTCACAGAAAGCGACCCCTAGTAGCGCTCTGCCTGTCCGATAGTTGGAAGAAGAAGCACTGGGGGCAGCCCGTAATGTTGTTGAAGTAAGACAACAGAGCCACACCGAACAAATAAAAGCGCGTATGTCAGGTTCAGACTCCATGATCCCATACGAACTTCTAGGCAATATCTCTTTCACCCTTCGTAACCTGGCTGCAGAAGTTCGCATGATAGAGCAATCCATTTCAGAAACACGATCTCAAGCAAAAAAGTCAAGACACAAAATGAGAAAGAGGACACGGGTAGATGTAAGAAAGAACCCTAGAAACCGAAAACAACCGAATCCAGGGCATGAGGCAGAGACCAGTGTAATGAGGACACAAGACAAGGGCAAAGAACCTCAAAAGTCGCGGCACATGACAATCAGTGAGCGAGATGAAAAGAACGGAACGTATACATTTGACATCAAAGACCTTGTCCCAATTATGGAGCGACTAATCGAAGAAAGAAAATTGCGACTCCCAAAGTCTGTTCGACCAGCAGAAGTAGGACACGTGGATGATCCCAACTATTGCGAATATCACAGATGCATAGGCCATAAAACCGAGCAATGCTTCATTCTGAAAGGAAAGATACAAAAGATGATAAACAAGGCGTCGTCAGTTTGAAAATGGAAGGGTCCAATGGAACCCCGGCTAGTACGGTTCCAATAGATATCACTTAGGAAGAACTCCATTTCCTAAACTGCAATAATCGTGAACGTTTACAAATAGTTCAAGCAGTTTATAAAGTAGATAGGAATATACTTACGTTCACTCATGCATCTACTTCATCTATATGCTGTGTTTCATGCTTGTTTACATGTTCACTCACATCATACTGTTGTGCATATGAATATAAAATGTTCGTAGAGCTCTTCTTAATGACAGGTACCATAGTCGGAGAATATTAAAGAATCGACTCCACGAATCATCAACCGACTTATTATATCCTCATCAGACCAGTCGAATCAGGAGAGAATATCTTATAGAAAGTCTACGCGAATCACAACATCCCCATATTATGGTATCTTTGTCACAGGTTCTCATATTAGGTATCCTGGTATTCTGGCATTCATCTGCTTAATAGGAAAATACTTCAAAATTGATGGATTCTCATATATATGTATATGTGGTTTTACATGAAGATGATCGAGATACTCTATTATTATCGATCTCTTATACTTATGCACAACGTTTTATATGAAGAGAATCGGAACATCGTTATCTATATCCAGCTTTCGTATTATGTCATGGATCTCCCATCATTATCGCATTATTCTTCTACTGTATATGAAGATAAGTCACGGTTGGGAATCTCCTGCATACATATGTATACATACGGCCTTATATGAAGACGATTAGGGCATTCTATTATGTATCACTTCACCTTGAACATATTGACAACTTCCTCTTATGAAGAACTCTGCGACAAGAATATGCAATTAAAGATTATGATCAGACGGGTATTCAGCACGGATTCCTAAAGCACAAGATTTATCTCATTAGAATGAAGTGGTCTTACAAAGTGACGAGCCAGAAGCACTGGGGGCAAGCCCCAATATGTTATGAGAAATTCAAGTTTATAAGAAGAAGAAGCACTGGGGGCAAGCCCTAATATATTATCAAAATCTCAAGTCTGTAAAAAGAAATGACTGGGTGCAGTCCAGGAAGGATGACAGATAAACCCAAAAACACGGAGCTAAAAGAAAGTTTTGAGCTGATGACACGAGCGTCTCTCGAAAGCGATGACCCAAGGGTATGCAGGTTAAGTAAAAAGGGAAGTATTATTCCTATGGATTTTTCCATTTTTATGCTTTGATATACTTAGTTTACATTAAATTCACACATAATACATTATTTTATGCATACTAGTCTCAAACACATAACACCAAGTAGCGGTTTAGCAAAAGAATCATTATCATCATTTTAGATCATGAAGTATGCAGCTAACAAGTTCTGATGTCAATTACATCGGATACAAGTGACAGTTAGGTATTCAGAATAGCTATCTAATACCACTTTAGTTTGACAATGACCGTAAAAAGCAAAAGAACAGAATTACAACTTCTCCAAGCATCCTGTTATGAATTCATCACATCTTTCCGCGTTGCCTCCATGGTGGCCTTTGCCTCCGTTAGCGTCAGCGCAGGATTCGAAATATCACGAAGTTCAATTTCTAAGTCTGACATTTGCCTGCGCGCCGCTTCTCTTTCACTCTCGAGTTGTGCAACCTCAGCACGGTTCTGATTAACGATAAGATCAAGACGGGCAACCTCAAGATTTATGGCCGTTTCTTCCGCTTGCAGCCGCTCGATCTCAGATCTGATATCAGCAAGATGATTAATACACCCGCGACGTTGAGCCTCACTATCTTCTAAGGTTGTTCTAGCATTAACCGCTGAATGTTCTCGCTGCTCTACGACAGGCCGCAAAGAAGACAGCACTCTCCGTTTCTCTTCAGCCGTAGGGTCAGGTTCAATCCGTTCAGTCATAATAACATGCGCAACAGAATCCTCGAAAGAAGAAATGCGACAGACTATTTTGGATACATTAGGCCCGATTACTCTTGCACAAGCTTCCAATGCCTTCACCCCTGCTCCTAGTGTATGCCACTCGCTTGGCTCAGCCAATGCCTTTGAAATGTTGGATAGTAGACCCCTCAATACACTCTGTCTGAAACTAGTCTAAATGATCGAAACAAGGAACGTCGAATGCTCCGTGGGCAGCCGCCTCAGAACTGACAGTAACTGTAACGAAAGAAGCAAAGCAAGTGTTTAATGAAATGATAAGTATGGAAAAAGAATACATTAAGGAGCTATAAAGAACCGTGCCGGTAGATGAGTCAACGACGGGTTCCGAGAAATCCGCAGTACATGTCGTCGCATCAGGGAATGGCTCAATAGTCTCGGTCAGTAGCATCGAGGTCACATCCAGAAGTTCAGTAGTATCGCTATCAGTATCGATCATTTCAGTTACCACCGGCGACTCTGTCGTACCCACAACACTGGAAGCACCAGGGGCCGTAGATACAGTCGTGTCATTCCCTGGCATAGTGGACCCTTGCAGATTATCCTCTCCAATCGGCCCAGCCTGCTCTCTCACGCCAGCATGGTCTGATATTTCATTCACCGGCCCAGTCGTCGTTGGGTCATCTTCACTAATTAATCGACTAGCACTCTTATCACCTTCAACCACCAGAAGACGTGTGAACCCGGCTTCTTGAGACCATTTCGCTAAAGGTATTCCGAAAGTATGCCAGCCATCTAACGCAGTATCCTCTTTACGATGGTCAATTGACACACTCAGGGAGATCGTATGTTTAATGCTCGACGATAAATACACTTCAGCCTGCTCTCTATAATAACCCAATCCGTCAGCGAGGACCTCTGTCAACCCTGGAGGAGGAATGTAGAGTGGATCATCAACAGAGCTGTTGTTCTGGACCAGATCATACTGATGCACCCACCATCTCAGCCAACTATAAGGACCTCTAGTCTTCCGATAGAGGCCGGGAAGCATGAACCTCGCGCCTGTTCGCGTCATCAAAAGTTGATGCCATATCCACTCCCAGTGAGCAGGACCTGTACCGTATGCCCGCTCTACTTTAGTTACATCTGGTAACGTCATCGGAACGCCCTTGATCATACCCAAATTGCCTGGCAAACCGACTAGGGTAATAAGGTTCTCGCCAGAACTCTATTCCTTCAGCGCAGCAGAAGTGAGGCAGTACGAATAGACACAAGAAATTCCCTATCAGTGGCATCCACAGAATGTTCATCGTCAACGACTTCTCGATCTTCTCCGGCATTAGAAACAGGAAAGTGGTAGAAGCAAATCTCTGCCCAACTGCCAATTTTGGAAGCTATCTAATCAGACGACTGAGTTATCATGTTAAGTTTTTTATAGCGATAAAGAGGTGCGTGATCGGCGTGGAGATACTGGAAGAGATCTACTCCGTATGTCCACGGGAAATATATGCCCAACCATCCGCAGAAGAAATGCCATGGGCAATAAGCCGCGTTCATCCCTCACCAGGGTTGGTCTTTGTGACTCGTAATATTGCCAAAAGCCCTATATAAACTACATAGCACCGGCTGGTGCTAGAGAAAATTGGCGACCATTTGCAAGAGCTCCAGCCACGACGAAGCAAGAAACCCTGACACCATCAGCACTCTTGGAGCTAGGCGACATAACTGTCGACAACCAGTATGCTAAGAATCCTGCCAGTTCACAAGACGGTGTAAGCTCATTCGGATTGCGAAACTTTTGTTCAAAACGTTCCTTCATTAAAGCCTGGTCTTCGGGTAAGATCTCATACTCTTCGTAATTAATGCTGCGAGGAGAAAGAAGTGCCCGTGTCAGAAACAAAGAAATTAAAGTATGTAGAGCACAAAGTACAAAAGAAGGCATCGAAAGAAGTATTACTTCATCCTCTGGCTGAAGTAGATCAACCAGTCGTCATAGTGAATCTTCGTAATATTGTTGAACTGCGACAACTCAGCAAACAACTTAAGATAAGCCTTTGAATGATAAGCATCTCAAGGACTTTTGAGCCAAAACGAAGACAGCTCTTCATCAGTTGGAACGTATTCCTGATAATATTCTCCTATCACAGACAACCCAGCCATCATTCGGAGATCCCATAAGGTTATGCTCATCTCTCCATATGGAAAGTGGAACGAATTGGTAACGGAAGACCAGTAGGTCAAGAGCTTCGAAGAATTGTTGGATCTCGGGAGAAATGTTCAGAAGTCGCATCGATAGCCTGATACAGGCCGACTTGTTTTAAAATCCTCTCATGTCGGATCAAAATCTCTTTTGCCCACGGCTCATAACCAACTCGCTCGTTCAAATGACCCCGCGTACGAAAGCTCTTCGTCGCCCACATGTCGCCTTGTCCATGTGTCGAAACCTTTGCTGCACTGTCTCAAAATAATGGACTGGAGAAGGAGTGTGAGGATCACAAGTAGGCGCAAGGAAAATCATTTCTCTCGAGGAACCTATCCGATGTTCTCTCCCATCGTCGACTAGTATGGTACTGAACAACTGCTCGGGGGCAGATGTCCACCTCTCGACTCCATAGAACTGAAAAGGGCCTTGAACGTTGGATGGTTCGATGCTCAGGAAGGGCTTGTGCCTCGTAAGAGATTTTTCGTGCAAGATGACTCGATCGGTATAAGGGTTGACAATGGAGAAACCGCATGTCGTAATGATCTTGTTTCCATTCTAGCCGATCTTCATCCGCTCATTCTTCGGATCAACGAGCTGTGGCGATTGCTCCGCCTGGTCAACTTCCTCAGCCGGCTTCTTACCTCGATTTTGTCTCTTCTTCTTCCGATCTTCCTGATCATCCTCGGAATGTCGGCCGTGCACGCTAGAAGGACTTACCTCAACAACATTGGCAGCATCAGTGAACTGACAATACCAGGTAGACCATTCATCTTCAGTCCCTTGCGTCAGAGGCTCAGATGTGGTTTTATCCACATAGATACGCAGTAATACTTCATTGGAGAGCTGCTTAATTCGATCAGAGAAATCCTTCACTTCGGATTCGATTGTCTCAAAGGATTGCGAACGACACTCTACCGAAGACAGGTTAGCAGTATCTCCAGTTACCCTCTTCTTCCCGCGTCGTATAGACGAAGAGCCGGAAACTTGTGATTTGGAAGCTTCTCCGGAAGATCCTGCTGCTGTCGCCATGACTCACTACAATACGTAAACAAAAGTGCATCAAACAGAAGACCAGCGCATGCAACAGGCAAAATAATAAGGTAAGCATCGCATCATTCAATCACGGATTTCACACACAAAATACGTCAGTAAACACATGCATAAAGTCATGACCCACAGCAATATGGAAATAGTGGAATTCGAGCGCACATCCGACAAATAAGCGCGCACATATCATAGCGCAGCAAATACAGTAGCAGCCCTACATGTACACCAGGAGTGCGTGTGAATTCGCACTAACCCCAAATGATGCATGCATTAAGCGAGATAGCGAGAACCGCTTAAGGGAGAAGTTGCGAGCCATAAAAGACCAACATAAGTAGAATATCATGGGCCTCGAGCACTAAGTCCCAATCATATTCGAGCATTAAGCGAGATAGCCACAAATGGCATCGAATTTGGTTGAGAATAGAGCCAGATGCATAAGTTATCACCAAGGGTGATAGAAAATGCCAAAATTCAAAATTTTGGCTAAGTAGTGGAACCACATGCGCCCAAGGAGATGCCCCAGGCGCATGTGACCTCTCACATGCACCTGATTGCTAAAATACTCTCGCATGCGCCTAATGCATCAACAACATGCGCCTAAGTATGAGCACATGTGCCCACTCCATAAAGATGCACTACAACATGCGCCTGGAGCAAGATCCCATATGCCCATTATCAGTTGGAAGGGCACATGCGCCCATGGGAAGGCCACATGCACTTACTCCCTCATGAGAAGTTCTCTCACCTCTTAAATTTTAGTTTTCTTGATTCAGAAATGACCAAATGACTCAGTGAGTCCGGTATTTATACTTGAGCCTGGGGACCGGTGCACCGCACTGGCCTGCAGTAAGCATCCATCGCAACGCATCGGGGGGGCACTTGTTGGGGCTCAAATTCGCACCCATTATAAAATAGTATTCAGTGATCCATCTACGATGATTTGGACTGATTTCGAGATCCAAAATACTCGAAAAATGCCAGTGTAACCCTAACATGCGCGATCGTGACCGAAACCTACAAATGTCATTTCAGGGTGGAATCGGACATGCGGATCAATGCTAAATGATCCGAAATGCCCAAAAACCCTTAACCTGCAAGTTTTAAAGTCGCGCGATGCATATCATTACCTGCGCGCACCGAAATGCGTTTTGCCCGTCTAGAGCTGACCCAAAGGGCCCGAAAGCCTACAGGTACCATTTTGGGCTGGAATTAGACATGCGGATGGCCGCCAAATGATCCGGAATGCTCGAAAAACCTTAAGTAGCAAGTTTGAAGTCCTTGCGATGTATATTTCTACGTGCGCGCTTCCTGGAATAATATTCTTGTATAAATAGCCGATCGGAGGGTCCAAATTGGGAAGAAACTACCAAAATTCACAGCAGATGACCATCGGTACCCCACCCCGTTCATTCAGGAGGTCAATCAAGGCCTAAAAGCGGCTTGGCGTCAGTGATGTCAGTCTCCGAAAAGGTAGCCCCCCTTTGAAGGTCGCCGTCGGAGCCCAAAACCTGAAATATTCTAAGTAATGGAACATGCATTTGTTCACTCTCTCTCCACATGCATTCGTTCACTCTCTCTCCACATGCATTCGTTCACTCTCTCTCCACATGCAGATGCCATGAGGAGACATGCATTTGCCCTCTCACCACATGTGCATGAGAGCCCTTTCTCTCCCTTTTCCATATTTCCAAAATTCTAAAAATATCAAAAATCATAAAATGCATGATATATACGGCACATGCGCACACTTTAGAGGGCACATGCGCCTGATCAGTGGCACATGCGTCCAAGGTATGGGCACATGCGCCCACCCTCTCACAACATGCGCATGATCCCTCTTCGCAATCACATGCGCTTGGTGAAATTCGATTTTTGGTGGACCAGGGACCCGATTAACATACTATAAATACCCCACTCACTTCTAAATGAGGGGGAGAGAGGCTTCATTTTCTAGAAAGGATCATCAGAGCAAGGTAAAAATCCTTGCCGGAATCCTTCATGGGCTATTCACATGCACCCATACCCTCGTTGGATGCCATCGCCGGAAAGGGATTTCTCCCACCGGAAGGAGAAGATTCAAATTTCTCCAAAGTCGCATGACATGCACCCATACTTTGCAGGGGAAATGTGCAAATATGCACTAAGGGGCATAGTGACATGCGCCCATGCAGGCCTCATGCGCCCGGGAGATGCACATGCGCTCACCTCCCATCCATTCTCTCTCCTTCCTTTTCTTCTCATCACATGCGCTTGAGGGAGAGTGCACATGCGCCCACCTCAGCCACATGCGCCCACATCCCATAGCAGGTGTGCCAAGACGCTGGTTGGGGTGTGAGATCTCCCATGATGTGGCCCGCCTTCGATCTAAATCGGTTTTCGATCAAACCGATCCCCTTGGACACACATCTATGTCCTCTATCCATCCCCCGGACCGGATTCACCAACGGTCGATGATAAATGGGCCACATCAGCAATTTGATCAAAAAGGCCTACACTTAGCCAATATTGCAAACCTCGGAAACCCTTCCGAAAGAGCCGGAAATGGCCGAAATCGAGAGGAATCGAGCGGAATTTGACCGAACCCGAGAGGGAGACTTCTCTCCGCCATAACATGATATATCATAATCATGCACCGCAACGAAGTTATCCAAACTCAGGGGCCCCGAATACCCTAGTTAAGTGGTCGGCAGGCCCACTCCTTAGTCATTTTTTTAGCCCTGAGAAGTGCCCTGTTGGCTCAGAAATCGACTTACACTAGGCAAATAGAAATGCGATCGCACTGCGACCCTCGTGGACATAATCCACCCCTATCCAAAGACGATCGTGACAGGTATTCACCAAATCCTCCGATCATATTGTAAACAGACCCTGTGAAGTGCCCTGATGGCCCAAATATTTACTAATGCCAAGTGAAATCAATCACGATCACAAAGACGCGAGGGCAAAATATCGACGACATAAAGATATCTACGAAGCAGGTTGATCAAATCAAATGCATAATTTTTCTAATACACTGAACATCTAGCATAAATGCAATCTTCTCTTGAGCATGCATAAAGCATAGTTACTTTGTACTGTACTCATTTGCATCCATTGCATGAATTTATTTCATCTCGGACGAGTTAAGAGACTAAATCGAAGGGGACTATGGTTATCATTGAAAACCATAATGAAAGAGTTCTAAACGTCTGAAATACTTCATCGTTAAGACCAGTTGATGTGCGTCCTGTCCAAGGCGGGATCCGTCAGTTGAGTGGCTAAGGGAATTAGTGCCTTCCAGCAAGTCACCCGTCCCATCAGAGACGGTCACTGGCCCTGGTTGCAGTAAGTGGACGCCCTAGAGTGTATCTTTGAAAGTCATATCGTCCATAGAGACGCGTCATGACACTGAGATATACTACTCGGTCGAAACCCTTGTTTACACAAAGACCCCATGGAGTGCCTTCCAACAAGTCACCCGTCCCAGCGGAGACAGTCACTGGCCCTTGTTGCACTAAACGGAAACCATGAAGTGTATCCTTGAAAGTCATATAATCCACAGAGACGTGTCATGACACTGAGATATACGACTCGGTTAAAATCCTGGTTGCTACTCAACTAGGAACGCCCGAGGAGTATGCGACCGACATCTAACTGGTCTTAACAATGGCTTAGTCCATAATAAATCCTAGACTTGGTCTCGACGACCATGAACTCGTGACTATAATCCCTGATGATTTAAACTACTTGCTCGATCTATCCGAGCTTCATTCCTTTAATATTCCATCTATTGTATAACTGCAATTCATAGTGGAATCTTGTCGCTTTGTGCCGTGGTTTTCTCCTGTAAGGGTTTTCACGTAAAAATCTCTGTGTTGTCTATGCTGTGCTTTATTTATATTTATGCTCTTTTAATGCTTTATTTAATTCATTTATGATACATGCATGCATTTACTTTTGCCTTTTAATCAAGGGTGATCATCCGTTGATGTAATTAAGGGTTCGTGACCAGTTCACAGCCCGGAATGTAAAAGATCTCGGAATCTCTGGAATAAAATTCACCTCACAGTGCTTTCTCGTGTATACTTTGTGATTGCTTATGATTGTGTATGAATGTCTCTATACTCAGAATTCCCTCAGAATAATGAAACACATGGAAAAAGACTGCTGACGAGCGGTTCGATTTTTCTAAGCTCTAACAAGCGCGTCCAATAAATCAGGCAAATTCAGGAATTTCAGGATGCATTGACAGCCAGTGCGCCCTAAAAATCAGGCACTTAAATCAAGGCATTTCATGTCGCGCCAAATGATTTTCTCGACACGCTACACGTGGCAGCATCCTATTGTCCGACTTCCGGTATTTTCGGGTATAAATACCCCTCCGTTACTGCTCATTTGGATGAATCTAGAGAGAGAGAGAGAGAGCTTTGTCCCTTGGGCATTTCGAGAAACCGCCGGAATCCCTCGCCGGAACCCTCTTTCCGATCGCCGGAAGCCTTCTCCAATCACCAGAAACCCCGCCTCCGACCACAGCAGGTTTGGTGAAGAAATGGTTTAAAAATGCATAAGTATACCAGCGCATCATGAAAATACCTAGAGTTCGATTTGACTTATTTTGTGGACGCACTGGCTCCAATGCATCAGAAAAGTAGCCCAGCGCATCAGGAAAATCAGTCATTTGTAAAATAAGTCATTTTTGGACGCACTGGCCCCAGCGCATCACAAAAATAGGCTAGCGGATCAGAAAAATACACATCTTAACAAAGTCATTTTTGGACGCACTAGCCCCAGAGCATCATAAAAATAGGCTAACTGGTTCAAAAAAATCAAACATTTTAACAGTCATTTTTTGATGCACTAGCCCTAGTGGGTCAGTAAAATCAGACCAGCGGATCAGAAAAATCAGCACTCTGAACGTCCATTTCAGCACCTTTAAACCTTTATTTTGTGACATTTTCGAGCCCCGTTTAGGCCTATTTTGGGTATTTCGAGCATTCTGGACGCAATAGAGCAGTCAAATAACTCATCTGAGACACCCAATGAGCAGAATACAAGCCTTTGGAGTCTGATCTGATCCAATACGATGAACGAAGTAATTTCTCGGAAAGAGGCTGCCAATGCCCAGAATCATACCAATGTATCATCATTACATGTACTATCATAATATGACCAGGATTCAAGTCCGGACTAAGCAAATGGGACTATGGTTGACACAATAAACCATAACAAGAGAGTTCTAAACTATTACACAGAATTTGTTAAAAACTGACACTTCAAGAACAACCGATGCCCTACCCATTCAAACGACATCCGCTGGTTGAGCTGCTCAGGTACATACAACTGTAGATAGGTCTTCCCGCAGTCACCCGTCACAAACGACGGGCGCAGGCCTAGAGTCGCACCCCTTGGTTAAAAACCCTGACAGTCTCAGCCCGAATCTCCGGTCAAAATATGGGACATAGACATCTGACTCGTACAAAGATGGATCAATCCATAACAAAACACAACAAATACAGGTCTCCATGACCATACAAATACAGGTCTCCACGACCACACAAATACAGGTCTCTTCGACCACACAAAATACAGGTCTCTACGACCATGAACTCTGAAGTACCATAATCCCTGCTGACTAGTCTTCTGCCTTTTAATCAAGGGTCATCGATCATTCGATGTAATTAAGGGCTCGTGCCAAATCACGGCCTGTAATGTACAAGATCTTAGAATCTCTGGAATAAGATTTGCCTTGCAATATCTCTTCTTGTGTAACTTTTGTGAATGCTTGTGATTGTCTATGAATTTTTCTATATTCAGAACCCCAGAACAACAAAACACCAGAAAACTGCGTCCGAGCATTTTTTTAGTTCTAACAAACTGGCGACTTTGCTAGGGGATCGAACCCAGAATCTCTGGTTATATTTGAATATAGAAACACTCTAAGATCAATTACTTGTAAACACGAATCTACGCAAAAGAAAGTTACGGCGAGGCGTAATGTTTCGGTGCCCCTCGGGCGCCAAACTGGCGACTCTCAACGGGAATGTTCTTCCCTTCATCTTTAAGGCAATAGACATTTAAAAGGTTTTCAAACCCACAAACTTCCACAACTATGCGTATTTGTCTCCTTCTCGCTTATTTTGTCAATTTATACACCGCGATCGATGGGTTCATAATCCCGACTGCATTTGTGAACTATTCTAATGATTTTTATGACGCAGCAGAATTAGCAAGATACTAAAACAAACAGAAGAAATGACATGCTCAATGACGAGTTCATGCAGCTTCCTTGCCAGCGGAGGCTTTAGCTTCCCCCGCTTCATCCCAACCACGACAACTGCTTCCAACTCAGGATGGCAATTGGTTGAAACGCACCGACAGAAGAAAGAGCAGAAGAAAGCAGCCATCTTAGCAGCATATAAGAAGGCGAGCGCCGCAAGACCTCACCCCGTAATCAGGAGACGATGGCAGCCAAAACAGGGGCAGAAGATCCCCATCAGCAATCAGGTCATATCAACCACGTCCTTAGTTCCTGTAATGACAATCGAACAGTTTCCACCATTGTCCAGGGCTACCTGCGTCACACATAAGTCGACCAAGATCACACATGTAAAGAGCTCCAAGCCCGTGACAATTCTCGAACCAAAACAGGGGCAGGTTCAGAAGGTACGACCGATGCTAGTCGCAATGGTTCAAGTAGCAGAGGAAGAAGAGGGACCGTACGAAGCAGAAGAATTGCCTATAGTCCAAGATCAGATCGACAGATTAGTTCAGGCTAATTGTGAGACGAATGAACGAATGAGGATCATCCAGGAAGCATTGACCACTTTGATAACTCAGAACGCTACCAGAAGTCTCGTGCCACCTATGCGTTAGTCAGCCGAAGAGCCTCAAGGGGCAGCAGAAGGACCAGCTGACACCGAGCAGCTTACCCAGGCCAGGAGAGTTTCAGCGGAGCGAATGCCAACCCGACTGCGCAAATGTCGAGAGAGGAACTGTCGCAGACGATCACGAGTCTCATGCAACAAGAGAAAGAGAAGGAAAGAGGAACCGGGTATAAATATCAAGTTCCATACCCACCAGAGATAAAAGAAATACCGTTTTCGATCAACTTAAGATGTCTGGATTTCAAAAAATTTAACGGTAGAGGATCACCAGAGGAGCATATCACTCATTTCCTCACGGCATTGGGGAATTGGTCGGCCATCCCACAATACTGTATACGGCTATTTGGGTCGACGCTGACAGGGAAGGCTTTTCAATGGTACATGTCGCTACCAGTCCGGATCAATGCGATCGTGGGAACAGATGCGAGACAGTTTTATCTCAAAATTCTTCTCTACTGAAAGAGAAACATCAATAACAGATCTGGCCTTGATCAGATAGAGACAAGACGAACCTATGGAAAGGTTCATGGACCGATGTGGGACGATAGCCGCTCAATGCCAAGAGTTGCCCAGTGAGAAAGAACAGATGAAGATGTGTATGCTAGCCCTAGACCCAATGATATCATACGGGTTATCGAGGAATAGTTTTCACTCTTTTCGAGAACTAGCCACCAAAGCACACCTAGTGGAAGAAGCCGCAACACGGGTGAACTTCAGACCCGAGAGGCAAAGAAGAGGAGGAAGGATTGCAGAAACGCACAATGTAAACAAGGGCAAAGACGTCAGGGATCGGAAGCGGCCGGTCGTGGAATCCAAGATGGACATGAAAGCAGCGCCTACCCAAGACAGAGGCAAGAGGCCTTATGTTTCTCGGGGAATAACAATAGCCGAGAGAGAAAGAGCCAATGGCCCGTATACATTCGACATGGCCGATCTGATCCCCATCATGGAACAACTAGTGGAAGAAAATGTAATCCGCTTACCTAGAACCAATTCGTCCACATGAAGTTGGGAGGGTGAATGATCTCCGGTATTGTAATTACCATCGATGTCTAAGCCACAAGACAGAAGACTGTTTTAGTCTAAAAGGAAGAATACAAGGGCTGATCAACCAAGGGGTGATCAGTATGAAATCACCAGAAACAACCAGGAAAGAAACAACTAGGGGTAATTTCAGTGTTCCCCTCATAAGAAAGCATCCGATTGCACACCCTGTTCCCTGAACCCGAAGAATCCCTCGACTTTGATCAGTAGCAGGAAGAGGCTCGAGAATAGACGGAGACTCCTCAACCGCAAGAAGAAAGGGATGAGAAAGAAGAATAGCTAGGAGAAGAACCGACTGATCAAGGCTCAGGTTTATTGCGTAATGGTATTGTTCACAGAACAGCCGTCAGCAGGAGAGACATCACGGGCAGGTGAAGAAGAAGTCAACGCTGTCATCCTCCGATCCGAAAAGCAAATGTCGGAACGCGTTCTAGCCAAAACTAGTCAACCTAATGCAGAAGATGGAAACCCGGATACACCATCAACAAGACCCCAGTGGCAGAAGTTAAAAGAGAAAGTTGTCGAAGCCACGTCCAGTCAGTCGGAGCCAAGGCAAGGGGCATCACCAGTAGCATATGATGTCGTGTCGCACCTACGAAAGGTCCCGGCTCGCTTGAGCATATACGATGCCTTATGTCTCTCAAAGGTATATAGGGAGATGTTAATCAATGCATTGTTAGACAGTGAAGTCAGGGAAGTGATGATGACAGAGATTGAAACAGAAATGAACGATCCAAATAAGTTCTAGGAAGGAAATGTGCCGATTCAGCAAGCGATGCAAGTAGATCACCCCTCTGTAATCACATTCTGCGAAGAAGACCGCATGATTGAAGCAACAGACCACAATCGTCCGTTGATGGTTACAGGGACGATTAGAGATACTGGAAGTTAAGCGATGTATGCTCGACGACGGATCCGCAATTAACATCATGCCATTGAAGACACTACAGAGGTTGGGTTACAGACCGTCAGCCCTGCGTCTTAGCACCATAGTTATTCAAGGGTTTAATCAAGATAGCCAGCGCACTTTGGGGTCGATCACCATGATGCTAGAAATTGAAGAGCTAAAGACGAAAGTAACGTGCCAAGTAATCGGTGCAGTAACGACGTATAATCTTCTGCTAGGGAGGTCGTGGCTCCATCAGAACCGCGTCATTCCCTCAACCTATCATCAGTGCTTCAAGTACAATAGAGAGGGAGTTCAGTACAGAGTAGCAGTTGATCCAAAGCCGTATACGATTGCAGAATCATTCTTGGCCGATGCCCAGTACTATGACTTGGTCAACGAAAGAGAGGTCACGAAGAAGCCCGATGTAACGTAGAAAGGGCAAGGGGCAAAACCTCGAGTCAATAAGTTTGAATAGAAAAACAAGCCTCAGTTTATTACTAAAAAAGAAACCGCAAGTCAGTCAGCCGAAGAACCTCAAAAGACTACCAAGAAATTTTATATAATCCCAAAGCACTTGCGACAACCAGGACAATCCGTCCTGGAGATGATATCGAACCAGCACATGAGTGTGCTCAAATCCAGCTTCAACGTGCCAGTGCAGAAAATAGGGAGAGTTAAGCCTTTCCCAAGAGCTCCTAGCCAGGTTTTGGTACCACCAAGTGCCAATGCGAAGAAAGAAATCAAATTTTATTCAGTACCAAATGCGCCTGTGCAGTCCAAGGACGAGGCCGAGAAATCATCCCGTCTACCCCAACCGATTGAAGAAGAAAGATACAGTGAAGCCAGCCGTAATATCATGAAGAATATGGGCTTCTATTATTCAGAATCAGCCTCGAATGGCAGAATGTTAGCCCCATTCGAAGAAAATACCGAAGCTTAATAAAGAAGAGAAGGGTTAGGGGCAAAGATGAAGATTAGACATGTCAACATGGTGACGATCAGTCCAACAGAAAAGGTACAGCCACCAGAGGTAGTCGATATCATCCAACCCAGTGCCGCACCTGCACAGATAGAGGACGGGGGACAGCCCACGATAGATGAGCTTGAAGAAATAAATCTAGGAACCCCAGAAGAGCCTAGAAATACATACCTGAGCAAGAATGTCCCAAAAGAAGAGAGGGAGAAATACATCCAACTGTTGAAAGAGAACAAAGATATATTCGCTTGGACACACTCAAAAATGTCAGGGCTCAGTCCAACAATTGTGATGCACAAGCTGGGCATCATGAAAGGGAAAAAGGCAGTCAAGCAACCTCAGCGACGATTCCATCCAGATTAGTGCCCAAGATTGAAGAAGAGGTCGAGAAGTTAATCCAAGCTAGGTTCATCCGAGAAGTCAAATACCCACGATGGATTTCAAATATCGTGCCGGTCAAGAAAAAGAGCGGTCAAATCCAAGTCTGCGTAGACTTTCGGAACCTCAATGAAGCATGCCCTAAAGATGATTTCCCACTACCTATCCTATAACTACTGATCGACAGCACGACAGGATACGCAGTGATGTCCTTCATGGATGGTTACTCAGGGGTATAATCAGATTCGTATGGCCCCATAGGATGAAGAATCGACAGCCTTCCATACAACATTAGGCATATACTACTACCATGTGATGCCGTTTGGGTTGAAGAATGCAGGGGCAACATATCAGCGCGCGATGCAAGTTATCTTTCAGGACATGATGCATAAGCACATCAAATGCTACGTAGACGATCTGGTAGTAAGGTTGGCCGGGCATGAATAGCATAAAGAGCATCTACGGCAAGTGTTCCAAAGATTGAGAAAGAAAAGCCTCCGTATGAACCCGTTGAAATGCGCGTTCGAGGTTTCCTCCGGCAAGTTCTTGGGGTTTGTCATCAAGCACCTGAGGCATAGAAATTGACCCGATGAAGATTAAGGCAATCAGGGAGATGCCACCTCCGAAGAATCTCAAAGAACTGAAAAGCTTCCAAGGCCAGGTCGTGTACTTAAGAAGATTCATCTCGAACTTAGCAGGCCGTTGTCAGCCATTTTCACGCCTCAACAAGAAAGGAGTCCAGTTTAAGTGGGACGATGCTTGTCAGAAAGCATTCGACTCTCTGAAAGATCTGCTCGAAAAATCTCCAGTCCTTACAGCACCGATCAAAGGGGAGCCACTAATCCTCTACATCGCCGTTGGCGAAAATTCACTCAGAGCCATCTTAGCCCAGAAGAACGAAGAAGGAAAGGAAAGTGCACTCTATTACTTGAGCCGCACACTAGTGGGAGCCGAATTCAACTACTCATCAATTGAAAAAATCTGTTTGGCATTGATCTTTGCAGTCAAGAAACTCAGACATTACTGTCTCTCTCACCAGATAACATTGATATCTAAAGCGGATCCCATCAAGTTTCTCATGAACAGACCCATGTTGTCTAGACGGTTATCCAAGTGGGCCCTTCTCTTGTCAGAATTCGACGTAACATACATGCCAGCTCGGGCTATCAAAGGACAGGCAATTGCAGACTTCCTTGCCTCACATCCGGTACCAAGTGGTGAAGAAATAGAATATGACCTCCCAGACAATCAGGTTATGGCGATTAATGAAGCACGCCATTGGGAGATGTATTTCGATGGCGCAGCCAGAGCGATAGGGTCAGGGGCAGGAGTTATATTCATCAGCCCGTAAGGGGACTTGTTACCCTATTCATTCACAATAGTCTCAGCATGCACCAATAATGAAGCAGAGTAACAGGCTCTTATTATCGGGTTACAGTTGGCCCTGGAAATGCAGATCAAAGAAATATGTATCTATGGAGACTCTAGGCTCGTTATCGGACAACTGACGACAGAATATGAAGTTCTCAAGCCCGAGTTATCTCCTTATTGCCACCAAGCGCAGTCCACGTTTGATCAGTTTTGGAATAGCAGTATCTAACATATACCGAGGCAGGAGAATGTGCAAGCAGATGCACTTGCTAGTTTATCCACTGCTTTGGCTAACCCCGGGGGCAACCTGCTTCAGGTAACAATTGAAGAAAGAAGAATTCTGCCAACGACTGCGTTGCGCAGTGGAGAATTGAGTGTCAATCCCATTTGTTGCTTTGAGATTACAGAGGAAGATGATTGGAGAAAATCATTCATCGATTATCTGAAGTACGGATTTCTACCGGAGGATCCCAAAATACGCACACACGTCAGAAGACACACCAATTCATTCATACTCTAGAATGACGTGCTTTACAAACGGTCATACGAAGGATTACTACTGCGATGTCTAAGCCAAGGCGAAGCACATGATACATTGAAGGAAGCTCACAGAGGAGAATGTGGTGCTCACCAGGGAGGGAAGAATTTACATCACCGTGTACGACACATGGGTTACTACTGGCCCGCGATGACGAGGGATGCGATAGAATACGACAAGAAGTGTCACCAGTGTCAAATCCACACGGATATCATACATTCACCACCAGAAGAATTGCATCAGTCAGTGATGTCCTAGCCTTTCGCAGCCTGGGGCATAGACGTGATTGGGCCGATTAGTCCGCCATCCTCCCAGGGGCACCAGTATATCCTTGTTGCAACTGATTATTTCTCCAAATGGACTGAAGCAGTTGCCCTGAGAAATGTGAAAGCTAGACATGTCGAAGGTTTCATTCATCATACCATATTATACCGACACGGTATCCCTGAGAGAATTACCACGGATAATGGAACACCCTTCAAGAACACTACTATCGATAAGCTGTGCACGAAGTTCAAGATCAAGCATTGCTATTCATCGCCCTATTATCCTCCTGCAAATGGGCTGGCCGAGGCATTCAATAAGACTATCATGAAGATTCTGAAAAATACAGTGGCAGAGAATAAGAAGGATTGGGACAGACGATTGCCCGAAGCATTATGGGCATATCAAACTACGCACCGCACAGCCACTCGAGCTACTCCCTACTCACTGGTGTACAGTACGGAAGCTGTGATCCCGATGGAAATACAGGTTGAGTCACTACGGGTCACACTCTGACACTCCCTGACAACTGAGCACAATGCCAAGATCAGAATGGTCGAACTCGATGATTTAGATGAAAAGAGACTCGCTGCCCAACAAAGGCTCGAAATGTATCAGAAGCAAATTTTAGCCGCGTACGATAAGCGTGTTAGGGGCAGATCATTCAAGAAGGGTGATCTCGTGCTAATGATGAAACGTTCGGCACTGACCTAAGGACCGAAAAGTAAATTTGACCCGAAATGGGATCCCATCTACATCATCGATGAAGTATATTCCAATGGAGCCTATCGGGGTAATAGATTGCAAAGGGCAGGGCATCAGTTCGTTGGTGAACAGCCAATTTTTGAAAAGATATTATACTTAACATAGACTTATCATTGTGATTTGTAAACACCCCATTAGAGGAAAAGTGTAATAAAGTAGACACCGAAAGAAATGATACCACACAATGATTAAATCAAAATACTAATCATCTATTTTGTGCTTGCACAGGTATCAAAAAAGTCATTACAACTCAAGACAAGTCGGGTATGGCACCCTGACCCTTTTCAAGACCATCGAGAATCGGGATAAACCCCAAACCAAGACTCGATTACATCTTCGTTCACATGAGTATAGGTTTGAGTCCTAACAAGGGGACGTTCCTTTCCAAATGACCCAATCTATTTGCATTCAAACTCAAATAAAATGGCATGTAGGCTAAAGACACAACATAAATTCAGAAATATAATAGTATACATATTGTTACAACATCCATTACAACATATTCCAAATTACAAGTAAAGATTGTTACAATTCAACCATCTAAAGTTTTCAAACATTGATCTAACAAGTTGACTGCAGATTCTTCAATCGCCTTCTGTCTCATCTCAGCCTCAGCCAAAGCTTGGGCAGGGTCAAGAATGTCCTGGAGAGACTGCTTCAGCTCTGTAACTTGTGCCCTCACGGCATTACACTTCGCCTCATGCTAGGTCAATGGAGGACTGCAGGTGTGCCTTCTGACCGCTGAACTTCGAAAGTTTGAGATGGACGACAGAATGTTCGGCTCGTAACCGGGCCATCTCATTCTCAATCTCCGCGAGACGTCCAGTAGCCTCTTGGCATTCGATGTCAGCAACCTGTCAATCCTTCCTTGCTGCAGCCACGTCTGCCTCATGTAACTCAAGTTTCGGAAGGAGGGATTGCAAGTGACAACATTTTTCCTCGACAGAAGGGTCAACCTTGAGGTGCCTCGCTTCATTTACTCGAGCCATCTCTTCCTTGAACTGAGTTATGTGGTTGATGATCAAAGAAGTGTCAATCCCGAGCCACGTAGCGTTGAGTTCTACTGCCTGCAGTGCTTCGTCCAAAATAGACCATTCATCTCCGTTCTTTAACGAGTCAACGATATCAGACAGGAGGCTCTTCTGAAGATTCGCTTTGGTCCTTGACAAGCCTCGGAGACATGAAGTGAATACATCAGGCAAAACTGCAGGTACTAGGATGCTGGCAAGAGCAGCTGCTGGCCAAGGAAATGATAAACATTAGCATACAGAAGAAAGAAAGGAAGCAAACGAAATAGCACTAACAGATAATATACCAGCAGCTTCAGGAATTTCATCGACCGGTGCACTGGTTGAAGCGACAGGCATTGGTGATGCTAGAACACATTCGGTCACAATTTCTGCTGCTGGCTCGGGCAATTCAGGAGAAGAAAGAACGACGATCTCAGGGGCGGTGATAGCTTGAACTGGTTCAGTGACGAGGGATGCTTCTGTGATAGGCTCTGGTGCACTAGCAACATCGGAAGGCATGGTTTCTTGAGAGGGAGGTGCTGCTCCTTCCGAGACAGTAGCGGGCCCTGCCTCAGGAGTACAGCTAGGTTTGATCGCAGCCTCAGTGCTAACAGGGTCGGCAAGGGGAGGATCTTCAGCTTGTGCCCCGCTATCAAGGTCCATAGGGATGGGTTCTGTGTCTGCTTTGGGAGCAGATCTATCATATATCGGCTCGTTGTCTTCATCCCCCTCTGTAGGATGGTTTTTGCCCAGACCAACTTGAGAACTCATCTCCCCATCCTCCCTTACCTCACCTATATCATCAGTCGGAGTGCTAGCAGTAACCTTGGAGAGTTGACTCCGTAGCCTTTCAGCCCTGTATAGCTTTCACATATCTTTGATCTTCTTCCCTCCATCGACGATGGAAACATGAGGGGCGGTCTTCACTCGAGGACCAGACCGCTCAGGAGACGGTTCAGAATCACTATCTCCTGGAACAGAGCGTCTGGATAGACTCGTCCAACTCGCTAAACTCTGATCATAACCTCCCGAACCACCGATCGACGGGGTCCTCGCTGCAGCATCATCCACCCTCATTTCACAGTCACCCCCTCTGTCAGCCTCATTGTCACCACCCTCTAGAATAACCTCGTTACCACCATCACCCCCTCCATCATTGCCATCACCAGCATCATCGTTGTTATTGTCCCCACCATCATCCCCACCAACATCTTCATCTTCACCAACACCACCTGCCTCGTCAGCCTCGTCATCATCATCGTCACCAATGTCATAACGCTCTCTCTATCCCTCTATCATGGGACCAACGAGTGGGGAATCCGGATTCCCTTGTAGTGTGACCCTCTGCCCATAAGCGATCCACCCTTCAAGTGTGGGCTCAGGCTTCTCATGATCTATTATTACGTTTAGAGAGGTCACAAACTTCTGCACGCCCGGAGTGGCCAATTGATGGAGTGGCTCTGCCACATAGCCCAAACCGTCAGCAGGAGTAAGGTCAACGATCGGAGGAGAGACAAAGACAGGATCAGCTACGTGACAATTGTTCCGGATTAAGGAATATTGGTGAGCCCACCACCTCATCCATCCATACGTGGCGCCGAGAGTATACTCTGTGCTCGGAATGATGAAGGAGCAACCCGATCTAGTGAGCAAGAGTTGCCGCCATATCCATTTCCAGTGTATCGGTCCTTGTGCCATAGGCTCGCTGTTCTCTCGTCACTAGTTCAAGCGTCTCCGGTACCCCTTGGTCATAACCAAACTAACGGGCAAATCTGTTTGGGTAGTACGGCTCCCTCCAAAACTCAGCACCCTCCCTCAAGGGCAGTGAGCCCGGGCGGATTGATATCAGAAAGCAACGCCCGTAGGAGCCAAGACTTTCATCGTCATCGAGCAAAATCGGGTCTTCACTGCTAGTGCTCGAGAAGAGAAAGAAGTCGACGTCATCTTGGCGAGCTATCTTTGCCTCGATAGTCGCTAAGTTTCCGCTGTTCATCTTTCATTTCTGAGAGGCATGTAGTGGGACCGATCCTCTCTAAATGAAATCCTTGAGCTCCATACCGTAAACCCAAGGGAAGTAAACCCCAAGCCAGCCCGAGAAGAAATGCCACCCACAAAAAGAGGAATTCAGTCCAAAAGAGGCGGAACTCTTGTTGCTGATGACACCACCGAAAGCCCGATATATGGAACACAACACCACTAGGGGCCAATGCATAACGATGGCCGTTAGCCAGACTCCCTGCTACGGTAAAACAGGAGACTCTCACACTGTCCGCCTACTTGGAGCTTAGAAGGGCCACGCAGCATAGCGAGTAGGCTAAGAATTCGGCAAGTTCGCAGGTAGGAGATAATCTGTTTGGCTATGAAAACTTTGTCTTCATCTTGGCCTCCAAGACCAGCTTATCTTTGCGACCTTCGTCATAGGACACGTAATCCAAGCTGAAAAGAGAAAGAAAATCATCAGTAAAAGAAAAAACGACAGAATGAAATGAAATACATGATTTAAGTTAAGAAACTCACTTCAGACCATGACTGAAGTAAATCAGCCAATCTTTAAAGGGCACCTTATCCTTGGAGTCCAGGAACTGCGGCAGCTCCGCAAATAACTCGTAGCAGGCTTCGAAACAAAAGCCTTCATTGATGCCCTTCTTCTTCTTTGAAAGCTTCTCATCACTAGGAGTCCACTATCATAGATTCGATCGCGTATGGGGAGACCTGCTATCCGATACAAGTCCCAAAGGGAGATACTCATTTCTCCATAGGGCAAGTGGAAGGAGTTGGTGACAGAGCTCCAGTGATTCAGAAACCCCTTGTAGACGCACAGCTCCTGGTAGAAGTAACTTGACATCTCCTGAATGGCCCTTAGAAGACCCACCTGCTTCAGGGTATCTTCATGTTGTTCAATTATCCGGTTGGCCCAAGCCTCATAACCTGGATGAGGGCTCAAATGACCTCGGGTCCGGAAACCCCTGGTTGGCCAAATTTCTGCATCGGACAAAGGGCAGAATCTCTGACGCAGGGTCTCGTAATAATGGGTCAGAAATTGTTGGTGGGGATCATGGTTGGGCTCCAAGAATATCATGTCCTTCTCCCCAAGGACAGACTGCAGTGTGCCATTCTTAGATACATCAGCAGTTGAGAAATGTCTCCGGGATGGACGTCCAAGAATCGACGCTGTAGAAGGAGTTGGCGTGGCACACATCCGGGGCGATGCTTGGAAGAGAACGGTATCTCTAAAAACTCTTCGAAAATTGGATGTACTACTTCGTGTACGGGTTGCGGATCATAAGAGATGAAACCGCCAGCTTCACGGAAGACCAGACAACCTTCATTCTATCAGACTTCAACTTAGCCTGATTCTCCATATACACCTGCTTGGCACTTTTTTCGGTCGTCTTCGGGCGACCCCGTTTGACAGATGGAACCAGTGCGACCGGGCTAGCCTCACCCTCTTCAGACCCAACCACTTCGTCGGTCCGGAATCCTTGCAGGGGAGCGTACCATGCATCCCATTCTTCTTGAGTGCCTTCATTTGGAGGAGTCGGTAAAGCCTTCTCACAAAGGATCTTCCGCTGCACATTCTTCGGCAGCGTCAATATACGCTCATAAAAATTGAACTTCTCCAGCGAATGAAACCACTGTGGGTTCTGGTCAGATGGTCGCACGACCTTGGGAGAGATGCACTTGCATTTGCGTGTAGCCACCTTGTGACTTGAAGGGCCGGTGTTGGAAGAACCATCAGCCATGAAGATCTGCACAAACACGTTAAGACATCAGGCAAAGTACGAGAACCAGAAAAGATACATTCAAGTATGCGCAAACTCTGGACAACTTAAGTTAAATAGGAACATTATATCTGGTTCAACGTGATCTAAGAGTTTCAGACGTACGGGATCCAACAGATCCTCAAAACTATAAGTATCATGACTGATTCGAAAGAGAAGTGTCGAACCCCGTACGCTTCGGAATAACGACAACCCAAATATCACAAGGCAATGATCAGTTGAACCAGAACATGAGCATGTTGATCTGTGCTAAGCAGGCTTAAGTAGGACACTAAAATTGGGGAATTTCACAACCCCAGAAATCAGTGTGCACCAGGCCTGGCGCGTCCAAATAATTGGACGAATTTCCAAGTCCAAAAATGTACGCACCAGCCCTGGCGCGTCCAATAAATTGAAATTTTTTACAGTCCAGAATATCTGTAAGCGCTGGACCCAGTGTTCGCTTCCCCAAGTGTAGGGTTGCAATGTAGTAATAAACTCGGTAATACCGAGGTCGATCCACAGGGACTTATGTAGGATGTCACAAACTCATCCACAAGTTTCTATTGAAGCTAACAATCAAAGTTTGAATAGAATGTGTGTGATTAACAGTTTAAGCTAAATTGAATGTAAACAATTATAAGAAGGCACTAGGGGTTCGAGGATCCACTTGTAGCAATCCTCGATGTTCAATCCGCTGTGGTTTCCCATTCTCTCAACTAGAGTCACCAGTCAGGTCTATCTAGTCGGATGATAGAACTGTTAAACCAGAAGTCTGTAACATGTAAGTTCCGTGCATAAAGTTCACTCAATTCTAGGCTGATCTGAGCATGCTCATTGCATAGGTCATTCACCTTTTCTATATGTCCAATTCCCAATCATAACCATCCTCAAGTCTTCTCACAAGACAAGGCTAGATCATGATTTGAACTGGATTCAAATTATATACACAGTCCATACATATTCCAGATAATCAACCAAAACTAGAACTTTGGCATGAAGCCCCTTTATGAAGAGCTTGGTACTAGAGCGCACTCCAATTCCTCGGATCATACAGGTCTAGACCGTTGCAAACAAATTAAGAAGATAAGTAATTCATCCAAACATCCATGAGTCATCACAAGACTAAGAGAAATTACTTAAAAACTTGTATAAACTTCAAACCTTAGTTCATAATCATGAATTCCAAACTGAAAACCACTTAACTACGAATTAAAACATCTTGGATACACTACAAGCTTCACCTCTTAGCCCTAGCTAAGAGGTTTAGCTGCTCATGATCCAAGGAAACATGAAACAACTCTTAAAAACATGAAAACAGCAAAGCAAACCAAAAGGAGTTGTAAAACTCCAATCTCCACTTCCACAGCCTCCAACCTCGCTTGAGCCCTTTTCGGATACCCTAGGAACAATCCCTAGGTGTCTATTTATAGTCTGGAGGCTCCACGACTTCGGAAGAATTGAGAAAGTGCGTAACACTTACGCAGCGCAGAGAATTTCGGGAAGAAATTAGAAAGTTCTAACTTAGTACGCATGGCCGACCGGTCAAGACCGGTCGGCCTCATGTGAAAGCACTCCAGCAGTCTTTGCTGGACCGGTCGGCCTCAAGTGAAAGCACTCCAGCAGTCTTCATTCCAGCAATGATGTCCGACCGGTCATGACCGGTCGGACGTTTTTCTTCTCATACCAGCAGCCATGGCCGACCGGTCATGACCGGTCGGCCTTAGTTCATTGAAATTCCAGCCTTTCTATCCAGCGATCATGGCCGACCGGTCATGACCGGTCGGCCTTATGCAATACTAGTCCATTGTTCATAGCTGGCCGGTCAAGACCGGTCTGGCCCTCTTGGCCGACGGTCATGACCAGTCGGCAGTCTTCATGCATCTACATTCTTCCTTTTCTTTCTTTCCTTGCTTCTTTCTTTCACTTTCTCTCTTCTTTTCTTCTTTGGTCCTCAAGTAATCTCCATTAGAATAGTTCAAAATGATCTCTTTATGTCTTTAATTGAGTAGAGTCCACCCTCAATCCTGTAGTCACAAAACATGCATTGAATTAGCTTTCAACCCATATAAACCATGCACAATGAGTGATGAATTGGGGTTAGAATATGCACAATTAAGAGCTCAACACCCAGCGCGTGTTTTTATCCAGGAATAAGTATGCGCTGTCCCCAGCGCGTACATCAAATCACAAGGAATTACGCGCTACATAGGGCGCGTTGATAAATGGGTTTTCACGCAAAACACGCAAGTACGCGCTGGATATAACGCGTACCATAATTCACCGGAGGTCGAAATAAGTGTACGCGCTGGCCCTAGCGCATACAATAACCCACCAGAGTATGCAATAAGGGTACGCGCTGGCTCCAACGTGCCTTAAAAATAGGCAAACTTGCCAAGTCCAAATTTAAGGACGCGCTGGGGGTAGCGCGTAGGATAAATCACAAACCTCGAACTTTTGGACGCGCACGCTAAATAATTGACTCGCTGGAGATAATAAATCGACACGCTGGAGAAAAAATGGACGCGCTGGCAGAGAGCTCTGGTCGCTGAAAATGTGTGAAATGACCGAAATGACCCAGACTTTTCTATTTATAGTGGGACCCGAAAAATCCGACTTGATGCAATGAACAGCCGATGTCCATCCCATCACATCGGAGGGGCATTTGTTGGGGTCCCAAAAGTCAGAATCTTCAAAACTAGGGTTACAAGTGTACAATATGTCACATCACTAGATTTAGGGCCAGTGCGTCAGAAGCCTCGACAGACATCGCAATGCACACCAAACTTTACCAAAAATGAAAATTGGACCCAGGGGTGGCCCCCACCGTTCATTATGATCAGAACCCTCCAAATTTAGGAGGGTAAGTTCAAGAAGGAACAAACATAGCCAGTACATCAGCATTCATTACAAAGCGGGCCCCACAAACCATCATTTTTGCAAGATAATCCCAAAATAAGTACGTCGGCGCATCAAGAAATTCAGACAGTTTTACAAAGTGAATTTCATGACGCACTTACCCTCAGCACATCAAGAAATTCATCCAGTGCATCCAAAAATTCAGGAATTTCAGGACGCACTGACCCTCAACGCGTCCAATAAATCAGGAAAATTCAGGAATTTCAGCACTTAAACCAAGGCATTTCACGACGCACTGAATGATTTTCTCGACTCGCCGACCTATTTTCTCAACGCGCTACACGTGGCAGCATCCTATTGGCCGACTTTCAGGTATAAATACCCCTCCGTTACTATTCATTTGGACAGATCTAGAGAGAGAGCTTTGTCCCTTAGGCATTTCGAGAAACCGCCGGAATCCTTCACCGGAACCCTCTTTCCGATCACCGAAAACCTCGCCTCCGACCACAGCAGGTCAGGTGAAGAAATGGTTTAAAAATGCTTAAGTATACCAGCGCATCATGAAAATACCTGGAGTCCGATTTGACTTATTTTGTGGACGCATTGGCTCCAGCGCATCAGAAAAATAGCCCAACGCATCAGGAAAATCAATCATTTGTGAAATAAGTCATTTTTGGACGCACTGGCCCCAGCGCATCACAAAAATAGGCCAGCGGATCAGAAAAATACGTATCTTAACAAAGTCATTTTTGGACGCACTAGCCCCAGCGCATCACAAAAATAGGCTAGCGGATCAGAAAAATCAAATATTTTAACAGTCATTTTTGGACGCACTGGCCCCAGCGTGTAAGTAAAATCAGACCAGCGGATCAGACAAATCAACACTCTGAACGTCCATTTCAGCACCTTTAAACCTTCATTTTGTGACATTTTCGAGCCCCTTTTAGGCCTATTTTGGGTATTTCGAGCATTCCGAACGCAATAGAGCAGTCAAATAACTCATCCGAGCCACCCAACAAGCAGAATACAAGCCTTCGGAGTCCAATCCGATCCAATACGATGAACGAAGTAATTTCTCGGAAAGAGGCTGCTAGTGCCCAGAATCATACCAATGTATCATCATTACATATACTATCATAATATGACCAGGATTCAGGTCCGGACTAAGCAAATGGGACTATGGTTGACACAATAAACCATAGCAAGAGAGTTCTAAACTATTACACAGAATTTGTTGAAAACTGACACTTCAAGAACAACTGATGCCCTACCCATTCAAACGACATCCGCTGGTTGAGCTGCTCAGGTACATACAACCTTAGATCGGTCTTCCCGCAGTCACCCATCACAAACGACGGGCGCAGGCCCAGAGTCGCACCCCTCGGTTAAAAACCCTGACAGTCTCAGCCCAGATCTCCGGTCAAAACATGGGACATAAACATCTGACTCGTACAAAGATGGATCAGTCCATAACAAAACACAACAAATACAGATCTCCATGACCATACAAATACAGGTCTCCACGACCACACAAATACAAGTCTCTTTGACCACACAAAATACAGGTCTTTACAACCATGAACTCTAAAGACCATAGTCCCTGCTGACTAGTCTTCTGCCTTTTAATCAAGGGTCATCGATCATTCGATATAATTAAGGGCTCATGCCAGATCACGGCTTGAAATGTACGAGATCTTAGAATCTCTGGAATAAAATTCACCTCGCGATATCTCTTCTTGTGTACCTTTTGTGAATGCTTGTGATTGTCTATGAATGTTTCTATATTCAGAACCCCAGAACAACAAAACATCAGAAAACTGTGTCCGAGCATTTTTCTAGTTCTAACAAAAGCATTAAAGATCAAAAGACCAAACGCCAAAGGGTGAAAGAATGAAAGCAAAGGAGAGAAGAAGGAAGTGCAGAAAATTGCACTAAAGACCGGTTGTCCATAGCCCAGGACCGGTCGTCCAACTGGTCCGAACTCTCAACAGGAGGACCCCTGCTGCCAACGTTGCTAGACCAATCACGACCGGTCGTCCACTACTCAGATCGGTCGTCCGACCGGTCATTGAATTAAATTTTGGGTTCTAATTTTCAAAAAACTCTTTGGACTGTTTTTAGCCTTTTGCGACCGGTCGTCCGACCAGTTGTCTGTGTAACAGAGTTTCTTCTACAAGTTTCAAAATTTGCTGCCCAAACCACTGATTTTATGAATTTTCTCGAAGTTTTTTCCCATCTAGGGCCTCAAACCTATAAAAGAACTCCTCCAGGTCATTCCTAGAGGATCCTAGAAGAGAATTACCATGGTGGGAGGCGGTGAAAATCAGATCTGGAGTTCTACAATTCCGTCTAATTTGTTCTTCTAGTTTTTATCTTTTTCTTAGTTGCTTTCATGTTTCCTTGGATCATAAATGGCTAAACCTCTTAACTAGGGCTAAGAGGTGAAGCTTGTAGTGAATCTAAGATGTTTTAGTTCGTTTGTTTTGGTTTCAAGTTGGATTATTAGTGAAGAAAAATGGATTGAAATTTGAATAAAGTTCTAAGTAGTTTTTCTTAATCTTATGATGACTCATGGATATTTAGAAGAATTGTTTGAGTTCTTAATTATTTTGAATGGTTTTAGACCTGTACGCTCCTGAGGAATCGAATTCAATACGCTCTAAATTTGGATCATCATGTGGGAACTTCAAACCAAAGTTCTACCTTTTTATTTCATATTCTGAATTATGTGTTGATTGTTCATATGATTTGAATGAAGTTACAAATCATGATATAGTTAAGCTTTGTGACAGGGTTTGATGTTTATCATGGTTATGATCTTAACCGTATTGGAACTAGGATTGACCTATGCAATTGAGTGTGCTCAAGTCCTAACTTGAATTGAGGGAATCATGTTGATGAACAACACATGTGTTGGATTGCTTTGATAATATAACTGCTCTATCATCTGGCTAAATAGGCTTTAATTTTGATTCTAGTTGAGTAAGTGAGAAACCACAGCGAATTAAGCATCGAGGATTGTTACAAGCGGATCCTTGAACTCCTAGTGCTTTTTATTATTGATTACATTCAGTTTTAATACAAAATATTTATCTACATTCATTACAAAATCCTATTAGTTAATTCTCAATTAGAAACCATTGAAAGTATTTTGTGAGTTCCTACACAAGTCCCTGTGGATCGACCTCGATCTTACCGAGATTATTACTACATCGTAACCCTACACTTAGGGAAGCGAACAAGTTTTTGGCGTCGCTGCAAGGGGACTTTGACAGTTTTTCACAAAATTTCTGAAAATAGTTTCTATGAGAGATTTTTAGGAGTCCATTACTAACTTAGTTTGTTTGCTTTGTTTTGTTTTTACAGGAATTCTAGGAGTCAAAGTAGTCACTTCAAATCAAGTTTTTCTAACCCTTTTTCTTTTATTTTTCTGAGATTTGCATGCCACATTGGGTTCGGGGTTCTAACAACCGACTCATTAATGAAGGGGGAATTGTTGAAGGGATTGATAGGGAACCATTGGCTAAGAAACGTTTAGACTCTCCAATTTTGTTTAAAAGTATGGCTGGAAATCAACCCAACCCTATGGCCAATCAAAATCTGGGCCAACTCAAAACGGGAGAGAATGAGGTTGAGAATGTTCCCCGACCTAGAACACTATGTGATTACTTACAACCTGCAAGAGCGAGCACTCTCTCATGCATAGTTTTTCCAAATAATGCAAAGAACATAGATCTTAAAACAAGAGTAATCCAACTCCTTCCCAAATTGCATTGACTAGACAGTGAAAGTGCCTATTAACATCTTAAGGAATTTGATGAGGTGACAGCCACAATGCACTTTGTAAATGTAACAGATGATGTAGTGAGACTTAAATTATTTCCTTTTTCCCTTAAAGAGAAAGCTAAAACTTGGCTTCATGCATTAAGGCTAAGATCAATTGTCACATGGACTGAGATGACTAGGAAGTTCATTAAAAAGTTCTTCCCTACTCAAAAAACGATCATGTTGAGGCACCTTATCATGAATTTTGCTCAAAAAGAGGATGCGACCTTCTTCCAATGTTGGGAGAGGTTCAAGGACTTGTTGAATGCATGCCCACATCATGGCTACGAAATTTGGCAGGGTAATAAGCTTTTTCTATGAAGGACTAACTTCACCCATGCGCCAATTCGTAGAGATGATGTGCAGTGGAGAATTCATGAGTAAGGAAGTTGAGAAAGCATGGGACTATTTTGATGAATTGGCTGAGAATGCACAGTCTTGGGATACATCTAAACCAACAAATCCTAAGCCAAGCCAACAAAAGGAAAAAGGAGGAATTTATGTCCTCTCAGAAGAAGATAACATAAGTGCACGTGTGGCTAGCCTCACAAGAAAAGTCGAGGCCATGGAATTGAAGAAAGGAGATACGATTAACTCAAAGGACGTTGAAATTGTTTGTGGAATTTGTGCTGGGAATCAACATGCAACACAGGATTGTCCCACAATTTCTGCATTCCAGGAAATCTTAGAAGTACAATAAAATGCCATAAATAGTTATCAACGGTCATTTAGTGCTCCAAACTCAAACACATATAACTCTAGTTGGAAGAACCATCCCAACTTTAGTTGGGGGAATGGACCAACTGCGAATACAAACAACACCCCCGAAGCTTAACCTTTACTAGGTCCATCCCTAGTAATCAAACTAAAATCTACGTTAGAGGAGATGTTAGGTGCATTCGTATCGATTCCAGCTAAATATAAAAATACCAATTCTCTGAAAATTGATGGGTTCATGCAAGAGCAATGAAATTCAATCAAAATTCATCTCAAGCCATTAATGACTTGAAAACCACAATGGCTAGAGTTGAATCTCATCTCAGTGTTAGGGAGAAAGGCGCACTTCCTGCCCAACCTCTCCCTAACCCAAGAACCCAATTTGAGATACAAGACCCTAAGCTTGTCCTCCCAACATACGGAGCATGTTCAAGCTATCACCACCTTGAGGAGTGAAAAAATAATCGATAAATCTAATCTAATGAAGGCCCCAAAGCCTAATGATCCAAAAAATTCCAAAGAGGATGATAGCCCGAGCAACATTCCACATGAGAAAGAACCGGGAAGGCAATACAAGCCGGTTGTCCCTTTTCCCCAAGGTTGATTTCACCTAAACCTTTAGACAAAAACTTAAAAATCTTAGGGGTTTTTAAGAAAGTGAAGATCAACATTCCGTTATTGGATGCTATAAAACAAATACCATCTTATGCCAAATTTCTGAAGGAATTGTGTACAGTCAAAAGGAAACACAATGTTCACAACAAAGTACTTTTGACTGAGAATTTGAGCGCTATTATCAAACAAGAGGTGCCCCCAAAAATACAAGGATCCTGGTAGTCCAACCATCTCATGCATCATAGGTGACTACCGAATCAAACAAGCCTTACTCGATCTAGGTGCATGTGTTACCCTCATCCCATATTCGGTCTATGAACAACTTCGGTTAGGTGAATTGAAACCACCAAAACCACACTCCAACTTGCTGATAGATCTATTCGTATACCGAGGGGGATGATTAAGGATGTCTTGGTCCAAGTCGATAAATGCTACTATCCAGTGAATTTTATTGTCTTAGATACACATCTCGTGATAGGTACAGGTGCTCAAATTCCTGTCATACTAGGCCGCCCTTTTCTAGCTAGTTCAAATGCAAATATCAATTGAAGAAACGGGCTTGTACAACTGTCCTTTGGAAATATGACACTCGAGCTGAATATATTTAATTTATGCAAACAACCACGAGAAGTTGATAACGAAGTCCACGAAATAAATCTAATTGAATCATTCGTGGAGAATACATCCCCCTTAGCATTCTATTCCGACCCTTTGGAGAAATGTTTGGCCCACTCTCATGAGATTGATGATGACACGATACGAGAGATGGATGCCATTTTGGATGTTATGCCGGTACTTGATAATAAAAGATGGAAGGCATCATTTGAACCTTTGCCCTTAAGCGAGAACAAGCCTCTCCCATCTAATATCAAGGCACCGAAGCTAGACCTGAAATCATTACCCACTGATTTGAAATATGTTTATTTAGGTCAAGATGAGACATATCCAGTGGTGATTTCTTCCCACTTGGATGAGGAACAAGAGAGTAGGCTAATAGCTACTCTAAAAGAGCGTAAGAGCGCCATTAGATGGTCAATTGTGGATCTCAAAGGCAAAGACTCACTGATTTGTACTCATTGCATACACCTTGAGGAAAATGCCAAGAAATCTAGGCAACTACAAAGACGCCTCAATCCAAACATGAAGGAGGTGGTTAAGGCCGAGGTGGTGAAACTATTGGATGTGGGTATCATCTACCCACTATCCGATAGTCAATGGGTGAGTCCAACTCAAGTGGTGCCTAAGAAATTCGGAATAACCATCGTAACCAATGCCAATAATGAACTCGTACCAACCAGATTCACTACCAGTTGAAGAATGTGCATTGACTACAAGAAGTTAAACACAGTCACAACGAAAGACCACTTCCCCTTTCCATTTGTTGATCAAATTTTAGAAAGGTTGGCGGGTCATTCCCATTTTTGCTTCCTTGATGGGTATTTAGGGTATAACCAAATAAAGATCACCCTAGCGAATCAAGAGAATACAACATTCACTTGTCCATTCGACACATTTGCCTATCGAAGGATGTCGTTTGTACTATGCAATGCCCCTGCCACTTTTCAGCGTTGTATGTTGAGTAGTTTCTTCTGATATGGTGGGGACAATTCTCGAAGTCTTCATGGACGATTTCTCAGTATTTGGTTGCAACTTTGATGAGTGCCTTATGCACTTAAAAACTGTTTTGAAAAGATGTGAAGAAAAGAACCTCGTGTTGAATTGAAAGAAATGTCACTTCATGGTTCAAAAGGGAATAGTCCTAGGTCACATCATCTCACAAAATGGAATTGAGGTGGACAAAGCAAAAATCGATCTTATCTCTAACCTTCCACCACCCAAGAGCGTACGAGATGTTTGATCCTTTTTGGGACATGCCGGATTCTCTAGATGGTTTATAAAGGACTTTAGTTCACTCTCTCATCCTTTATGTACCCTACTCCAAAAGGAAAACTCATTAGAGTGGAATGAAGATTGTCAAAATGTCTTTGACAAGCTTAAAGGTATGTTGACATGTGCTCCCATAATGCAACCACCTGATTGGAGCCTTCCTTTTAAAATTATGTGTGATGCGAGCGACTACGCTATTGGGGCTGTGTTAGGCCAGAGAAAAGAGAAAAAGCCATGCGTCATCTACTATGCAAGTATAACCTTAAACTCAGCCCAAGCAAACTACACTACTATAAAAAAAAAGGACTTTTAGTCGTAGTTTTTGCTTTGGACAAGTTTAGGTCCTACTTGATTGGATCCAAGATCATCATATTCACCGACCACACCGCGCTTAAGTACCTTCTCTCTAAAAAGGATGCTAAGCCACGCTTGTTAAGATGAATCCTCCTACTCCTAAAAATTTAACATAGAAATACATGATAAGAAAGGAGTAGAGAAACATAGTGGCTGACCATCTCTCTAGACTTCTTCTCACCGATTCTTCTGAGACGACCGCGATCAATGACATGTTCCCTGATGAACAACTCTTTAAAGTCTCCCAATTTCCGTGGTATGGGGACATTGCTAACTATCTCGCTACTAGGTACAATTCCAACATACTGAAACAAGCAAGATAAGGATAAGTTTTTCAACGAGGTGAGAAAATTCTTGTAGGACGACCCTTACTTATTCAAATATTGTCTCGATCAAATTATAAGGAGATGTGTGCCGGATGATGAGCAACAAAGTGTCATCTCCTTTTGTCATTCTCAGGCGTGTGGTGGCCACTTTTCAGCTAAGAAGACCATAGTCAAAATTCTGCAATGTGGGTTTTATTGGCCCACCATGTTCAAAGATACCCATGAGTTTTGTAAAACGTGTGAACCTTGTCAGAAATTGGGAGGAATATCCCGTAGAAATATAATGCCACTTAATCCCATCTTACCAATCGAAATTTTTTATTGTTAGGGTATCGATTTCATGGGTTCATTCCCATCTTCTTACGAAAATTTATATATATTACTTGCCGTCGATTATGTTTCAAAATGGGTCGAGGCGATTCCATGCCGGAACAATGAGCATAAAACAGTCATTCGTTTCTTAAAAGAAAATACCCTTTCCCAGTTTGGAACACCTCGAGTCATTATAAGCAATGGAGGATCTTATTTTTGTAACCGCCCGTTTGAAGCTTTAATGAAGAAATATGGCTTAAATCACAAGGTGAGTACTCCCTATCACCCACAAACAAGTGGACAAGCTGAGATATCCAACAGAAAAATTAAAAATATTTTGGAGAAAACAGTAAACCCTGATTGCAAAGATTGGTCGCTTCGACTTACCGATGCACTCTAGGCTTACCATACCGCTTTCAAGACCCCCATTAGAATGTCTCCCTATAGATGTTTATGGGAAAGCTTGTCACTTGCCTGTGGAGTTAGAACATAGGGCATATTGGGCGATAAAGAAGATGAATTTTGATTCTAACAAAGCAAGCTCATTGCGCAAACTTCAATTGAATGAACTTGCGGAACTCCGGAACGAGGCATATGAAAATGCGAGAATTTACAAGGACAAAACGAAGGTGTTCCATGATAAGAACATCCTTCGTAAGACCTTCACGATTAATCAAAAGGTCCTTATGTATAATTCTAGGCTACATTTATTTTTGGAAAAATTGAAGTCTCTATGGACCGATCCTCTCATTGTGAAAACTGTTTATCCATATGGGACTATCGAGTTATTGAATCCAAGGAACGGTAATATCTTTAAAGCGAATGGTCAGCGATTAAAGCCGTTCTTTAAGAATTTTCCTTCAGAAGGTATGTCCATACCTCTGACTGATTCTGTGTATCAAGGTATGTGATCTCGTAGTCTGATGGAGGCATAGAGTAGTTAGGATTAGGATTTTACTACTTTTGGTTTACTTTTTTATAGGTTTGTTTGAAGGAGGTAGAATTCCAGTTCTTGTTCTCTCAAGTACTCTCATTCCTCACTCCCTTTATTTTATAATTGCTCTCATGTTTTGCTTATTGCATATCTTTTACATTGAGGACAATGCAAGATTTGGTTGGGGGCGTGGGATCACTAGGATGAATCTAGTGTTTTGTAACATTTCGAGCAATTATGTAGAAATTTTTTGATTTTTCTGAAAATTCAAAACTCCTTTGGAAAACTGCGTTTATATGCACTTAGGATATCATAAGTATAAAAGGAAGAAAGATGTAGTGAGATGATTTTGAAACTCTTAAAGGATTTGTAACCTGATGGTTTTCGAATTGGATTCCCCTATTGATTTGATTGATAGAAAAATTGAAACACTTTTACACCTAGCTCACTTCACACAATTCTAATGTTTTGAAAGGATTATGTAGATTTGTGGATTGGGTAGGTTTAGATTTGAGGTGTTGAGAAACCAAGATGGGGTACTTTGTCCATCCTTGTCCATGGGAAAATAACGAAAGATATGGATTTCTAAAAATCATGTCAAATGTGTATGAAAAGGAAAGGAAGGATGAAAATATGGGAATGATTGAAAATATGGTGAAAATTTTCCAAAAAGGGCTACCTATTACCAACCGGGGAATAGTCTACCTGTAACCAAAGTCAGAAATGAGAAGTAGTGTGAAAGCCGTCGGAAGGACGGTAAGGCAAATTCCTGTCATAGGCTTGTTGTTGATTGGTATACCTTAAATTCATGCTTTAGCTGATTTATGAAGAAGATAATCACGGAAACCCATGAGATGAGCATTCACCGAGCACACTAGGTTAACTTATTTGAACTGTTCTATTTATCAATAATCAGCGGGAATTATATATGGGCACTTCTTATGTTCTTGAAAGTTTAAGGTTTCAACCTCTATCACTTAGCTTTTTCGATTTTTACACTTGCATATCATGGAGTGTATAGAGGCCTAGTTTTTTAAGGAGAGTTAAGTTTTGGAGAATGGAACTTGTTTCACGCATGTTTTGCTCGGGACTAGTGTTGAGCTCTTAAATGTGCATATTCTAACCCCATTTCACTACTAACTAGCTTGAAATAAGTGATTAAAATCCCAACTAATGCATGGTTTGTGGTTGTAGGAATGAGAGAGAGAATTCATTAATTGAGGGGTTAGAGATGCTATTTACACACCTTGAAGATCAAAGGAATAAAGGTGGAGCAAAAGTGCATTGAAGATGAAGGAGGAGAAGCCGAGAATTCAGCTAAATCATCTAGAAACAAGAAAGTCACTGGACACATTTTAGGAGGACCGACCGGCCGGACATCCTGACCGACCGGTCGGCCGACCGACCGGATGAAAGGTCGGTCTATGCATTACAATGTCTAGCGAAATTCAGCAGTTTAAAGCAGTTCCACCTGGCCGGTCGGCCGACCGGTCGGCTGATGGGTCAGACTATGTAAAAAAGACTCCAATGAGAATTGCATTTGCAGGCACTTTGTCCGACCAGCCGGACAGGGGGTCCGACCGGCCGGTCAACACTCAGGAACATCTAGAGCTCCAAAAATCTCAGAGCAAAACACTAATCTTGCAGGATTTTTCGAAGTTTCTTCACACCTAGGGCTCCAAAGCTATAAAAGGAGTCCTCTAGCTCGTTCCTAGGGCATCCTAGAAGAGATTTACCATGGTGGGAGGCGGCGGAAGTCAGATCCAGAGTTCTACAACTCCTCCTAGCTTGTTCTTCTAGTTTTTATGTTTTTCTTAGTTGCTTTCATGTTTCCTTGGATCATAAACGGCTAACTCTTAGCTAGGCTAAGAGGTGAAGCTTGTAGTGAATCTAAGATGTTTAAATTCATTTAATTTGGTTTCAAGTTGGATTATTGTTGAGCTATTAATTGTGCATATTCTAACCCCAATTCATCACTCATTGTGTGAGGTTTTCATGATTTAAAGGCTAATTAAATGTATGTTTTGTAATTACAGGAATGAGAGTGAACTCTGCTTAATTGAAGGAGAAAAGAACCATTTAAGAACCTTGGATGAAGAACTAAGGCGCACCAAAGAAAATAGAAGCAAGGAGAGAAGAAAGTAAAAGAAAGAAAAGAAAGAAAAAGAAGGAAGAAGACGTCCGACCGGTCTTGACCGGTCGGCCAAGGGAGCCAGACCGGTCTTGACCGGTCAGCCGACCCTGTGCACATACTGGATTGCTGCTAGAGATGGTCCGACCGGTCTTGACCGGTCGGCCAAGGACGCTGGACTGATTTCAATAGCCAGGCCGACCGGTCAAGACCGGTCGGCCAGAAGTTTCTTTATAGTCCAGAGGCTGCTGGACTGTTTTTCCATTGAGGCACGACCGGTCGTGACCGGTCGGCCAGCCCAGTCCGACCGGTCCAGACCGGTCGGCCATGTAATTCAAAACGAAAAGTTCTATTTTGGCGCCGATTTTCTCTGCGCACTACGTAACTCTTACGCAGATTCTCGATCTTTCTGAAGTTGCGGAGCCTCCCCACTATAAAAGGACACCTAGGGATCATTCCTAGGGTATCTTAGGAGGGTTTAAGCAAGCTTGGAGGCGGCGAAAGTGGATTTCGGAGTTCCACAACTCCTTCTAGTTTGTTTTACTGTTTTTATGAATTTTTTGGTTGTTTCATGTTTCCTTGGATCATGAGCAGCTAAACCTCTTAGCTAGGGCTAAGAAGTGAAGCTTATAGTGGATCCAAGATGTTTCAATTCGTATTCAGTTGGTTTTAAATTTGGAATTCATGTTTATGAACAATGGTTTGAAGTTTATATAAGTTTTAAGTAGTTTTTCTTAGTCTTATGATGACTCATGAATGTTTGGGAGAATTACTTAACTTCTTAATTGGTTTGTATCAATCTAGACCTGTATGATCTGAGGAATTGGAGTGTGCTTTAGTACTATGATCTTCATGAGGGGACTTCCTACCAAAGTTCTATTTTTCTGATTTTCTGAATTATGTAAGGGACTGTACATGTGATTTGAATCAAGTTCAAATCATGATCTAACCTTGTCTTGTGACAGGACTTGAGGATGGTTATGGTTGTGAACTGAACCTTTTGGAATGGGGTCTGACCTATGCAATTGAGCATGCTCAGCTCAGCCTACATTGAGTGAATCCTATGCATTGAACTTACATATGACAGATTATTTGGTTTAACAGCTCTATCATCCGACTAGATAGACCTTAATGTCGATTCTGGTTGAGAGAATGAAAAACCACAGCGGATTGAACATCAAGGATTGCTACAAGTGGATCCTTGAACCCCTAGTGCCTTTTTATAATTGTTTACATTCAAATTAGTTTAAAATTGTTACTCACATCAACCTTATTCAAAATCTGATTGTTAGCTTTCAATAGACACTTTTGGATGTGTTTGTGAAATCCTACATAAGTCTCTGTGGATCGACCTCGGTCTTACCGAGTTTATTACTACATCGCAACCCTACACTTGGGGAAGCGAACAATTATTAGTGAAGAACAATGGTTGAAGTTTTTATAAAGTTCTAAGTAGTTTTTCCTAATCTTATGATGGCTCATGGATGTTTAGAAGAATTGCTTGAGTTCTTAAATGTTTTGAATTATTCTAGACCTGTATGCTCCGAGGAATCGCATTCAATACGCTCTAGACATAAGATCCTCATGTGGGAACTTCATACCAAAAGTTCTACTTTTCTGGAATTTCTGCTTATGTGTGATTGTTTATGTGATTTGAATCAAGTTCAAATCATGATCTAGTTATATTTTGTGATAGAATTTAATGATGATTATGATTGTGATCTTAACCTATTGGAATTAGGATTGACTTATGCAATTGAGTGTGCTCAAGTCCTAACTTGAATTGAGGGAATCATGTACTTGAATCACACATATGGCAGATTGTTTGTTTTAACTGCTCTATCATCCGGCTAGATAGGATTTAATTTTGATTCTAGTTGAGAAAGTAAGAAACCACAGCGAATTAAGCATCGAGGATTGCTACAAGTGGATCCTTAAACCCCTAGTGCTTTTTATTATTGATTACATTCAATTTAGTTCAAAATATCTATCTACACCAAATTCATAAATCTTGTTTAGTTAGTTCTTAATTAGAAACCATTGGAAGTATTTTGTGAATTCCTACACAAGTTCCTGTGGATCGACCTCGGTCTTATCGAGATTATTACTACATCGCAGCCTTGTACTTGAGGCGAGTGAACAAGTTTTTAACGCCGTTGCCGGGGACTTTGACGGTTTTTCACAAAATTTCTGAAAATAGTTTCTATTTGAGATTTTTAGGACTCCTTTACTAACTTAGTTTGTTTGGTTTGTTTTATTTTTCCAGGAATTCTAGGAGTAGAAGTAGTCACTTCAAATCGGGTTTTTCTAACCCTTTTTCTTTTTATTTTTTGAGATTTACATGCCACATTGGGTTCAGGATTCTAATAGCCGACTCATTAGTGAAGGGGGAATTGTTGAAGGGATTGATAGGGAGCTACATGCTAAGAAATGTTTAGATTCTCCAATTTTGTCTGAAAGTATGGCTGAAAGTCAACCCAACTTTATGGCCAATCAAAATCTGGGCTAAAACTAAACCGAAACAGGAGAGAATGTGGTTGAGAATGTTCCACAACCTAGAACATTACGTGATTACTTGCAACCTGCATGAGCGAGCACTCCCTCATGCATAGTTTTTCCACTGAATGCAGGGAACATAGATTTGAAACTGGGAGTAATCCAACTCATTCCAAAATTCCATGGACTAGACAGTGAAAGTGCCTATCAACATCTTAAGGAATTTGATGAGGTGATAGCCCCAATGCACTTTGCAAATGTAACCGATGATGTGGTGAGACTCAAATTATTTCCTTTTTCCTTTAAAGAGAAAGCTAAGGCTTGGCTTCATGCATTAAGGCCAAGATCAATTGGCACATGGATTAAGATGACTAGAGAGTTCATTAAAAAGTTCTTCCTTACTCACAAAATGATCATGTTAAGGCGCTTTATCATGAATTTTGCTCAAAAAGAGGATGAGACCTTCTTCCAATGTTGGGAGAGGCTCAAGGACTTGTTAAATGCATGCCCACATCATGGCTATGAAATTTAGCGGGTAATAAGCTATTTCTATGAAGGACTGACTTCACCCATGTGCCAATTCATAGAGATGAGGTGCATTGGAGAATTCATAAATAAGGAAGCTGAGGAAGCATGGGACTATTTTGATGAATTGGTCGAGAATGCACAGTCTTGGGATACATCTAGACCAACAAATTCCAAGACAAGCCAACAAAAGAAAAAAGGATGAATTTATGTCCTCTCAAAAGAAGATAACATAAGTGCATGTGTGGCTAGCCTCACAAGAAAAGTCGAGGCCATGGAATTGAATAAAGGAGAGACGATCAACTCTAAAGTCGTTGAAACTGTTTGTGGAATTTGTGCCGAAAATCAACATGCAACATAGGATTGTCCCATAATTTTTGCTTTCCAAGATATCTTACAAGAACAATCGAATGTCATAAACAGTTATCAATAGCCATTTAGTGCTCCAAACTCAAACATGTATAATTCTATTTGAAAGAACCATCCCAACTTCAGTTGGAGGAATGGACCCACTGCGAATGCAAACAATACCCCTTAAGCTCAACCTTTACTAGGTACATCCCTAATAATTACACCAAAAGCTACGCTAGAGGAGATGTTGGGTGTATTCGTATTGGCTCAAGCTGAATATAACAAGACTAATTCTCTGAAAATTGATGGGTTCATGCAAGAGCAACTGAAATTTAATCAAAATTCATCTCAAACCATTAATGACTTGAAAACCTCAATGGTTAGAGTTGAATCTCATCTCAATGTTAGGGAGAAGGGCACACTTCCAGCCCAACCTTTTCCTAACCTAAGGACCCAATTTGAGATACAAGACGCAAGCTCATCCTCCCAACATACGGAGCATGTTCAAACTATCACCACTTTGAGAAGTGAAAAAATAATCGATAAATCTAATCTGGTGAAGGCCCCAAAGCCTAATGATCTGGAAATTTCCAAAGAGGATGATAGCCTGAACAACACTCCACATGAGAAAGAACCGGAAAGGCAATACAAGCCGGTTGCCCCGTTTCCCTAAAGGTTAATTTCACCTAAACCTTTAGACAAAAACCTGAAAATTTTAGAGGTTTTTAAGAAAGTGAAGATCAACATTCCGTTGTTGGATGCTATAAAACAAATACCATCCTATGCCAAATTTCTGAAGGAATTGTATACAGTCAAAAGGAAACACAATGTTCACAACAAAGAACTTTTGACTGAGAATTTGAGCGCTATTATCAAACAAGAGGTGCCCTAAAAATACAAGGATTTGGGTAGTCCAACCATCTCATGCATCATAGGAGACTACCGGATCAAACAAGCCTTACTCGATTTAGGGGCAAGTGTTAACCTCATCCCATACTCGGTTTATGAACAACTTGGATTAGGTGAATTGAAACCCACCAAAACCACACTCCAACTTGCTGATCGATCTATTTGTATACCGAGAGGAGTGATTGAGGATGTCCTGGTCCAAGTTGATAAATTCTACTACCCAGTGAAATTTATTGTCTTGGATACGCATCCCGTGATAGGTACCGGTGCTCAAATTCCCGTCATACTTGGCCGCCCTTTTCTAGCTACTTCAAATGCGATTATCAATAGTAGAAATGGGCTTGTACAAATGTCCTTTGGAAATATGACACTCAAGCTGAATATATTTGATTTATGCAAACAACCACGAGAAGTCGATGACGAGATCCATGAGATAAATTTGATTAAATCATTCGTGGAGGATACATTCCCTTTGAGGCATGTTTGGCCCACTCTCATGAGATGAATGATGACACACTACGAGAGATGGATGCCATTTTGGATGTTATGCAAGTACTTGATAACAAAAGATGGAGGGCACTATTTAAACCTTTACCCTTAAGCAAGAACAAGCCTCTTTCATCCAATATCAAGGCACCAAACCTTGACCTAAAACCATTACCATGTGATTTGAAATATGTATATTTAAGTCGAGACGAGACATATCCGGTGGTGATTTTTTCCCACTTGGATGAGGAACAAGAGAGTAGGCTAATAGCCACTCTAATAGAGCATAAGAGTGCCATTGGATGGTCAATTGCGGATCTCAAAGGCATAAACCCCCTGATTTATACTCATCGCATACACCCTGAGGAGTATGCGAAAACATCTAGGCAACCATAAAGACGCCTCAATCCAAACATGAAGGAGGTGGTTAAGGCCAAGGTGTTGAAACTATTGGAGGTATGTATTATTTACCCAATATTTGATAGTCAATGGGTGAGTCCAACTCAAGTGGTGCCTAAGAAATTTAAAATAACCATTGTTGCCAATGCCAATAATGAACTCGTGCCAACCAGAGTCACTACCTATTGGAGAATGTGCATTGACTACAGGAAGCTAAACACAGTTATAAGGAAAGACAACTTCCCCTTACCTTTTGTTGATCAAATTTTAGAAGGTTGGCGGGTCATTCCCACTTTTGCTTTCTTGATGGGTATTCAGGGTATAACCAAATAGAGATCACCCTAGAGTACTAAGAGAAGACAACATTCACATGTCCATTCGGCACTTTTGCCTATCTAATGATGTCGTTTGGACTATGCAATGCCCCTGCCACCTTTCAGCTTTGTATGTTGAGTATTTTTTCTGATATGGTGGGGACAATTCTCGAAGTCTTCATGGACGATTTCTCTATATTTGGTTGTAACTTTGATAAGTGCCTAATGCACTTAAAAACTGTATTAAAAAGATGTGAAGAAAAGAACCTCGTGTTGAATTGGGAGAAATGTCACTTCATGGTTCAAAAGGGAATAGTACTTGGTCACATCATCTCACAAAATGGAATCGAGGTGGACAAAGCTAAAATCGATCTTATCTCTAACCTTCCACCACCCAAGAGCATACGAGATGTGCGGTCCTTTTTGGCACATGCTGGATTTTATAGACGGTTCATAAAGGACTTTAGTTCACTCTCTCGTCCTTTATGTAACCTCCTTCAAAAGGAAAACTCATTCGAGTGGACTGAAGATTGTCAAAATGCCTTTAACAACCTAAAAGGTATGTTAACATGTGCTCCCATAATGCTACCACCTGATTGGAGCCTTCCTTTTGAAATTATGTACGATGCGAGCGACTATGCTATTGGGGCTGTGTTAGGCCAGAGAAAAGATAAAAAGCCATGCGTCATCTACTATACAAGTAGAACTTTAAACTTGGCTCAAGAAAACTACACTACTACAGAAAAAGAACTTTTAGCAGTAGTTTTTGCTTTAGACAAGTTTAGGTCCTACTTGATTGGATCCAAGATCATCATATTCACTGACCATGCTGAGCTTAAGTACCTTCTCTCTAAAAAGGATGCTAAGCCACGCTTGTTAAGATGCATCCTACTACTCCAAGAATTTGACATAAAAATACGTGATAAGAAAGGAGTAGAAAACGTCGTGCTTGACCACCTCACTGACTTGTCCTACCAATTCCCCTGAGACGACCGCGATCAATGACATGTTCCCTGATGAACAATTCCTATGGGACGACCCATACTTATTCAAGTATTGTCCCGATCAAATCATAAGGAGATGTGTGCCAAATGATGAACAACACAATATCATCTCCTTTTGTCATTCTCAGGCGTGTGGTGGCCACTTTTTGGCTAAGAAGACCATAACCAAGATTCTGCAATGTGGGTTTTATTGGCCCACCATGTTCAAAGGTACCCATGAGTTTTGTAAAACGTGTGAGCCTTATCAGAAATTGGGAGGAATATCCCGTAGAAATATGATGCCACTCAATCCCATCTTACCAATCGAAATTTTTTATTGTTGGGGCATCAATTTCATGGGTCCATTCCCATCTTCTTTCGAAAATTTATATATATTTCTAGCCGTCGATTATTTTTCAAAATGGGTCGAGGCGATTCCATACCAGAACAATGACCATAAAACAGTCATTCGTTTCTTAAAAGAAAATATCATTTTTCAGGTTTGGAACACCTCGAGTCATTATAAGTGATGGAAGATCTCATTTTTGTAACCGCCCGTTTAAAGCTTTAATGAAGAAATATGGCGTAAATCACAAAGTGAGTACTCCCTATCACCCATAAACAAGTGGACAAGCTGAGATATCCAACAGGGAGATTAAACATATTTTGGAGAAAACAGTGAACCCCGATCGTAAGGATTGGTCACTTCGACTAACTGATGCACTCTGGGCTTATCGTACTATTTTCAAGACCCCCATTAGAATGTCTCCCTATAGACTTGTCTATGCGAAAGCTTATCACTTGCCCGTGGAGTTGGAACATAGGGCGTATTGAGCGATAAAGAAGATGAATTTTGATTCTGACAAGGCAAGCTCGTTGCGCAAACTTAAATTGAATGAACTTGCGAAACTCCGGAACGAGGCATATGAAAATGCGAGAATTTACAAGGACAAGACAAAAGTGTTTCATGATAAGAACATTCTTCGTAAGACCTTCACGATTAATCAAAAGGTCCTTATGTATAATTCTCAACTACATTTATTTCTGGGAAAATTGAGATCTTGATGGACCGATCCCTATATTGTAAAAATTGTTTATCCATATGGGACCGTCGAGTTATTGAATCCAAGGAACAGTAATATCTTTAAAGCAAATGGTAAACGATTATAGCCGTTCTTTGAGAATTTTTCCTTTAGATGGTATGTCCATACCTCTGACTGATCTTGTGTATTAGGATGGTTGATCTCCTAGTCTGATGGAGGTACAGAGTAGTTAGGATTAGGATTTTGTTGCTTTTGGTTTGCTTTTTCATAGGTTTGATAGGAGGTAGAATTCCAGTTTTTTTCTCTCAGGTACTCTCATCCCTCATCCCCTTTATTTTATATTTGCTCTCATATTTTGGTCATTGCATATCTTTCACATTGAGGACAATGCAAGATTTGGTTGGGGGGTGTGGGATCACTAGGATGAATCTAGTGTTTTGTAACATCTCGAGCAATTATGTAGAACTTTTTCAATTTTTCTACAAATTCAAAACTCCACTGAAAAACTTTGTTTCTATGCAATTGGGATGGTGCGAGTATAAGAAAAAGGAGAGGCAAAGTGAGTAAAGTTGAATATCTTGAACAATCTCTAAGATACTAGTTTTATATGCGAATCCCCCTATTTTTATGATTAATAGAATTTATAGACAATTTTACACCTAGTTCACATTACACGATTCTCACACTTTGAAAGGATTATGTAGAATTGTGAATTGGTTAAGTTTGGATTTGAGGTGTTGAGAAACCAAGCCGGGGTACTTTGTCCATCCTTGTCCATGGGAAAATAACGAAAGATATGGATTTCTAAAAATTCTATCTAATGAAAAAGAAAACTGAGAAAGGAAGGATGAAAATATGGGAATGATGGAGAATATGGTGGAAAATTCTGAAAAGGGCTACCTATTACCAACCGGGGGATGGTCTACCCGTAACCAAAGCCGAAAATGGGACGTAGTGTGAAAGCCGTCGGAAGGACGGTAAGACAAATTCCTGTCATATGCTTGTTGTTGATCTATACACCATTGAATATATACCTTAGTTAATTCATGAAGAAGGTAACCCCGAAAATCCATGAGATGAGCATTCACTAAGCACACTAGGTTAAATTGTTTGGATTCTTCTATTTATCAATCAATCAGCGGGAATTTCATATGAGTACTTGGTATATCTTGGAAAATTCAAGGTTTCAACTTCTATCACTCGGCATTTCAGAATTCTTTACACTTACATATCATTGAGTATATAGAAACATGGTTTCTAAAGGAGAGTTGGGTTTTAAAGAATGAAATTTGTTTCACACATGTTTTGCTCGGGACTAGCAAAATGCTGGTTCGGGGTGTGTTGAGCTCCTAAATGTGCATATTCTAACCCCATTTCATTACTAACTAGCTTGAAATAAGTGATTAAAGACCCAACTAATGCATTGTTTTGTGGTTATAGTAATGAGAGAGAGAATTCATTAATTGAGGGCTCAGAGATGCTGTTTACACACCTTAAAGATCAAAGGAATAAAGGACCAAAGGTGGAGCAAAAGTGCATTGAAGATGAAGGAGGCGAAGCTGAGAATTCAGCCAATTTCATGTCCACCGGCCGGCCGGACACAGCCACCGACCGGCCGGCCAAACCATCCAAAAACAAGAAAGTTACTGGACACATTTTAGGAGGATCAACCTCTTGACCGACCGGCCGGACAGACTGACCGACCGGCCGGCTGAAAGGTCGGTCTATGCATTACAATGTCTAGCAAAATTCAGCAGTATAAAGCAGTTCCACCGGTCGGCTGATGAGTCGGACTGTGTAAAAAAGACTCCAGTGAGAATTGCATTTGCAGGCACTTTATCCGATCGGCTAGACAGGGGGTCCGACTGGCCGGTGAACACTCAGGAACATCTGGAGCTCCGAAAATCTCAGTGCAAAACGCTAATCTTGTGGGATTTCTCAAAGTTTCTTCGCACCTAGGGCTCCAAAGCTATAAAAGGACTCCTCTAGCTCGTTCCTAAGGCATCCTAAAAGAGATTTACCATGGTGAGAGGTGGCGGAAGTCAGATCCGAAGTTCTACAACTCCTCCTAGTTTGTTCTTCTAGTTTTTATGTTTTTCTTAGTTATTTTCATGTTTACTTGGATCATGAATGGCTAAACCTCTTAGCTAGGGCTAAGAGGTGAAGCTTGTAGTGAATCTAAGATGTTTAAATTCGTTTAATTTGGTTTCAAGTTGGATTATTAGTGAAGAACAATGATTGAAGTTTGAATAAAGTTCTAAGTAGTTTTTCCTAATCTTATGATGGCTCATGGATGTTTAGAAGAATTGCTTGAGTTCTTAATTGTTTTGAATATCTCTCCTGTATGCTCCGAGGAATTGGATTCAATACGCTTTAGACCTATGATCCTCATGTGGGAACTTCATACCGAAAGTTTTACTTTTTTGAAATTTCTACTAATGTGTGATTGTTTATGTAATTTGAATCAAGTTCAAATCATGATCTAGTTATACTTTTTGACAGAATTTAATGATGATTATGATTATGATCTTAACCTATTGGAACTAGGATTACTTATGCAATTGAGTGTGCTCAAGTCCTAACTTGAATTGAGGGAATCATGTACTTGAATCACACATATGGCAGATTGTTTGTTTTAATTGCTCTATCATCCGGCTAAATAAGATTTAATTTCGATTCTAGTTGAGAAAGTGAGAAACCACAACGAATTAAGCATCAAGGATTGCTACAAGTGGATCCTTGAACCCCTAGGGCTTTTTATTATTGATTACATTCAATTTAGTTCAAAATATCTATCTACACCGAATTCCTAAATCCTATTTAGTTAGTTCATAATTAGAAACCATTGAAATTGTTTTGTGAATTCCTACACAAGTCCCTGTGGATCGACCTCGGTCTTACTGAGATTATTACTACATCGCAGCCTTGCACTTGAGGCAAGCGAACAACTAGCAAAATGTTGGTTGGGGGTGTGTTAAGCTCTTAAATGTGTATATTCTAACCCCATTTTATCACTAACTTACTTGGAATACATGATTAAAGACCCAACTAATGCATGGTTTTGTAGGTGTAGGAATGAGAGAGAGAATTCATCAATTGAAGGCTTAGAGACGCTATTTACAAGCATTAAAGATCAAAAGACCAAGCGCCAAAGGGTGGAAGAAAGAAAGCAAAGGAGAGAAGAAGGAAGTGCAGAAAATTACACTTAAGACCGGTCGTCCGACCGGTCATCCATAGCCCAGGATCAGTCGTCTGACTGGTCCGAACTCTCAATAGGAGGACCCCTGCTACCAACATTGCTAGACATATCACGACCGGTCGTCCACTACTCAGATCGGTCGTCCGACCGGTAGTTGAATTAAATTTTGGGTTCGAATTTTCAAAAAACTCTCTAGACTAGTTTTAGCCTTTTGCGACCGGTCGTCCAATCGGCCGTCCACAAGCTCCGACTGGTCATCTGCATAACAGAGCTTCTTGTACAAGTTTCGAAATTTGCTGCGCAAAGCGCAAATTTTGCAGATTTTCTCGAAGTTTCTTTACATCTAGGGCCTCAAACCTATAAAAGGACTCCTCCAGCTCGTTCCTAGAGGATCCTAGAAGAGAATTACCATGGTGGGAGGCGTCAGAAGTCAGATCCGTAGTTTTACAACTTCTTCTAGTTTTTATATTTTTCTTAGTTGCTTTCATGTTTCCTTAGATCATGAACGGCTAAACCTCTTAGCTAGGGCTAAGAGGTGAAGCTTGCAGTGAATCTAAGATGTTTTAGTTCATTTGTTTTAGTTTCAAATTGGATTATTAGTGATGAACAATGGTTTAAAATTTGAATACAGTTTTAAGTAGTTTTTCTTAATCTTATGATGGCTCGTGGATGTTTAGAAGAATTGCTTGAGTTCTTAATTATTTTGAATGGTTCTAGACCTGTACGCTCTGAGGAATCTGATTTAATACGCTCTAGATTTGGATCATCATGTGGGAACTTCAAACCAAAGTTCTACCTTTTTGTTTTAAATTCTGAATTATGTTTTTATTGTTCATATGATTTGAATGAAGTTCAAATCATGATATAGTTAAGCTTTGTGATAGGGTTTGATGTTTATCATGGTTATGATCTTAACCTATTGAAAGTAGGATTGACCTATGCAATTGAGTGTGATCAAGTCCTAACTTGAATTGAGGGAATCATGTTGATGGTTATGGGGTAAACTTGGTCGTCAAAATAATATGGACAGAGAGTGGTCAACAGAAGTCGCGACCACTTCGTCCAATCACGAGCTCCCTTCGTTTATAATGTTAACATATGAGCAGTTCGGCTCGTGGTCGTCGAGAGGGGTCGCATCTCAGTAGGCGAGCAGTTCGGCTCGTGGTCATCGAGTGGGGTCGCATCTCAGCATGTGAGCAGTTCAGCTCGTGGTCATCGAGAGGGGTCGCATCTCAGCATGTGAGCAGTTCAGCTCATGGTCGTCGAAAGGGGTCGCATCTCAACATGCGAGCAGTCATCTCCGAGCCCGAGCATTCCCCGATTTTTTAGTACCAGCAGCCCGTATAGGCCGGTTTTGGGTTTGTTTCTATTCAGAGCTCCAGAGCCTCCTCATCAAGAGGCGTAATCAGCTAGATGTCTAGGGTGGTTAGGCTATCCCCTAATTTGAGGATTAATGGGATAAGATCCTTATCCCGTGAAATCAGTAGTGATCTTAATAGCTTGCATAATAGACTAGATCACCCGGGATCTGCATAAATAGCTGACTCCACATATGATAAAGGTACACAATCTCTAAGCTCATATCCCGCTGTTCACTTTACAACCATGTCCTGTCTGACTTAAGCTTCGGAGGGCCAACGACTAGACGCCGGCCACCGTTAGCTTTCTCTTATATTCTTTCAGGTTTGGAGGGAAGCCTGCTCGAAGGAAGGTGAACATCTGGAGGATCCTGTTACCAAATCCGACGTAAACAGATTGGTGCCGTCTGTGGGAACCAGGTTATCAGCATTAGCCATTCTCATTGCTGATCGTTATCTCCCACCATGCCTCCCAAAAAGACAGTTCATCCTTCCACTTCAAAACAGACGTTACCTCCGCCTGACATTACTGAACCAGCGTCTAATCCCCCTCAGGCTGCCTCGACAGGTGTTCTCCCTGTAGAATCCAACTTACCATCGCAAAATCCATTTCATGATATATCTGGTAGTCAAGACGACATTATGCGTTTCGTCGGAAACACACTTCTTACTCTCAAAGCTGGACTTCAAACCTTATCTGATCGGTTTGATCAACACTTTCCAGAACTGCAACAGCAACCTCCAGAGGGGCCGCCGGTGTGACCTATACCAGTAGCTTCCAGAAATTCTGCGGGTGAGCCATGAACCCAACCGAATCTTCCTTCAAATCAAATGCCACACAGCAATCAAGTCTCGGTACCACCCCCACATTCTATACACTCCAGTACCTCCCGGCAACAACAATCTCAAGGGTCTAACATCAAAACTTCAAGCTACACCTTACCATGGGAAGGAGATCTCAAGAGAATCCAGGATCGCTTCGACGATATGGAACGGCGGTATCGGTCTAACCTTCCACCTATTTCTCTTGCATCAATCCATCGATCTAAATCTCCCTTTACCCGCGAGGTTATAGAGGCACCCTTGCCTAAGAAATACCGAACGCCTATCATCGCCCCGTATACAGGCACCGGCGATCCTCTCGAACATCTGGAGACGTATAAGTCTCTTATGGAGCTGGAGGGATATGGTTCAGAAATTATGTGTAGGGCTTTCTCCTTAACTCTAAAGGATGTAACACGTACATAGTTTCAGGGCCTAAAACCTCGATCCATCGGATCCTTCTCCCAATTATCGAAGCTCTTCCTCTCTCAGTTCATGGGGAGCATCCATACCAAAAAGCCGACATACCATTTAATGGACCAGCAGCATGGGGAGACAATTAAGGAGTTCACAGTTCGGTTCACTGCAAAAGCCATTCAAACTGAAGGTTATACCGAAGACAAAGGCCTCACCACCCTTATAGCTGGAATTACAAGCGAAAAATTTCGATTTGCCTTGGATAAAAACCCTCCTAAAACTATGACGGAATTCCAAGCCAAGGCTAAAAAATACATCAATGCAGAAGAAGTTGCTTTGGCACGTCATGGTATACAGGGCAAGAAGCATAAGTCCGAAGAGATCTCTCCCCCTGATAAGAAATACCGGCGCGATTGACGGGACCATTCCCAAAAGAAGATCTACTCTGGTAAATATCATAACTACACACCCCTTAACCAATCTCCTAAGAAGTGTTAATGGAGATCAAGCACAAGCCTTACGTGAAGTGGCCTTCAAAGATCAAGTTCGATCCTGAAAAAAGAGATAAGAGAAAATTCTGTTATTTCCACAAAGATCATGGGCACAACACCCAAAATTGTATATCTCTAAAAGAGCACATCGTAGCTCTTATTTGGAAAGGTCATCTCCGGAATTACATAGCACGATAGGGTCAGTCACCGAAAATGACGGAAGCCCCATCACAACGAAAAAAGTCACCTCAACATCATCCTTCACAAAAAGATGCTGAACCCACTGGTGAGATCCGGACCATTGTTGGAGGACCGGCTTATGGGGGAGATTCTCAAGCGTCAAGAAAAGCATACGCTCGCAAGGCGTCTCAGAAGCCCCAGCATATTTATTGGTTGGAAAAGACGCCCGATGTATCGAATCCTGGCCATCATCTGATCTCTTTTTCTCTTGAAGATGCAGAAGGGATTCATTTCCCTCACGAGGACTCCATCGTGGTCGCGTTAAAGGTATCAAATTATTTAACCCATCGTATCATGTTGGATACAGGTAGCTCCGCTGATGTTCTCTACCTGGAAGCTTTCAATAAAATGGCACTCGCCAGAAGTCAGCTCAAACCAGTCTCCACTCCCCTCGTCGGCTTCGGGGGTGAAGTTGTAACACCAGAAGGAAGCATCGACCTTCCGGTCACCTTCAGAGAAAGTCCAGCCAAAACTACGATCTTTATTAATTTCCTCGTGGTGGATCGAAGATCAGCATACAACGCTATTTTGGGCCAACCTTCGCTCAATAAGATAGGAGCAGCTTTAAACCCCTTGTACCTGTGTATCAAATTCCCTACTCCAAATGGAGTCGGGGTCGTACGAGGAAATCAAAAGGAAGCTCGAGCATGTTACGAAATTGCCGTACAAGATCGAAGAAAGCCCAAGTAGCTCCTATTATGACGATTACAGCAGACTCATCAAATCCCCCAATAGCGACAACGTTGGACCCAAGAGAGAGTGCTCTTCAATCAGGGACCCCGGGGGAAGAGACAGTCGCAATCCACTTATCTGAAGAAAATTCGTCCAGGAAGGTTTATGTTGGATCTTCTTTGAGCAATGTTTTTCGTGAAAATCTGATTCATTTTCTCACTGAATATCAAGATGTATTTGCTTGGTCCCATAGTGACATGCCAGGTATCAACCCCAGTGTCATAGTTCATCGACTGAATGTTGATCCGAAGCACAAACATGTCCATCAGCGTCGACGTGCCTTCACTGCAGAAAGGCAAATGGTAATTAAAACTGAGGTCAAAAAGTTGTTGAATGTCAATTTCATTGAGGAAGTTTACTACCCAGAATGGGTCGCAAACGTGGTCCTTGTTCGAAAAGCTAATGGCAAGTGGAGAATGTGCATGGACTACTCTGATATGAACAAAGCGTGCCCAAATGATAGTTTCCCGACTCTGCGCAATGACCAGTTGGTTGATTCAACAGCAGGGCACGCCCTGCTCAGTTTTATAGATGCCTACTCTGGGTATAACCAAATTATGATGCACCCGCCTGATAGTCAACACAATGCCTTTATCACTGACCGCGGATTGTATTGTTACAAGGTAATGCCTTTTGGTCTCAAGAATGCAGGAGCCACCTATCAACTCCTGGTCAATAAAATATTTGCCGCTCAAATTGGTAGGAATATGGAAGTTTATGTAGACGACATGCTCGTGAAAAGCGTCGTAGCAAACGACCACCTCGCGGATCTTTGAGAAGCCTTCGAATTGATGAGGAAGTATCAGATGAAGTTAAATCCAGAAAAAATGTGCTTTCGAGGTCTCCGCCAAAAAAATTCTTGGGTTTATGGTTGGCCAGTGAGGAATCGAGGCAAATCTCGAGAAAATAAAAGCTTTGATCGAGATGAAGTCTCCATCCACTCTCAAAGATGTCCAACGACTGGCTGGCCGCATTGCATCATTGAAACAGGTTTATTTCGCGTGCCTCTGATAAGTGCCTTCCTTCTTTAAGCTTCTTCGAGCTACCGCCAAAACCAACTAGGTGTGGACTCTGCAATGCGAAGAGGCATTTCAACAACTGAAGGAATATATGAGCACGCCTCCTATTTTATCAAAACATGTTTTACACGAGCAACTCCTTTATTTATCTGTGTCTTCTACGGCCGCCAACGCCACGTTAATAAGAGAAAGATTCTGGGGTACAAAGGCTCGTTTATTATATTAGTCGAGCGATGGCGGATGCCGAAACTCGATATTCTGATATGGAGAAATTAGCTCTCGCCTTAGTGACTACTGCTCGAAAACTGGGACCATATTTCCAAGCCCATGCAATATTGGTACCTACGAATCATCCATTAAGATAGGTCCTTCAAAAACCTGAGGTTTCAGGGCGATTTACTAAATGGGCTATTGAGATCAGTAAGCACAATATATCGTTCTGCCCAAGAACCGCCATTAAGGGTCAAGCCATGGTTGATTTCATTGCTGAATTCACATATTCTCATTCCGACAATGACCCTGCGACCAGCGCCCAGATCCCCTAGTCGCTTTTTGTGGATGGGTCTTCACGCGCCATCGGTAACGGAGCCAGCTTAATTTTAATTGCTCCTGATGGGTCGCATTTTTAATACGCTTTGCGATTTAACACTCACGTCTCTAACAATGAAGCAGAATATGAGGCTTTGATCGTCGGCCTCGAACTAGCAAACGTACTCGCGATTCAGAGTTTACTTATTCATAGTGACTCTCAACTCATAGTCAATCAAGTGCTCGGCGAATTTAAGGCGAAAGAAGAGCGTATGGCTTTGTATAAATCCCAAGTACTTATCTTGCTCGCGAAGCTGAACAAATATGAAATAACTCACATTCCTCACAAGAAGAACAAGCTTGCAGATTCCTTGGAAAAGCTAGCCTCTGTACTGGAGTCTAAATTAATGCAATCTGTTCCCATCGAGCATCTTCATGCTCTAAGTATTAGTCAAATGACCCCAGAGCAAGTAGTCACAGTACATTCCTCCCCATGTTGGATGGACCCCATGTCCTTTACCTCAAAGATGGGCAACTCCCAGATGATAAAAAATCTGCATGGCAAATTCTTCATCGTGCTGCCAGGTATACCTTACAAAATGGAATTTTACTACATAAAAGCTTTACTTTACCATACTTAAGGTGTCTTCATCCAGAAGAGGTGCATCGCGTTCTTGATGAAATACACCAGGGGGCATGTGGTAACCATCCTAAGGGACTCTCTTTAGCATATAAAGCAATGAGGTAAGGGTACTACTGGCCCACCATGAAGGCGGACGCGATCGAATTTTCCAAAAAATGTGACAAATGCCAGTGATACTCTCCAATACCCCGTGTACCATCTGAGCAAATGACGCCGATAGACGGCCCTTAGTCCTTTGCCCAATGGGGAGTCGATATCATCGGACCGTTGCCAACGAGGAAAGGCCAGAACAGGTTTGCAATCATAGCAGTCGATTATTTCACAAAATGGGTCAAGGCAAAGCCATTAACCACAATCACCAAAAAGCAGACCACAAAGTTCATATGGAGAAACATCATATGCCGTTATGGGCTCCCCCACACTATAATCACTGATAATGGAAAGCAGTTCGACAACACCACGTTCTCAGAGTTTTGCGAAAAATGGAAGATACGAAGTATTCGTACCTCTCCATATCATCCCCAGGCTAATGAGCAAGTTGAAGCAGTCAATAAGATCATCAAACATCATCTAAAGACTAAGCTCGATTAATGTAAAGGCATGTGGCCAGAGCTTCTACCTGAAGTCTTATGGGCCTATAGAACTACTACTCGCACCTCAACTGGAGAAACTCCATCCTCTTTGGCATTCGACATCGACGCAGTTGTCCCCGTCGAAGTCCAAGTGCCCTCATATAGAATCGAACAGTATGATTCCTTGAATAATCAAGAGGGGCTGAGGCTTCATCTCGACCTACTGGAAGAAAGCAGGGACGCATCTCAACTTCGAGCAGCAGCTTACCAACAACGTGTTTCTCGCTATCATAACGCCAAAGTCCGACCCAGAGCTTTCCAGCTCGGCGATTTGGTCCTTAGACAGAATCTCGAAATTCCTACTCGCTCGTTGGATCCGAACTGGGAAGCCCCTTACCGAGTTATCAAAATCGTGCGACCAGGTACATATTATCTGGAAGACATGCAAGGAAGGCCCTTACGTCGCCCTTGGCATGTAGAGCATCTACTCAGATATTTTCCTTAAACCTGATGTAAATCCAAACGATATTCAAATAAAGATGGATTTCCTTTTGGTCGCTACTCCATTAGTTGGACCCGAATAGCTCCGAAGGGAATACACACATTCCCTTGGCCAAATCCTCTGCTTTTGGCAGGGTCAAAGCCTCAATGGATAGACTAGTCTATCTCTACGCGGACATGGTCACCAAGACCCCCAGATTGAGCCTAACTCATTCTTTCATGAGTTAAGTACCCAGGCATTCGACATACGACAACAAAAAGGCGAAGGGAAAATAACGCACGAGCCATAGTATTAAAAAGATTTTCATTCATTTCATCGACTAAAATAGCCAGGTCATTTACAAAGAGAGAAAAGATACACTTGTGTTCAAAAAGAAAAAGAGGAGAAGGGGGGCAACTCATAAATTAGTCATTCCTCATCCGGAGGAGCTTCTCGACTCTCCGCCTCGGGGCTCACTTCGGGAGCACGTGCAGCATCTATAGATCCTGTGACCTCATTCTCGGCCGCAGCTCGTTCTTTAGCTGTGACCTCAAAGGCAACCCTCTCGAACTCCTCCAGATTGAAAGATCAAGCGATTTGTTGCATAACCCTGACCGCGAAGTCGCGACCAATGATATACACCTCATAACGCTCCTCGTCCTAGAGTTGAGAGGTCTAGGACTCCAAAACTGCACGGGGACCTTCCTAAGCCACCATCTTGATGAACGCTGTCCTCTCCTCATTCCAGTGGATAGAATCGTCTTTCAACTGAGTAAGAGTCTTCTCAGCGTCTTCAAGTCGAGTCCGACAATCCCTGAGCTGCTCTTCGAGGGAGATCTTATCTTGGCGAAATATCTCCTTCTCCTTCTCACTTTTTGTATGTATTTCTTGCAGCCTCGCAAAATTAAGGTCCAATGACTGATAACGATTAGTCAAAACTTGAACCTTGGCAACGAGGATCTACTTCTCCTCGTTTAGTTTGGCGACTAGGGCTTCTTGAGATTTTATTATGCGATCCCTTCCCTGGATCTCGCCCTCCATTACCTTTTTCTTCTTCTCCCCCTCATCGATGATGCGGTGGGCAGCATCGATGTCACACCTTGTTCGCACGTGAGGTCCAGACTCTGATCAACGAACCGAAAGTGATCAGTCAAGTGAGCATAAAAAAATTAAAATAATGGCGATGACTTGTTACCTGAACTAGCCTCACTCCGATATCTGTGGAGAGAGCTTCTGGACTAGGCTTCGGGAGGGCCCCAAAAGAGTTGGGGGCAATGTTCTCAAAAATAAACTTGCATATCGGATGCAAGTGCGGTGGGATGACGTAAACGCCCGACCCTGAAGGTTGGGCTACGACCATCTCAGAAGAACCCACCTCACCAGCAGTCAAAGGCTCCAAGGTAGGCGCAGCCGAGTCGTGAGCAGTGTTAGGCTCGCATGCCACCTCACTCGGGGGAAGACCCGGCTTCGCCCGATCACTCTTTGGTGAGTTATCGATAATATCGATTATTAGCTTACTGCGGGAGCCCGCCGAAGGGGTAGCAGCAGCAGGAGGGGTCGCAACAGCTCCCTCTTGAGGAGCATTGCGCGGTTGAGAGTCGTGACCAGACCCTTCTGGTTGAGAAGATGGAGCGGACGGACTGTTCGCTCGCCTCAAGTGTAAGGCTGCGATGTAGTAATAAAACTCGGTAAGACCGAGATTGATCCACAGGGAATTGGAAAACAGGTTCCAAACTATTCCAGCAACTCAGTTTGCAATCAAAAGAGATTTAATTGAAATAGTTATGCTAAAACTGGAACTTTAATAAAAACAGTAATTTTAAAGTCACTAAGGCATTCAAGGATCCACTTATAGCAATCCCATGTTGATCCAATCAATCCAAGCAAGATACACAACTAGATTTGAAGTCCTATCTCTCATCTAGTTGGAAAATAAAGCATTAAACACATTCAATCCCACTCAAGTTGAACTTCCAAGTTCTAGTCCCATTCAACATGTAGAATTCGAAATCACAGCCTTCGGAGTAACAGCCATGCCTATGGACTATGGCCTGCTCAAGGATTACTATAATTCGAATCTAAACAACCACAATGTGATAATCTCAGAGAATTGCAAGGAATCCATGTCCGGAGACATGAACTCTCATAAAACATCCAAAACTATCAACTTTAAGAACTAGAATAGGTAAAAATCCAAACTTGAATTGAAATTACTTGAATTAAACTGAATCAAACATGAAATTGGCTACAAGCTTCACCTCTCAACCTTAGCTGAGAGATTCTAGCCGAGCATTGTCATACTACAACTAAAACTCATGAAAAAGCTAGAAAACATAGAAAAACCGGAGTTTGGAGGGTTGCAGACGCTCCACAACGGCTTCCTTCCTACTCTCTTCTGCAAAAAGGCTACTGGACCATTCACGACCACTATTGGACCATTCACGACCGGTCGTGCGACCGGTCCTGGCTATGAACGACCGGTCTGATGACCAGTCTTAGCTACTTTTCCCTACTTTCTCCTTTGGCTTCTTTCTTCCTTTCTTCTACTCTCTTCTACTTCCTTTGATCCTTCTTCAATCTTCATCCAATAGCTTCAAATGGATCTTTTTAGTGTCAAATTGGTGAAGTCCGCTCTCATTCCTACAATCAAAAAACATGCATTAGATGGACCTTTTAAACATGAAAACCATGCATATAATGCGATGTAATGGGCAATGCAATGTATAAATTGGAGGTTCAACACGGACCAGCCGCTGTCTTCTTTTATCTCTTCGAGGTCGTGCCCTTCAGACGGGGAAGTACCCCCCACCGCGCCCCTGTTATCTCCTACGTTTGTCATCTCCTCTTGAGGAATCAGACCGACAGCAGAAAGACAGCGGGGTTTAGAGCAGCGTTGACGTTACAGGCGGTCGCCGAAAGTTTATAAACCTTAGTGAGCTTCTCGTTTAGCCCTCCGCGCAAGTTTGGCCTGTTCCCAATCGGAATACCTGCAAGAAGTAAATGAGAGCAAGTTAGTCAAAGCGAGTCAAAACGACAAACATCAAAATTCACTTTTCTTCGGGCAAAGGGGTAAAACCAACCCACCTTCACCGAGCGGTTAACGTTGTGACCATTGGGGTCGGAGCCCATGTCGGACTCCCAGTTGCCGAAGGCGTAGAACCATTTTTTCCTCCATCCGGGATAATTGGAGGAGGGGTTCCCCGATATAAAGTTATCTCAGTGCCAGAAGCAAAGGTAGTACTAACCCTCGCTGGCTGGAGCCTTTTTCAGTTGGTACATCCTCAGAAATTCCTCAGCGGTTAGGTCCTCATTACCCGCTTGCTTCCAAACGACAAATACACTCATAAGCACCCTCCATTTGTTTACGATAAGCTGGCCGGGGGTGATCTTAAAGGTACGAAGGAAATTTTGGATGAAGGGATGAAGGGGAAGACGCACACCGAGCTGAAAAAAATATTCATAAAAAGCAACATAGCCCGGTGGCGGGGAATCAGCAGTCTCTCCTCTTTCTGGCAACCTAAGGATAACGGAGTCTGGAATCTGATACCTCTCCCACAAGTTCAAAAGTTGTTCCTCTGTCATTATCGATGAATAACCAGCGATAGAATCTCTCCCCGCCGACACTCGAGCGTTGTTTGATTCAAAAGAATCAGGAGTGTCATCTCCTAGATGAACAATTTCTTCATCGAACTCTCTCGCCATTGTAAATAAAAAGGAGATGTAGAAGGAAAAAAGAAAGGAAAGGGGAAGAAATACCTCCGTGAAGAGGTTACACCAAAGACAGAAGGAAAGAAGGAGAAAGGGTTTTTGAACTCTTTCGAAGGGTTTCGAAAATATAGTAACCTTCGCAGGATCCGATATTTATAAGCAATCATTTCGTTTGATTTGGGTGACACGCGGCGGCCTCTCATCCGGCATGACAGTCGAACGGGCATGAGCATTAAATTCAGAGACACGTGGCGAGCGCCACTTCACCTCTCTCGGTCGAAAAGCTGCGGAGAGCTGGCACCCATAAATGCAAGGCCACTCGCGTACGATTTATCCCTCGATAGGCGGTTACATGTACCAACAAAATCCTTGGCGTAGCTTCTCAACACTAAGGATTTGGGGGGCATTGTTATGGGGTAAAATTGGTCGTCAAAATAATATCGACAGAGAGTGGTCAACAGAAGTCGCGACCACTTCGTCCAATCGTGAGCTCTCTTCATTTATACTTCATCTTAGATGTTAGCATACAAGCAGTTCGGCTCGTGGTCGTCGAGAGGGGTCGCATCTCAGCAGGCGAGCAGTTCAGCTCGTGGTCGTCGAGAGGGGTCGCATCTCAGCATGCGAGCAATTCGACTCAGTGATCGTTGAGAGGGGTCGCATCTCAGCATGTGAGCAGTTTAGCTCGTGATCGTCGAAAGGGGTCGCATCTCAACATGCGAGCAGGTCATCTCCGAGCCCAAGCATTCCCCGCTTTTTTAGTACCAGCAGCCCGTATAGGCGGATTTTGGATTTGTTTCTATCCAAAGCTCCAGAGCCTCCTCATCAAGAGGCGTAATCAGCTAGATGTCTAGGGTGGTTAGGCTATTCCCTAATTTGAGGATTAATGGGATAAGATCCTTATCCCGTGAAATCAGTAGTGATCTTAATAGCTTGCATAATAGACTGGATCACCCGGGATCTGCATAAATAGATGACTCCACAGATGATAAAGGTACACAATCTCTAAGCTCATATCCCGCTGTTCACTTTACAACCATGTCCCGTCTGACTTAACTTCGGAGGGCCAACGGCTGGACGCTGGCCACCCGTAGCTTTCTCTTGTATTCTTTCAGGTTTGGAGGGAAGCATGCTCAAAGGAAGGTGAACGTCTGGAGGATCCTGTTACCAAATCCAACGCAAACATTGATGAACAACACATGTGTTGGATTACTTTGATAATATAACTGCTCTATCATCTGGCTAGATAGGATTTAATTTCGATTCCAGTTAAGTAAGTGAGAAACCACAGCGAATTAAGCATCGAGGATTGCTACAAGTGGATCCTTGAACCCCTAGTGCTTTTTATTATTGATTACATTCAGTTTTGAGTACAAAATATCTATCTACATTCAATTACAAAATCATGTTAGTTAATTCTCAATTAGAAACCATTGAAAGTTTTTTGTAAGTTCCTACACAAGTCCCTGTGGATTAACCTCGGTCTTACCGAGATTATTACTACATCGCAACCCTACACTTGGGGAAGCGAACACCTGTTGGCTCGAAGATCGACTAACCTCAAATAAAACTAAGAGTGATCTCACCGACGCTAATGCAAACTTAACATTCTCATGCTACAAAACAGCTGAATCAAGTACTTACAGGGCACCGATCCCTATCATTTATCAGATATTGGCATAAATGGGCACCTATCAGACTCGGTAATTAGCCATTTGCAGGCATCAGAAATGAGAGATCTAGTCCATTGGACTTGAATCATCGAAGGAGCCTGGCTCAATACAACATTCGATCTTGAATCGATCATCGGAAAGCATCCAGAAGAAAGAATGTTCACAAAGATGAGTCACCAGATTCCAAAGTTGAACATATTTATTTTACTGTACAAGCTCTATTCATCTCGGATAAAGGTCCGAGGCTAAACCTATGGGATTATGGCTACCATGATAAACCACAAGCACAAGAGTTCTAACAACACTTAAAGCATCCTGCTATGGACTACCATTATAAAAAAGCTAGTCGATGCCCTACCCATCCACAACAAGTCCATTGGTTGAGCTAATCAAGTAGTTGCGGAGTGCCTTCCCAGGGTCACCCATCATAAAAATATGAGAAGGCCTTGGATCTTGCCGACCAGCAATCGATGCGCATGTACTCCAGTGGTCACCCATCATAAAAATACAGGAAGAGGGCCCACCGTTGCACCACTCGATTAAAAATCCTGACAGTCTCTTAACTCGGACAATCCGAAAGAAAATGGGACATAGACATCTGACTTGTCTAAAAATGTGGCTCAGTCCATAACAAGAAAACAAATAGGTCTCTACGACCATGAACTCAAGACCATAATCCCCGGCGGGTTAGTCTTTTACCTTCTAATCATAGGTGATCGACCATTGATGTAATTAAAGGCTCGTGACAAGTATCACAACCTAGGATGTAAAAGATCTCGGAATCTCTAGAATAAAATTCGCCTTACTATATCTCTTCTCATGTATACTTTGTGATTGCTTATGATTATCTATGAATGTCTCTATACTCAAAAATTCTGCAGAATAATGAAACACAGAAAAAACTGCCTTTGAGCATTTTTCTAATTTTAACACCCAGAAAGGATGATACGCTTGCAAAAGCGCCGATCACAGCGGCATCGAGCAGCCAAAAAAAGGGAAGCGATCTTGCATGATGAAGTTCCTCAAGAAGGGTCCATGAATAAACCTTAATTAAGAACAGTTTGTAATATCAAGATGATGAAACAGCCATAAACATGGTCGATATGGTTATGAGACCAATTGTGGGAGATCGTACAACAGAACATCCAACGAGTGTAGTACAGTATCTGGGCAATAACTTCGTCAACTTTGTGAATCTTGATGGGAACGAAGATTCACTAGAAGATTTTAATGATGAATGGATGGAGAATGATGACTTGTTGATCGAAGAACGTCTTGCCACTGCCAGGGAACTAGAAGTGGCCTCATCCGTTCAGGAGAAAATAGTCGGCCCAGAGCCATCACGGCCGATGTCTGATGATGAGAAACAGGTTGAACCAGAAACACTAGGGGAGCATGTTCTAACACGAATATTGTGTTTGGAACATTACCGCATGTGGTGTTTGACTGTAACATGGTATTAACCCTTGGCAATTTTATGTTTCTCTTTTTTCTTCTTAGTTGTCGGGTTGACAGTTACTTCAATCATTACTTTGATTATCAAGTTGACAATTACTTTAACTGCTTCTCTGGTTATAAGATTGACTACCACTTCAATCATTGCTTTGGTTGTTGTGTTAACGGTTGTTTTAGCTTTTGTTTTAATTGCTCATTTGCTTGGCGAGGAAACCCGTTACTTGCCCCCTGTGACCTCTTGGGCAAAAATTGTGCTTCGAGCAGTTCCCTGCGCGATCAGGGTCACCAGGGCGTCCTGAATGCCCTTCATCTACTTTGCAAAGTCAGTCTGAACTTGAACTAGCTCATCATTTTTTCCTAGACTGTTGGTGGTCCATTAGCCTATTCAAATGGTGATGTGATCATAAATATTACATATTTAGGCCCCATTCCGACCATCATTAGGCTAGAAATCAAGCAAAATACTTAGATTTAGTGTAGGAAATGTGTTCAATGGTTGGATCGCTCTATAATTTGTAAACTATGCTTACATTGTGATTTTTCTTATTTTACAGGTTGTTGGCAGGCCACTTGTGTCTAGGAAGGTTTAGGATGATGAGAGAAGGGCTAAAGACACTTCATATAAGATTGGATTAAGGTTAGATGGCTTGGATTGATGGATTGAAGGTGATGTGCATTATATGTGATTTGGAGCGTAGATCATCATGGGCCTATCTTTATGAATCTGAAGAATCTATTTTATCCATGTCGAAGATTAGCTCGACGCCAAAAAAAAAAACCCAACAAGTTTCATGTTGAGCTCTTAATTGTGCATATTCTAACCCCAATTCATCACTCATTATGCACGGTTTACATGTTTAAAGGACTAATTCAATGCATGTTTTGTGATTGTAGGAATGAGAGCAGACTTCATCTAATTGAAGACCAAAAGGAGACATTTAGGAGCTTTGGATGAAGATCCAAAGTAGGCTAAAGAGAGAAGAAAGCAAGGAGAGAAAAGAAAAGAAAGAAAAAGAAGAAAGAAAGAAAGAAAATATCAAAAGAAGCAGCCTAGACCGGTCAAGATCGGTCGGCCACACCCTTGGATCCTGCTGGATGGACAATTAGGCAGCCCGACCGGTCTTGACCGGTCCGCCAAACCAGCCCGACCGGTCAAGACCGGTCGGCCAACGGGTCGCCCCCCTTTCAGCACTCCCTGGACTGTCAAAAGACAGGTCCGACCGGTCGTGACCGGTCGGCCAGCCCAGTCCGACCGGTACAAACCGGTCGGCCCTGCGTAAACAGCGAGCTTTCTAAATCGGGCACCGAATTTCTCTGCGCAAGTGCGTACTTTTACGCGAAATCTGGAAGGTTCTTACGTAATGGACTGCCTCCAAGCTATAAAAGGACTTCTTCTCTTCATACCAAGGCATGCTAGGACGTGGGGATTGCTTGGGAGACGGATTCTACTCCGAGCTTTCTTAGTTTTCTTCCTGTTTTAGTAGTTTTTATGTTTTTGAGGCTTCTAGTTCAAGGATGTTAGAGATGAACTAAAACCTCTTAGCTAGGGCTAAGAGGTGAAGCTTTTGATTCATTTTTTATGGATTGATGCAACCTAGGTTTCCCTTTATGTTTTAATTGAAGAATTTTAGTTCAATATGAGTTTGAATCAAGTACTAGTTTGGTTTTACTTTGATCTCTTGATGACTCCGGGCTCATGTGATTCTTAGTGATTCTAAGCTTGGTAGCTTACCTTCTGAGCATTGTTTATGCTTGTGTAGTTCATTGATCTATCATCGACTCCGGGCATGGTAGATCCTTTGATTGCCTTGTGTACAATGGCCCGATCTTCATGTGGGAACTCATTCAACTAAAGTTCTTATCTTTTGTTATAATCTGGAATAGCTGTTTGTTGATTGATTTTGATTTAATTAGAGTTCTAATCATTAGTTGTAATCAAGTCTAGTGACAGGATTTGATGAAAGCTATGGTTGTGAATCTCAACTAGATTAGAAAGAGGCTTGGCTTACACAATTGAGTGTGCCTAAGGCCTGAGCATTGTTGTGGGAATCGAATCAATGAATGAGCAACTGTTTTAGATAATTGTTGATTGAACCACTCTATATTCCAATCGGATAGAGATATGAATTCGATTCCGATTGAGTTATGAGAGACCTAGTTGTATTGATGCGTTGAAACTTATCAAAAGTGGATCCTTGGCGCTCTAGTGCCTTTTTAGATTGAAATTACCTTACACATTCACTGTTTTAACCCAAATTGCTATTTTCCAGCTTTAGTTCTTAATAGGATCTTAATTACTAGTTATTTTAGACAAATTCTGAGAATACCCATTCATAAATCTCTGTGGGAACGATACTCGGTCTTTCCGAATTATTACTACTTCGCAAACCCTACACTTGGGGAGTGAACATTTCACTCAATTCCGAGTTATGAATTGACCGTAGCAGCTAATTCAAGATGATTGGTTCATATAGGTTTTCAATTATGAATGGGCAGTGCAAGTTATCTAATATGCAGCCCACTTTTAGACCACTTTTTGGATGCAATTTGAGAAAACCTTCGTACACCATGAAGATCATCAAATTATCTAACAAATGGCACTGGTTTAACACCGATCGGACTTCTGGATTGATCGCAGTAACCCGATGAACACAAACTGTCCATTCAACACCGACTTAGCTTTGGAATCCATCCCAATCGTCCATGAGTGCTCAAATGAAAAATCAAAGTTGTCCATCTGGTATAGAATCAAATTTTCTACGAAACTGGAATCGGATGTGTATATTGGTTATAACGTTGAAAATAAGTCGAAGTGTTCTCGAAAGTTTCACCTGTGCGAATCAGAAAACGGTCTAGATTGCGAGGTGTGTACACCAAAGTCTAGAATGAATTAAGCCAATCCAGACCATCTATCATGTAAAGGGGACAAATTTCTACTAAGTTATCAATTTCGAGATACTTTTGATGTCTATACACACTGAAGTGAAGGATGCAAGAATGACTGGTTCAGAAGGTCTTAAAACTGTGAATCTGAGAGGTGTCCGCTGATCTGATCATGGGGCGCACTTAATATGTGATATTGGCAATTTAACCCATACATTATGAGATTCACTCGATGATGAAGCCTCATAAAAAATTTTAGAGCAATCCGACCGTCGGTTTAGTCACACGAAATGTAGCAAAATCAGTATTGTTACTTAAATCCAAACTAAACTATAAATAGATAGTTGTGAATAGTTTTAGGGCATCTTTCCAATCTGATTTTGAAGAGAATAAGCTCTCCTCTCTCTTTCTCTCATAGAATCTCTTTTTCTCTTTATATACTTAGAAATTTAAGATTTTAGTGTTTTCTACATTGAAGATTTAAAGATTTACGTTGAAGTTTGCTTAAATTTACTTTAAAAAGTTGTAAGTTGGTTAGTTTTAAGTTGATTTCTTTTAGTTTAATTATGTCTTCTTCTTCTTCTTCTAGTTTTTCTTCTTTAATTATGTTTATGTTCTAAACCTTTTTAACCAAGGCTAGAAGGAAAGCATATGTGGACTGTTGAGTTGATGTGTTTGATGAATTTAGATGATGAATGATGAGAGAAATCCATTTTGCATGAATTTCATAGAACTAATCTAGGGTTTTTAATTCGCATGTAAACCCTTTGTATGACTATTGTTTAATCCTAGATTTGATATATGAAAACTTAGATTAGAGATATTTTTAGACTGTCACATTATTTGATTAGCGATCTCAAGGATCTCTAATGTTTATAATCCCTAACGCTTAAGAATATGAACTTAATGATGCATGATGGGATGGATCTCTAATCCATTGATTTCTTATGTGAATTTATGTTCTAATTGCAATATCTTCCGATTAGATGGACCATAGTAATCCATTCTAGTTAAGTAATACTTTATCGTACACGTTAATGAAGCATGAGACACATGTGGACCTTTGATGCCTTGATGCTTTGATTTCTATTGATTAAACCCACTCAAACATTAATCTAATCCAACCCATCCATTAGTTAGATTAATCACTTCTTTTAGAATTTCTATTATATTTTCTTGATTTGAGAGTGATTCTTACACACCTCTATTTTTGCTCCTTGTGGATTCGACCTCGAACTCACTGAGTTTATTACTTGTAATCTCTTGCACTTGAGAGAAGATTCAACTACATAGTTGGGTAACAACTAAGTTTTTGGCGCTGTTACCAGGGAGCGGTTGCAATGCAGAGATTAACTCTCCAAATTGAATAACTTCTTTCCTTAAACCCTCTGTTTACTGTCGGATTGCATTTTAATTCCTAGTTTACTTTTCACAATTAGAAGTAACTTGAATTGAACTTCTCAAACGCCAATTGTGAAATAAGGCGAAGCTGCTTGGGATTAGACCCCCAAGTGAAAGTGTGTCCTACGATTGTGGTTCGCTACAGAAGTCGTTCAATCTATTTTTTTTAGTTAGTTTAATTGAGTTATAATTAGTTGTTTGTTAGTTAGTTTTCTTTTTTATTTCCTGTTGACTATTTCTTATTTGAACTTGAATTGCATATTTGGAATAGTTGGATTGGGTTTCATTAATTTTTGGGTGTGAAAATTGTTTTATGAACCGTTGGACTAGAGACCACAACAACCGTCTTACTAGTTCTGGTGGTCGAGTCCCATGATTGATCGAAACACCTAGAAGAAGTGTTTCACAAAATACTGGTAACATGAAAAATCAAAATAGAAATGGAATTGATCTACCAATTAATCCATTTGTAAACCCAACTGAACCAGAAGTGGGGGAGAACATGGTCAATCAGGGTCATATTAGGAGAACACCAAAAGACCAACTTCAACCACTCCGGGCTACCACTCTGTCTTACATAGTATTCTCGAGTAACACCGGGAACATTGATTTTAATCCTGGAATTATTCAGCTTTTGCCTAAGTTCCATGGCCTAAAGAATAACAATACATACTGTTGAGTGCTTAAATGTGTATATTCTAACCCCATTTCATCACTAATTATGCATGGTTTTCAAGCTTAAAGACTATTCTAATGCGTGGTTTTGTGATTGTACGAATGAGAGAAAGTTCACTCGATCGATAGCTAAAAGATTACATTTAGGAGCCTGAGATGAAGACTCAAGGTGGGCCAAAGAAAGAAGAAAGTAAGGAGAGCGAAGAGAGAAGAAAGAAAGAAGAAAATCAAGTCCAACCGGTCATGACCGGTCGACCACACCCCTTTACCTCTCTGGACAACAAACAAAAGAGGGCCGACTAGTCTTGATCGGTCGGCCAGGGTCCACCCCTCCATTCCTGCACGCTGGACACTCAACATAAAGGGTCCGACCGGTCAAGACCAGTCGGCCACTTGTATTCCGCGGGAAATTAGCAGCTTCCTCTTGAAGCTCCGATTTGTTAAGCGCAAGTGCGTAAGTGCTGCTCAAATCTGGAAGATTCTGACGCATTAGAGCCTCTCCACTATAAAAGGAGACCTAGGGATCGTTGTTAAGGCATCCTAGAAGAGATCTACGAAGGTGGGAGGCGGAGAAAGACGGAATCGGAGTTCTACAACTCCCTCTAGTTTGTTGCTTTCTAGCTCATGTTATTAGTTGTTTTCATGTTTCCTTGGATCATGAACAACCAAAACTCTTAGCTAGGGCTAAGAGGTGAAGCTTGTAGTGAATCTAATATACTTTAATTCACTTGTTTTGGTTTCAAGTTGGATTTATTGAAGAACAATGGTTTTTAGAAGTTTGAATAAAGTTCTATGTAGTTTTTTGTTAATCTTATGATGGTTCGTGGATGTTGGGAAGAATTGCTTTAGTTCTTAATTGTTTTGCATAGTTCTAGACATGTACGCTCAGAGGAATCAGATTCAATACGCTCTAGACTTGGATTCTCATGTGGGAACTTCAAACCAAAGTTCTACCATTTTGTCCTAAATTCTTAATTATGTGTTGATTGTGTATGAGATTTGAATGATGTTCAAATCATGATCTAATTATGCTTTGTGACAGAGTTTAATGATGATTATGGTTGTGATCTTAATCTATTAAAACTAGGATTGACCTATGCAATTGAGTGTGCTCAAGTCCTAACTTGAATTGAGGGAATCATGTATATAAATCACACATATGACAGATTGTATGTTACAACCACTCTATCATCTGACTAGATAGAATTTGATTTCGATTCTAGTTGTCTAATTGAGAAACCACAACAAATTATGTATCAAGGATTGCTACAAGTGGATCCTTGGACCCCTAGTGCTCTTTTATATTGATTACATTCACTTTTAGTTTAAGAATTCTATCTACATTCAATTCTAGAAATCTGTTTGGTTAGCTCTCAATTAGAGAATATTAGAAGTAATTTTGTGAATTCCTAACAAGTCCCTGAGAACGATCTCGGTCTCTACCGAATTATTACTACATCGCAACCCTACACTTGGGGAAGCAAACAAGTTTTTGGCACCGTTGCCGAAAATTTTCGACGGTTTTTACAAAATTTTTAAAATAGTTTCTATTTGAGATTTTTAGGAGTCCTACTAACTTGGTTTGTTTTGTTTTGTTTTGTTTTTGCAGGGATTCTAGGAGTAGAAGTCACTTCAATTAGGTTTTTCTAACCCTTTTTAATCTTTTACTTTTCTTAAAGTTGCATGCCACATTGGGTTTGGGATTCTAATAACCGACTCATTAGTGAAGGAGGAATTGTTGAAGGGATTGATAAGGAGCCACGTGCTAAGAAACGTTTAGACTCTCCAATTTTGTCTGACAGTATGGCCGAAAATCAACCCAACCCTAGGCCCAATCAAAATCTAGGCCAAAACCAAACTGAAACGGGAGAGAATGAGGTTGAGAATGTTCCTCAACCTAGAACTTTACATGATTACTTACAACCTGCAAGAGCAAGTACTCCCTCATACATAATTTTTCCATACAATGCAGGGAATATTGATCTAAAACCAGGAGTAATCCAACTCCTTCCTAAGTTCCTTGGTTTAGATAGTGAGAGCGCATATCAACATCTTAAGGAATTTGATGTGGAGAATTCATGAATAAGGAAGCCGAGGAAGCATGGGACTATTTTGATATCTTAGCCGAGAATGCACAATCTTAGGATACAACCAAACCAGCAAATCCCAAGATAAGCCAATAAAGAGAAAAGGGAGGAATCTATGTCCTCTCCGAAGAAGACAACATAAGTGCACGTGTAGCTAGCCTCACAAGAAAAGTTGAGGCCATGGAATTAGGGAAGGGAGAAAAGACTAAGAAAGTTGAGAATATTTGTGGAATTTGTTCTGGTAACCAACATGCAACACAGGATTGCCCTACAATCTCTACGTTCCAGGAAGTTCTACAAGAACAATCAAATGCCATAAATAATTATCAACGACCATTTAGCAATCCAAACTCGAACATTTATAATTCTGGTTGGAGAAATCATCCCAATTTCAGTTCGAGGAATAGGCCATCAGATAATGCAAACAATAACCCAAAAGCTACACTTGAAGAAATATTGGGTACATTCGTCTCGGCCCAAGCTGAGTACAATAAGAATAATTCTCACAAAATCGATGGGTTCATGCAAGAACAACTAAAATTCAATCAGAATTCATCTTAAGCCATCAATGATTTGAAACCTTCAATGGCTAGGGTTGAATCTCATCTTAGTGTTAGGGAGAAAGGCACACTTCCTGCCCAACCTCCCCCTAACCTAAGAACCCAATTTGAGATACAAGACCTCAGCCCATTCTCGCAAAATATGGAGCATGTTCAAGCTATCACCACTTTGAGGAGTGGCAAAAAAATTGATAAATCTAATCCGGTGAAGGCCCCAAAGCCTAATAATTTAAAAATTGCCAATAAGGATGATATCTTGAACAACACTCCACATGAGAAAGACCCGGAAAGGCATTACAAGCCGATTGCCCCGTTTCCCCAAAGGTTGATTTCACCCAAACCTTTAGATGAAAATCTGAAAATCCTAGAGGTTTTTAAGCAAGTGAGGATCAACATTCCTTTGTTGGACGCTATAAAACAAATATCATCTTATGCCAAATTCCTAAAGGAATTATGTACAGTCAAAAGGAAACACAATGTTCACAACAAAGTACTTTTGACTGAGAATTTGACCGCCATTATTAAACAAGAGGTGCCCCAAAAATACAAGGATCCAGGTAGTCCTACCATCTCATGCATCATAGGTGACTACCGGATCAAACAAGCTTTACTCGATCTTGGGGCAAGTGTTAACCTCATCCCATACTTGGTCTATGAACAACTTGGGTTAGGTGAATTAAAACCCACCAAAACCACACTTCAACTCGTTGATAGATCTATTCGTATACCGAGAGGGATGATTGAAGATGTCCTTGTCCAAGTTGATAAATTCTACTATCCAGTAGATTTTATTATCCAGTAGATTTTATTGTCTTGGATACACATCCTATGATGGGAACCGGTGCTCAAATTCCTGTCATACTTGGCTGCCCTTTCTTAGCTACTTCAAATTCGATTATCAATTGTAGAAACGGGTTGGTACAAATGTCCTTTAAAAATATGACACTCGAACTGAATATCTTTGATTTATGCAAACAACCACTGGGATGTTGATGACGAGGTCCACGAAATAGATCTGATTGAATCATTCGTGGAAGACACATCCCTCCTGACATTCTATTCCGACCCCTTGGAGGCATGCTTGTCCCATTCTCATGAGATTGATGATGACATGAAAAGAGAGATGGATGCCATTTTGGATTCTATGCCGGTACTTGATAATAAAATATGGAAGGCACCATTGAGCATTTGCCCTTAAGTGAGAATAAGCCGCTTCCATCTAATATCAAGGCACCGAAGCTCGACCTAAAACCATTACCCACTGATTTGAAATATGTTTATTTAGGTCGAGATGAGACATATCCGGTGGTGATTTCTTCCCACTTGGATGAGGAACAAGAGAGTAGGCTGATAGCCACTCTAATAGAGCATAAAAGTGTCATTGGATGGTCAATTGCAGATCTCAAAGGCATAGACTCCCTGATTTGTACTCATCGCATACACCTTGAGGAGAATGCAAAAACATCTAGGCAACCACAAAGACGCATCAATCCAAACATGAAGGAGGTGGTTAAGGCTGAGGTGTTGAAACTATTGGATGTAGGTATCATTTACCCAATATCCGATAGTCAATGGGTGAGTCCAACTCAAGTGATACCTAAGAAATCCAGAATAACGATTGTAGCCAATGCCAACAATGAACTCGTGCCAACCAGAGTCACTACCGGTTGGAGAATGTGCATTGACTACAGGAAGCTCAACACAGCTACAAGGAAAGACCACTTCCCCTTACCATTTGTTAATCAAATTTTAAAAAGGTTGACAGGTCATTCCCACTTTTGCTTCCTTGATGGGTATTCAGGGTATAACCAAATAGAGATCGCCCTAAAGGACTAAGAGAAGACAACATTCACATGTCCATTCGGCACTTTTGCCTATCGAAGGATGACGTTTGGACTATGCAATGCCCCTGCCACCTTTCAGCGTTGTATGTTGAGTATTTTTTCTAATATGGTGGGACGATTCTTGAAGTCCTCATGGATGATTTCTCTGTATTTGGTTGTAACTTTGATGAGTGCCTTGTGCACTTAAAAATTATTTTGAAAATATGTGAAGAAAAGAACCTCATGTTGAATTGGGAGAAATGTTATTTCATGGTTCAAAAAGGAATTGTCCTTGGTCACATCATCTCACAAAATGGAATCGAGGTGGACAAGGCTAAAATCGATCTTATCTCTAACCTTCCACCCCCCAAAAGTGAATGAGATGTGCGATCCTTTTTAGGACATGCCAGATTCTATAGACGGTTCATAAAGGACTTTAGTTCACTCTCTCGTCCTTTATGTAACATTCTTCAAAAGGAAACCTCATTCAAGTGGAATAAGGATTGTCAAAATGCCTTTGACAAACTTAAAGGTATGTTGACATGTGCTCCCATAATGCAACCACCTGATTGGAGCCTTCCTTTTGTAATCATGTGTGATGCAAGTGACTACACTATTGGGGCTGTGTTAGGCCAAAGAAAAGAGAAGAAGCCATACATCATCTACTACGCAAGTAGAACCTTAAACTCGGCTCAAGCAAACTACACTACTACAGAAAAAGAACTTTTAGTCGTAGTTTTTGCTTTAGACAAGTTTAGGCCCTACTTGATCGGATCCAAGATTATCATATTTCACCGACCATGCCGCGCTTAAGTACTCTCTCTAAGAAGGATGCTAAGCCACGCTTGTTAAGATGGATCCTCCTACTCCAAGAATTTAACATAGAAATATGTGATAAGAAAGGAGTAGAAAACGTAGTTGCTGACCATATTTCTAGACTTGTTCTCACCGATTCCCCTAAGACGACCGCGATCAATGACATGTTCCCTAATGAACAACTTTTTAAAGTCTCCCATTTGCCATGGTATGTGGACATTGCTAACTATCTTGCTACAGGTACAATTCTGACACATTGGAAGAAGCAAGATAAGGATAAGTTCTTCAACGAGGTGAGAAAATTCCTATGGGATGATCCATACTTACTCAAGTATTGTCCCGATCAAATCATAAGGAGAAGTGTGCCGGATGATGAACAACAAAGTATCATCTCCTTTTGTCATTCTCAGGCATGTGGTGGCCACTTTTCGGCTAAGAAGACCACAGCCAAAATTCTGCAATATGGGTTTTATTGGCCCATCATGTTCAAAGATACCCATGAGTTTTGTAAAACATGTGAGCCTTGTCATAAATTAGGAGGAATATCCTGTAGAAATATGATGCCACTGCAATCCCATCTTACCAATTAAAATTTTTAATTGTTGGGGCATCGATTTTATGGGTCCATTCCCATCTTCTTTTGAAAACTTATATATTTTGCTCGCCGTCGATTATGTTTTAAAATGGGTCAAGGCGATTCCATGCCGGAACAATGACCATAAAATAGTCATTCGTTTCTTAAAAGAAAATATCATTTCCCGGTTTATAACACCTCGAGTCTTATAAGTGATGGAGGATCCCATTTTTGTAACCGCCCGTTTGAAGCTTTAATGAAGAAATATGGCGTAATTCACAAGGTGAGCACTCCCTATCACCCACAAACAAATGGACAAGCTGAGATATCCAACAGGGAAATTAAACATATTTTGGAGAAAACAGTGAAGCCCGATCGCAAAGATTGGTCGCTTCGACTTACCGATGACTCTGGGCTTACCGTACCGCTTTCAAGACCTCCATTGAAATGTCTCCCTATAGACTTGTCTATGGAAAAGCTTATCAATTGCCCGTGGAGTTGGAACATAGGGCAAATTGGGCGATAAAGAAGATGAATTTTGATTATGACAAGGCAAGCTCGTTGCGCAAACTTCAATTGAATGAACTTACGAAACTCCGGAACAAGGCATATGAAAATGCAAGAATTTACAAGGACAAGACAAAGGTGTTCCATGATAAGAACATCCTTCGTAAGACCTTCACGATTAATCAAAAGGTCCTTATGTATAATTCTCGACTACATTTATTTATAGGGAAATTGAAGTCTCAATGGACTAGCCCTTTCATTGTGAAAATTGTTTATCCATATGGGACGGTCGAGTTGTTGAATCCAAGGAACGGTAATATCTTTAAAGCAAATGGTTAACACCTAAAGCCATTCTTTGAGAATTTTCCTTTAAAAGGTATGTCCATACCTTTGACTGATCCTGAATATCAGGATGTTTGATCTCCTAGTCTGATGGAGGTATAGAGTAGTTAGGATTAGGATTTTGTTGTTGTTAGTTTGCTTTTTCATAGGTTTGTTAGAAGGAGGTCGAATTTCAGTTTTTATTCTCTTAGGTACTCTCATTCCCTACTCCCTTTATTTTATCATTGCTCTCATGTTTTGCCTATTGCATATCTTTTACATTGAGGACAATGCAAGATTTAGTTGGGGGGGGGGGGGGGGGGGGGGGGGGGGGGGTGGGATCACTAGGATGAACCTAGTATTTTGTAACATCTCGGGCAATATGAACAAGATTTTTCAGATTTTTTCTAAAAATTCAAAACTCCATTGGAAAACTTTATTTCTATGCATTCGGGATGGTGTAAGTACAAGAAAAGGAGAGGCTGAAGTGAGTGATGTTAAATAGTTTGAATAATCTTTAAGATACTAGTCTTGTATGCGAATTCACCTATTTTTATGATTGAAAGAAATTTTTGAACACCTTTACACCTAGTCCACTTTACACGATTCTCATGTTTTGAAAGGATTATTAGATTTGTGGATTAGCTAAGTTTGGATTTGAGGTGTTAAGGAACCAAGCCGGGGTACTTTGTCCATCGTTGTCCATGGGAAAATAACGAAAGATACGGATTTCTAAAAATCCTATCTAATGTACGTGAAAAGGAAAGGAAGGATGAAAATATGGGAATGATTAAAAATATGGTGAAAAATTCCAAAAAGGGCTACCTATTACCAACCGAGGGATGGCCTACCCGTAAACAAAGCCGGAAATGGGAAGTAGTGTGAAAGCCGTCGGAAGGACAGTAAGGTAAATTCCTGTCAAAGGCTTGTTGTTAATCTGTACACCTTGAATTCTATACCTTAGCTGATTTATGAAGAAGATAATCCCGAATTTCCATGAGATGAGCATTCACTGAGCACACTAGGTTACATTGTTCAAATTCTTCTATTTATCTACTAATCAGCGGGAAATCCATATGAGTACTTGTTATGTTCTTGAAAGTTTAAGGTTTCAACCTCTATCACTTAGTTTTTCCGATTTTTACACTTACATATCTTTAAGTGTATAAAAGCATAGTTTCTGAAGGAGAGTTGGGTTTTGGAGGAATGAATTGCTTTATGCATGTTTTGCTCGGGACTAGCAAAATGCTGGTTGGGGGTGTGTTGAGTGCTTAAATATGTATATTCTAACCCTATTTCATCACTAACTATATATGGTTTTCAAGCTTAAAGACTATTCTAATGCGTGGTTTTGTGATTGTAGGAATAGAGGAAGTTCACTCGATCGATAGCTCAAAGATTGCATTTAGGAGCCTGAGATGAAGACCCAAGGTGGGCCAAAGAAAGAAGAAATCAAGGAGAGCGAAGAGAGAAGAAAGAAAGAAGAAAATCAGGTCCGACCGGTCATGACCGGTCGGCCAAGAGGGCCACGACTGGTCTTGACCGGTCGGCCACACCCCTTTACCTCTCTAGACACCAAACATAAGAGGGCCGACCGGTCTTGACCGGTTGACCAGGGTCTACCCCTTCATTCCTGCACGCTAGAAGCTCAACAGAAAGGGTCCGACCGGTCAAGACCGATCGGCCAGCCCAGTCCACCCGGTCTAGACTGGTGGGCCACTTGTATTCCGCGGGAAATTAACAGCTTCCTCTTGAAGCTCCGATTTTTTAAGCATAGTGCGTAAGTGTTGTGCAAATATGGAAGATTCTGAGGCGGTAGAGCCTCTCCACTATAAAAGGAGACCCAGGGATCGCCGCTAAGGCATCCTAGAAGAGATCTACGAAGGTGGGAGGCGGAGAAAGACAGAATCAGAGTTCTACAACTCCCTCTAGTTTGTTGCTTTCTAGTTCATGTTTTTAGTTATTTTCATGTTTCCTTGGATCATGAACGACTAAACCTCTTATTTAGAGCTAAGAGGTGAAGCTTGTAGTGAATCTAAGATGCTTTAATTCTTTTATTTTGGTTTCAAATTGGATTTATTGAAGAACAATGGTTTTTAGAAGTTTGAATAAAGTTCTAAGTAGTTTTTTCTTAATCTTATGATGGTTCATGGATGTTGGGAAGAATTGCTTTAGTTCTTAATTGTTTTGCATAGTTCTAGACATGTACGCTCCGAGGAATCGGATTCAATACGCTCTAAACTTGGATTCTCATGTGGGAACTTCAAACCAAAGTTCTACCTTTTTGTTCTAAATTCTGAATTATGTGTTGATTGTGTATGAGATTTGAATGAAGTTCAAATCATGATCTAATTATGCTTTGTGACGGAGTTTAATGATGATTATGATTGTGATCTTAATCTATTGAAACTAGGATAGACCTATGCAATTGAGTGTGTTCAAGTCCAAACTTGAATTGAGGGAATCATGTATATAAATCACACATATGACAGATTGTATGTTACAACCGCTCTATCATCCGACTAGATAAGATTTGATTTTGATTCTAGTTGTGTAATTGGGAAACCACAGCGAATTATGAATCCAAGATTGCTACAAGTGAATCCTTGGACCCCTAGTGCTCTTTTATATTGATTACATTCACTTTTAGTTTAAGAATTCTATCTACATTCAATTCTAGAAATATGTTGGTTAGCTTTCAATTAGAGAATATTAGAAATAATTTTGTGAATTCCTAACAAGTCCCTGAGAACGATTTCGGTCTCTACCGAATTATTACTACATCGCAACCCTACATTTGGGGAAGCAAACACATACCTTAGGTGGTTGGTCCCTTGCAGATTAACAATGACAATGTGGATTTTATTTAACTAGAAATATTTACATTTTCTCTCAAGGACCGTGCTAAGAGTTGGTTACATTCCTTATGACCAAGCACTATTACAACTTGGCAGATCATGAGCCAAGAGTTTCTTAAGAAATTTTTTCCTGCCCATATGACAAATACATTGAAACGTGTAATTATTTCATTCTCTCAAAAGGAGGGTGAACTATTCTTCCAGGCATGAGAATGTTTCAAGGAACTTTTGCTAGCATGCCCACATCATGGCTATGATGAGTCTAGAATTCTAAGTTTCTTCTATGATGGTGTGAATTTTGACACTAGATAATTCATAGAAATGATGTGTGGGTGTTCGCTTCCACAAAAGTAGGGTTGCAATGTAGTAATAATTCGGGAGAGACCGAGATCGTTCTCAAGGACTTATTTAGGAATGCACAAAACCACTTCCAATATTCTCTAATTAAGACCAACTAAACAGATTTTAGTAATTTGATATAGATGATAATCTGAAACTAAAAGTGAATGTAATCAATAGAAAAGAAATACTAGGGTGCTAAGGATCCACTTGTAGTAATCCTCAATGCATAATTCACTGTGGTTTCTCAACTACACAACTAGAATTGAAATCAAATCCTATCTAGCTGGATGATAGAGCGGTTAAGTTAATAAAATAATCTGACATATGTGTGATTCATAAACATGATTCCCTCAATTCAAGTTAGGGCATGAGCGCACTTAATTGCATAGGTCAATCCTAGTTCCAATAGGTTAAGATCATAACCATGATAATCATCAAACCCTGTCACAAAGCTTAATTAACTATATCATGATTTGAACTTGATTCAAATCACATGAACAATCAACACATAATTCAAAATTTCAAAAAGGATAGAACTTTGGTTTGAAGTTCCCACATGAAGATCTAAGTTCTAGAGCGTCTTAAATCCGATTCCTCGGAGCGTACAGGTCTAGATCCATACAAAACAACTAAGAACTAAAGTAATTATTCCAAACATCCATGAGTCATCATAAGATTAAGAAAAACTACTTAAAACTTTATTCAAACTTCTATAAACTATTGTTTAATCAATAAAATCAATCCATGAAACCAATAAAGGAATTAAAATATCTAGAATCCACTACAAGCTTCACCAGCCGACCATGCTTAAGGAAAACATGAAATCAACTAAGAACATGAAAGAAAACTAGAAAGAAAACTAGAAGAAGGAGTTGTAGAACTCCACAATCGTCTATCTCCGCCTCCCACTGCAATAGATCTCTTCTAGGTTAGCTTAGGAAGGATGTAGAGGTCCCCTTTTATAGCACAAATCCGTCTTTCGCTTGGAAGCTTCTGGAATTGTGTAACTCATTACGCAGCTTATGCAGACAGGTCCGATTGATCGGAATGTGGTCTCCGATTGATCGTAGATCGACCGATTGATCGTAAAAGAGTCCAAAGAGTTCCTATTTCTGTCGCTTATTCCGATTGATCAGACATGTCTCTGATTAATCGAACAGCTAGTTCTGATTGATCGGACGTGTGCCGATTGATCAGAAATATGTCCAGAGAAATCTGATATTTCTGGTATATCCGATGCATGGTCCGATCGATCGGGTACCCATCGGAACCTCCTCCGATTGATCGGACACCTATTGGCGATCCGTCGAAAATGCTGATTTCTCCATTTTCTTCTGCTTTCTCTTCGGATCTTCTTTGTTTGATTTCTTCCTCTCCTTCTTCCTTTCCTTGACTCTTCAATGTCCCTTTGAAGTGTCCTTTAACATCCAAATGGTGAGGCCTCTCTCCTATTCCTTCAACCATAGAACCATGCATTAGATAGACCTTTAAACATACAAATCGTGCATAGTTAGTGATGAAATGGAGTTAGAATAAACACATTTAAGAGCTCAACACTGTTAATGCAAAGATTTGTCAATTACCATGGTTAGTGTGTCGTCAAGTCTGCTTGCGGCTGAAGACAGAAGCTACTCAAAGAAGATCGCTCATCCAGTCAAGCTTCAAGCCTATTCATCCAAACCTTTGATCCCAAAACCCTTCTATAGATGGCCTAATCCTTCCTAGTTACATCCTTAGCCCCATCTATAGTCCACCTTCCATAAAGATCAACTATGGAAGGGTCCATTATGGCAGTTGTTGCTTAAAAGATGAAAAATAGTATATCTGCTGTCTCCGATAGGTATCCGATCCATCGGAACTGTGTACGATAGGTGTCCGATCAATCGGAAGTTATGTCCGATCAATCGGAGATTTGTCCAGCAACTTTGAAAAACTCTCTGGATATTTTTTCGATCACTCGGAGGACTGTCCAATCAATCGGACAGGGTGCTCCGATCAATCGGAGAATGATCCGATCCATCGGACGAAATTTCAGAAAATCACATAAACTCTCTGGAAGAAATTACGATCAATCGGAACATCTGTCCGATCAATCGGACGAGGTGCTCCGATTCATCAGAAGGACATCCGATCCATCGGAGGAAAATCCAGAAAAATACGTAAACTCTCTGGAAGAAATTACGATCAATCGGACCATCTGTCCGATCAATCGGACAGGGTCCTCCGATCAATCAGAACTAAGTCCGATCAATCAGAGAACCTGTTTTTCAGCCAAAATTCAAATCAAGCTGATACTTATGTCCGATCGATCGGATCCTATCGAGGTGACCGTTTTCTGACCGTTGAAAGTCATCTCTATATATGGAACTCGGTTGGATCTTGTGGGAATCACCTTGAGCATCATCTAGGGTTTGTTTGTGCTTTCTCCTTGAGATCCCCTTCTCTCATACCCTGTGATTTGTTGAGTTCATACTTCAATCCATGTTGATTTGACCAACATTGAAGAGCATTCAAAGCTTGGATTGAATCATGAACTCAACCCCTCTTTAATGGCATCTTGACCTACCTCTCAAAGTTATACTCTTGTCATCAATGCCATTAATGGTGGTTTAGGTAGAAGCTACTCCTCATATAAAAGCCATATCCCAATATAGCCTCAACCAAACCCTAATCCCTCACCTTGGAATCTACGAGTCATCCGTAGCAAGGTTGCTGATCGAGGGAGCTGAAGAAGGTATCTTCCGTGCAAGCCGAAGCTTCTTCAACAAAGGCATCATCAAGGGGCTCAATCAGCTAAGTATATTTAGTCTTTCGAGTCCAAGAAACCTCCTCAAAGTTGAGATTTGGGTTTCAGAGTTTGAAGACCCAAACTCGTAAGAGTCCTTGCGTAGGACAAGTCCTTAAGTAGGACAAGCCCTTGTGTAGGACAAAGTGGTTCATGGATTAGTCCTATGGAAGGATGAATCCATGTGTTGAGTTTTAAGTCCTTTTGTAGGCTGTTAAGGTTTATGGTTAACCTCATTTAAAACCATAGTGATAGTGAAATCCGGCCACTCAAGGAGTGAGTGGATTAGCCGGGAGTGGAGTAGGTACATAACCGAACCACTATAAAAATCTCTTGTTGTGTGATGAATGGATGAACTGCTTTACTTCTTTCACTTGTGTTTTTATTGATTAATATTCTGCATATCTTGTGCTTGAAGTAAGTTCTCTAAGAATACTTTGCATGTTTACAAGTGTGTAATTTGGTAATTTTAAAAAGTTTCTTATTCACCCCCCTCTAGGACAAGGTAACTTGTTTCTTGCTTCTACAAAAGCGGTAATCAAACTTATACCGCATTTTCAATTGGTATCAGAGCGGGTTCCTCCTCAAAGGCGTAACAGCCCAGAGAGTGATCCGGTTCTAGAAGCTTGAAATCATGTCAAAAGGGGATTCTAGTATGGTTTCTAAACCTCCATATTTTGATGGATCAAACTATGCATATTGGAAAGCAAGAATGAGAGTCTTCTTGCAATCATTGGATCATGCAACATGGAGGCCTGTGGAAATCAAATATGAAATACCTCTCTTGAGCATAGTCACAGATGGGGTCACCACCACCACAGTCAAACCTGATGATTTATGGACTGATCTTGAACAACTGAGATACATTAGCAATGCAAAGGCACTCAATGCTATCTTTTGTGCCGTTTCAGTAGATGAGTTCAAAAGAATTTATAATTACACAACTGCTAAGGAAGCATGGGACATCTTTGAAACTACTCATGAAGGGACTAGTACAGTCAAGAGGTCGAAACTTCAGCTCTTGACTACTCAATTTGAGAATATGAAAATGGAAGAACATGAGAACTTCATGGACTTTTACACCCGGCTGAGCGATGTCACCAATGCTATGTGGGGATTGGGGGAGAGGATATCGGATCCGCGCATTTGTAGGAAAATTCTAAGATCCTTACCCGAACGATTCTCCTCCAAGGTCATAACTATTGAGGAATGTAGAGATATTGATATTATGAAAATAGAAGACTTACTAGGATCTCTACAGACCCATGAACTTCATTTCAAGAAATCCCCAAAAAGTAGAAACACAGTGCTGAAAACTTCACACACTACACAAGAATCTGTAGTTGATAGTGATGAAGAAATGGACATGAATGAAATGGCTCTTATGGCCAAGAAGTTTAGAAAATTCTTCAAAAACAAAGGAAAGAGGGTTGACAAAAATAGCAAATCTTTTGACAAAAAGCGCTATACAGGAAAATCTTACAACAAGCCAAAAGATCCTAAGTGCTACAACTGTGGACGCTATGGTCATATTACCTCTGACTACCAAGCTCCTGCCAAAGAAAAATTAAAAAAGAAAGCAATGGCAGCCACATGGGACAACCTCGAGAGTTCAGATTCAGAAAAAGATGAATATCAAAGTGATGGGAGAGGATCAGTTAAAATTTTGATGGCCTCTATCTCGGAGATTGTCCCAGACATACAAGGCGTAAGAGACAAGGATGATCATGAGCCATCAGAAAACAATGTGACATCCTCCGATGATGACGAGGATGATAATGAAGGTTTGCAAGTTGCCTATGATGAGTTATTTCGTCAAAGCATCCTTCTTACCAAGAAGTTGAGCCAAGCTAATATTGACAACAACAAATTGGCTGATGAAATGCAAGAAGTGAAAGGAGAAAACAACAGATTCCACTTTCAGATCTGTGACTTAGAAAGGAAAAATAAAGCAGCTCAAGATAAAATTAATACCCTAGAAGATGAGCTGAAAAAGGCAAAATCTACAAATCAATGTCTAATCTTGCAGCTTAATCAAGAACGTCAACTCAATGAAAGATTTGCTCAGAGTAGAGAAAAACTAGATGATATTCTTAAATCAGGTAAGCCTTGTAGGAATACAAGAGGGCTAGGCTATGGTGAGCAAACTAAGGTTAGTAACCCAGAACCTGAAAAGATTAGGAATGCATCAGGAAGCGCTAAGAAAAATTCACCTATATGCCATGCATGCGGAGATGTTGGACATTTGAAGTTTGAATGCTTGATCTTTAAGAATCCGATTCGGAACTTGAAAGGTAAATTTGTACCTACCGGAAAAAGGATGAATCATATGTGGAGTCCTCCAAAACAAACACCATACAAAAATGGAAACATGAGGAGAAATTATCCCACTCCACCTAAGAAAGACAAAAGAATGGAAGAGCTCCTTGAAATGGTAAAACAGTTAAACAAAAGAACCATGGAGCTGATGCAAGAGAAATCAAGCAAAGAAAAAAAACTCAACACCTTATGCTCAAACGATGACATCTCTAGAATCAACCAAGAAGCTTGGTTCTCCAAAAAGGGTAGTATCTAAATGGGTAGTAAAGAACAAATGCTTAGTTATCCATACAGCCCTTAGAGCTGGAAGAAACACTAGGTGGTATCTTGATAGTGGATGCTCCCGACACATGACAGGTGACAGGACTCAGTTTTGTGATTATGCTGAGTTTAATGGTGGGTCTGTCACCTTTGGAGATGGGAGCGTTGCCAAAATTGTTGGAAAGGGAACCATCACCGGGCCAGGATTGCCCAAAATTGAGGATGTACTGTGTGTTGACGGTTTGAAACATAATCTATTAAGCATCTCTCAAATATGTGATGAACAGCATTCCGTAAAATTCTCCAAAGAAATGTGCGAAATTATGGACCAAACTGGAAAATTGATACTAAAAGGGCTTCGCACTGGAGATAACTGCTATGTTATTGAAAACAAGGGTGATGAGGGACCATCTGCCGTATGCCACATGGCCATTAATGATGAGACTGAGTTATGGCATCAACGGCTTGGTCATGTCCATTATAGGAACCTTGCTAGGTTGAGTAGAAAGAAATTAGTTAGAGGATTACCTAAGATTGGGAAGAAACCAAAAGAAGTATGTGCAGAGTGCTTGAAAGGTAAACAAATTAAAGTTGCACATAAGAAGACATCCATCATTGCTACATCAAAACCCCTTGATCTACTCCACATGGATCTCGTAGGTCCCACAAGAGTAATGAGTCAAGGTGGTAAGAGGTACTTCTTTGTTATCGTTGACGACTATTCCCGATATACTTGGGTTGTATTTTTGAAAGAAAAGTCTGATGCATTTGAGGAATTTGAGAAACTCATGAAACGACTCCACAATGAGAAGGAATGTACAATTAAACGTATTAGGAGTGATCATGGGGGGGAATTTGAGGACGAGCGATTTGAACTATTCTACGAAAATTTAGGCATCAAACATGAATTCTCAGCCCCAAAAACTCCACAACAGAATGGAGTAGCAGAGAGGAAAAACAGAGTTCTACTTGACATGGCCACAGTTATGATGAACAGCAGAAATATAGCAAAAAATCTGTGGGCTGAAGCAGTGAATACAGCTTGTCACATCATTAATAGAGTTTATTTGAGAGCTGGCTTAGATAAAACCCTATATGAGCTATGGAATGGAAAAGTTCCAAACATCAAGTACTTTAGGGTCTTTGGTAGCAAATGTCACATCCTTCGAGATCGAGAAAATCTAGGAAAATTTGACTCTAAGAGCGATGAGGGAATATTTCTAGGATATGCTTCTGATAGTCGTGCCTATAGAGTGTACAACACAAGGACTAAAACAACTCAAGAATCCATAAATGTTATCATTGATAACCAATCCAAAGAAGATACAAGACTTGATGATGATGAAGTGGGAGAACCATGCCACATAGGTAAACCTGTTGAAAAATCTCCCACTCCTAATGCCTCAATAGCTTCTGGAAATGTTCCACATATCAAGGATCATCCCCTCAATCAAATCATTAGAGATCCGGATGTTGGAGTCAAGACTAGGAGACAACTTGAGGCCATCAACATTCATGTGTGCTTCACCTCAAAAATTGAACCAAAAAATATAAATGAGGCTCTCAATGATGAGTTTTGGATACTTGCAATGCAAAAGGAACTTCAACAGTTCACCAGAAATGAAGTTTGGTTTCTGGTTGAAAGACCATATGAGAAGAATGTCATTGGAACTAAATGGATCTTCAAAAACAAAACAGATGAATTTGGCAATGTGATTCGAAACAAAGCATGTCTTGTAGCTCAAGGGTACTCTCAAATCGAGGGAATTGATTTTGATGAAACTTTTGCCCTGGTTGCTAAACTAAAATCCATCCGAATTCTCATGTCCATAGCATGTGCACTCAAATTCAAATTATTTCAAATGGACGTGAAGAGTGCCTTTCTAAATGGTATACTTGATGAGGAAGTGTATGTTGAGCAACCCAAAGGGTTTGTGGACCCTAGTTATCCTCAAAGATTCTACCGATTGAAAAAGGCTCTCTATGGGTTAAAACAAGCCCCCCGAGCATGGTATAAACGTCTTACTCAATTTCTAATTGCTCACAAGTTTGTTAGGGGGAGTGTTGACAAAACCCTATTTGTTAAAAGGACGACTGATTCATTTCTCATTACTCAGATTTATGTGGATGATATTGTATTTGGCTCAAACTGTGAAGAATTTTCTGGCTTATTTGCTGAATTAATGAAATCTGAATTTGAGATGAGTTTGGTAGGCGAACTGAATTTTTTCCTAGGATTGCAAGTTAAACAACTGAAAAATGGAATCTTCATCAACCGAACTAAGTATGCAAAAGATTTAGTCAAGAGGTTTGGGCTAGACTCGGGTCGATCACACACCACGCCTATGGCCACTACCATTAAACTTTCCAAAGACCTGTCAGGCAGAAGTGTTGATCAACATTTATATAGAAGTATGATTGGGAGTCTCCTCTACCTCACAGCAAGTAGACCCGATATTGCCTTTAGCGTAGGGGCATGTGCTAGATTTCAAGCCGATCCTAGGGAATCACACCTTATTGCTGTAAAAAGAGTGATCAGATATGTGGCCTGCACAACTGAATATGGCTTGTGGTACCCCTTTGACACCTCAACCATCATTGCGGGGTACTCCGATGCCGATTGGGCCAGAAATATGGATGATCGAAAATCCACAAGCGGTGGCTGTTTTTACGTCGGAAACTGCTTAGTTGCTTGGCATAGCAAAAAGTAAAACTCCATCTCATTGTCCACTGCTGAAGCTGAATATATTGCTGCCAGTAGTTGCTGCGCTCAACTACTTTGGATGAAGCAGATGTTGAAGGATTATGGTATTAATCAGGACCAAATGACGCTCTTTTGTGACAACACAAGCGCCATTAATATTTCAAAAAATCCTATTCAACATTCTCGAACCAAGCATATCGACATCCGGCACCATTTTAAAAGAGAATTAGTTGAAGAAAAAGTGGTCAATCTTGAATACATCCAAACCGAGCGGCAATTGGCCGACATTCTTACAAAGCCGTTAGATTCCACAAGGTTTGAACACCTTCGGAAGTCTATCAGGGTATGCTCACTCTAGTCTGTTGGTAAAATCATGTGCATATAGGTATACCTGAGGAATAAGCCTCATATAATTGAATGATAATCGATATTCTCAAGCTTACATCCTTCCAAAATAGGGTGGCTCATCATTTGCAACAGGCTAGAAGGGTTGAACTGTCCAAATGTCACTGGAGACATTTTCGATTAATCGGACACTTCTCCGATCAATCGGAAATATCGGGGGTCCGATGGCTATATACGCGAGCTCTGTTCATACTGCCCTATTTTCCTGTTTCTTTTCAAACTCTCCTGGTAGGGCATCTTCTTGTGATCGAACTGTAGCTCGGCCAGCCCTCCGACTGTCCTCATTTGCAGAAATGATGGTTTCATGTGTCTCCTAGGTAAGGTTTCTAGATTTGTCAGTTCAATTGCTTCTTCCCCCTTCCTCTATTAGCTCATCATTGTTAGGGATTTGGACCTCTTACTGCTAGATCATTTCCTTCCTGTCCATCTTAGTCTGTTCATTGTTCAACCGTTCCTACACTCTTCAAAAACCATGCCTAAAGACCCTAAAGGCAAGTCCAAGATGGTTGCCGAGCCATCCACCACCTCCAGGACTAAGAAGCTCCAAACTACTCGACCATCTCAGGGTTCTCCACCTCCTACTGCTCCTCCTGCCCAACCTGAGGGTCCATCTACAATATCCCGCTTTCAGTCCCGCACCATCATCTATGAGCGGGAGGTCGTCCTGTCGTGCGTGGAGCCGTTTGGCATTCCCAGCACTCCTCGCACAGATCGGTTGGGATGGTGTGCTATGGTTTGGAGGCGTGGCACATCCAGAGGTTGTGTATGTTTTCTTGTCCAAAATTATCAACCCTGTTGGAAATCCTCCATCGTTCGAGGTCATTGTCGGAGGTCGCGTTGTGAAGATCACAGCCCAAACAATAGCAGACCTCATTGGGATTCCCATGTCCACAGCCCCCCAACCTAATGACAATCTTCTTAACTCTTCTCTACGGGCTAATTGGACACGATATTTGTGTCGGGATCCCAATCCCGAGTGGATAGATGGTAGTGCACTCCGGGCGTCCGAAATGTCCAACAGATTCCGAGTGCTCCACCAAATTTTCAGCACCAATGTCTACCCACGTAGCACCAACAAATCAGATCTCACAGCCAGTATGGTCAATTTACTCTATCACGTTGGTCACGGGACGCGTCTATGTCTTCCATCCATCATTTTGCATCACATTCTGGATTCACTGCCTAACACCCGCAACACCATCCCTTTTGGCTGGATCATTACTTGTCTGGGCCAAGACTGCGGGTTCACAAATATTATGGTTCATCCTATTCCTCGACGTACCTTCAAGGACCTCAATATCAAAAAGATGGCTTTACCAATAGAGGATGACGTAGAAGACCAGGACTTCTCCCATACTCCCACACAAGTGTCTTCTGGCACCCATAGCGGGTCTTCAGCCCCAGCCCCGACGCCGGCCCCAGCTCGACAATCGGTCAAGCGGCGACTTCAGTCTGACGCCTCTTCCGCACCTCCTCCTCCCAACTCAGAGCAGATCATTGCTCAACTGGATTGTGTGGAGGGCGCCCTAGCACAGCACGGTTAGCAGTTGACGCATCTTGAGAGCCTGATGCAGACCGTACACGATGTCGTTCAGCGCCTCACATCAGCTCTCTCGTGTCGACGTGATGACGTCTCTGGCCCTGCTCCGTAGCTGTCTATATTTCTCGCTAGGATCCTTAGTGTGTGTGCAGTCGCGGATATCTTTTTGGGGCGACTTTAACACCCAAGTTCAGCACCTTCATAGTTATATCTTTTGATAGATTTTTCTTTGAAACATTTTAATGCTCTCATTGCTGGATCTGACTCTATAATCCTTTTGTTTTGGATATTTTGATGATCATTTTGTTTTGGATATTTTGATGATCCTGCGTTGGATTTGGATATTTTGATATTACTTATTTTGTGCATCATTTCTCATTTATCTGACTCCTATGCGTATATATATACTTGTGCATAATTGCTTTATCTTTATTGGGCTTCTTGCCCCATTTTGGGTTGTATATATGGGATGTTTGGTCATGATATACATATCAGAAGGGGAGGTTGGCTGCTTGGGCTATATGCCCACTGTGCTTACTGTCATATACTTGTATATCCTTGCATGACCATGTGTATTTGGCTTCCTCCCTCGGCTCGTTCATGTCTATTTCCTCCTTCAGTCTATGACATATGTGCTACATTCTCATTTTACTAACCTTTGTCAATCACTGACAAAAAGGGGGAGAAGTTATCCCACCAAAAGGTCCAGGTTATTTTTTTGTTGATCTTTTGTGTGCAGGGACTTAGGGGGAGTTCAAGTGAAGCCTAGTCTGTACATTGAGTCTGTACATTTTGTATGTAATGAGTCATGTCTATGTGTAAAGCATTTATTTTCTTTGACATGTTCAATGTATGTATGTATTTTGGTTTTGGTTTCTAGGAAAAGTCTGTGGTATGGACCAAGACTTTTATAGGTTTGGTTTTGTCCGGTAATTGACAAAGGGGAAGATTGTTAATGCAAAGATTTGTCAATTACCATGGTTAGTGTGTCGTCAAGTCTGCTTGTGGCTGAAGACAGAAGCTACTCAAAGAAGATCGCTCATCCAGTCAAGCTTCAAGCCTCTTCATCCAAACCTTTGATCCCAAAACCCTTCTATAGATGGCCTAATCCTTCCTAGTTACATCCTTAGCCCCATCTATAGTCCACCTTCCATAAAGATCAGCTATGGAAGGGTCCATTATGGCAGTTGTTGCTTAAAAGATGAAAAATAGTATATCTGCTGTCTCCGATAGGTGTCCGATCCATCGGAGCTGTGTCCGGTAGGTGTCCGATCAATCGGAAGTTATGTCCGATCAATCGGAGATTTGTCCAGCAACTTTGAAAAACTCTCTGGACATTTTTCCGATCACTCGGAGGACTGTCCGATCAATCGGACAGGGTGCTCCGATCAATCGGAGAATGATCCGATCCATCGGACGAAATTCCAGAAAATCACATAAACTCTCTGAAAGAAATTACGATCAATCGGAACATCTGTCCGATCAAGCGGACGAGGTGCTCCGATCCATCGGAAGGACATCCGATCCATCGAAGGAAAATCCAGAAAAATACATAAACTCTCTGGAAGAAATTACGATCAATCGGACCATCTGTCCGATTGAATGCAAGGATAACATGAGAGAGCAATGACAAAAAAAAAGAGGAATGAGGAATGATAGTACCTAAAAAAGCAAAAGTTGGAAATCTACCTCCTTCAAACACATCTACTGAAAAAAAAATAATGCAAAAAGCAACAAAATCCTAATCCTAAACTACTCTATACCTCCATATGGATCAGTCAGAGTTATTGACATACCTTCTGAGGGAAAGTTCTCAAAGAACGATTTTAGACGCTAATCATTAGCTTTGAAGATGTTACCGTTCCTTAGATTCAACAACTCGACAATCCCATATGGATAAACAGTTTTGACAATTAATAAAGGGACCGGTCCATCGAGATCTTAATTTTTTCAAAAATAAATGTAGCCGAGAATTATACATAATGACTTTTTTATTAATCGTGAAAGTCTTACGAAGGATGTTCTTATCATGGAACACGTTCGTCTCGTCCTTGTAAATTCTCGCATTCTCATATGCTTCGTTCTGGAGTTCCGCAAATTCGTTCAATTGAAGTTTGCGCAGTGAGCATGCTTTGTCAGAATCAAAATTCATTTTCTTTATCGCCCAATATGCCCTATGTTCCAACTCCACAGGTAAGTGATAAGCTCCCATAGATAAGTCTATAGGGAGACATTCCAATGGGGGTCTTGAAAGCTATATGGTAAGCCCAGAGTGCATCGATAAGCTGAAGCGACCAATCCTTGCGATCGGGGTTTACTGTTTTCTCTAAAATATGTTTGATTTTCCCTGTTGGATATCTCAGCTTGTCCACTTGTTTGTGGGTGACAGGGAGTGCTCACCTTATAATTAACACCGTATTTCTTCATTAAAGCTTTAAATGGTCGGTTACAAAAGTGAGACCCTCCATCACTGGTAATGACTGGAGGTGTTCCAAACCAGGAAAGAATGTTTTCTTTTAAGAAACGAATGAGTGTTTTATGGTCATTAGTTGGGCATGGAATCGCCTCGGCCTATTTTGAAATATAATCAACGGCACGAAAAATGTATAAATTTCCAAAAGAAGATGGGAATGGGCCCATGAAATCAATGCCCCAACAATCAAAATTTTTTATTGGTAAGATGGGATCGAGTGGCATCATATTTCTACAGGATATTCCTCCTAATTTCTAACAAGGCTCACACATTTTACAAAACTCATGGGTATCTTTGAACATGGTGGGCCAATAAAACCCATATTTCAGAATTTTAGCTATAGTTTTCTTAGCCGAGAAGTGGCCACCACAAGCTTGGGCATGACAGAAGGAGATGATACTATGTTGCTCATCATTTGGCACACATCTCCTTATAATTTGATCGGGACAGTACTTAAATAAGTACGGGTCGTCCCATAGGAATTTTCTTACCTCGTTGAAAAACTTATCCTTATCTTGCTTTTTCCAATGTGGTGGGATTGTACCTGTAGCAAGATAGTTAGCAATGTCTGCATACCGTGGTAATTGGGAGACTTTGAAAAGTTGTTCATCAGGAAACATGTCATTAATCGCAGTCATCTCAGGAAAATCAGTAAGGACAAGTCTAGAGAGATGGTCAGCCACAACGTTTTCTACTCCTTTTTTGTCTCGTACTTCTATGTCAAATTCTTGGAGTAGGAGGAACCATCGCAACAAGCGTGGCTTAACATCATTCTTAGAAAGAAGGTACCTAAGTGCGGCATCATCGGTAAATATTATGATCTTGGATCCAACCAAGTAGGACATAAACTTGTCCAAAGCAAATACTACAGCTAAGAGTTCCTTTTCCATAGTGGTGTAATTTGCTTGAGGCGAGTTTAGAGTTCTACTTGCATAGTAGATGACGTATGGCTTCTTCTCTTTTCTCTGGCCTAACACTGCCCCAATAGCGTAGTCGCTCGCATCGCACATAATCTCAAAAGGAAGGCTTCAATCAGGTGGTTGCATTATAGGAGCACTTGTTAACATACCTTTAAGTTTGACAATGGCATTTTGATAATCCTCATTCCACTCAAATGAGTTTTCCTTTTGGAAGAGGTTACATAAAGGACGAGAGAGTGAACTAAAGTCCTTTATGAACCTTCTATAAAATCCTACGTATCCTAAGAAGGACAGCACATCTTGTACGCTCTTGGGTGGTGGAAGGTTAGAGATGAGATCGATTTTAGCCTTGTCTACCTTGATTTCTTTTTCTAAGATAATGTGACCAAGGACTATTCCCTTTTGAACCATGAAGTGACATTTCTCCCAATTCAATACGAGGTTCTTTTCTTCACATCTTTTTAAAATTGATTTTAAGTGCATGAGGCACTCATCAAAATCACAACCAAATACTGAGAAATCATCTATGAAGACTTAAAGAATCGTTCCCACCATATTAGAAAAATGCTCAACATACAACGCTGAAATGTGGCAAGAGCATTGCACAGTCCAAACGGCATCTTTCGATAGGCAAAAGTGCAGAATGGACATGTGAATGTTGTCTTCTCTTGGTCCTCAAGAGAAATCTCTATTTGGTTATACCCTGAATATCCATTAAGGAAGCAAAAGTGGGAATGACCCACCAACCTTTCTAAAATTTGATCAACAAATAGTAAGGGGAAGTGGTCTTTCCTCGTGACTGTGTTTAGCTTCCGGTAGTCAATGCACATTCTCCAACCAGTGGTGACTTTGGTTGGCACGAGTTCATTATTGGCATTGGCTACGATGATTATTCCGAATTTCTTAGGCAACACTTGAGTTGGGCTCACCCATTGACTATCGGATATTGGGTAAATGATACCCACATCCAATAGTTTCAACACCTCAGCCTTAACCACCTCCTTCATATTTGGGTTAAGGCATCTTTGTGGTTGCCTAGATGTCTTCGCATTTTCTTCAAGGTGTATGCGATGAGTACAAATCAGGGGGTCTATGCCTTTGAGATCCGTAATTGACCACCCAATGACATTCTTATACTCTTTTAGAGTAACGATTAGCCTATTCTCTTGTTCCTCATCCAAGTGGGAAGAAATCACCACCGATTATGTCTCATCTTGACCTAAATATACGTATTTGAGATCCGTAGGTAATGGTTTTAGGTCGAGCTTCGGAGCCTTGATATTGGATGGAAGAGGCTTGTTTTCAGTTAAAGGTAAATGTTCAAATGGTGTCTTCCATCTTTTATTTTCAAGCACCGGTATAGCGTCCAAAATGACATCCATCTCTCGTATTGTTTCATCATCAATCTCATGAGAGTAGGCCAAACATACCTCCAAGGGATCGGAGGAGAATGTCAAGAGGGATGTATCTTCCACGAATGATTCGATCAGATTTATTTCATGGACTTCATCATCAACTTCCCGTGGTTGCTTGCATAAATAAAAAATATTCAACTCGAGTGTCATATTTCCAAAGGACATTTGTACCATCTCGTTTCTACAATTGATAATTGCATTTAAAGTGGCTAAGAAAGGGTGGCCAAGTATGACAGGAATTTGAGCACCGGTTCCCATCACAGGATGTGTATCTAAGACAATAAAATCTACTGGATAGTAGAATTTATCAACTTGGACAAGAACATCTTCAATCATTCCTCTCAGTATACGAATAAATCTATCAGTAAGCTGGAGTGTGGTTTTGGTGGGTTTCAATTCCCCTAACCCAAGTTATTCATAGACCGAGTATGGGATAAGGTTAACACTTGTCCCCAAATCGAGTAAGGCTTGTTTGATCCAGTAGTCACCTATAATGCATGAGATGGTAAGACTACCTGGATCCTTATATTTTTGGGACACCTCTTATTTGATGATAGCGCTCAAATTCTTAGTCAAAAGTACTTTGTTGTGAACATTGTGTTTCCTTTTTACTGTACATAATTCCTTCAAAATTTTAGCATATGATGGTATTTGTTTTATGGCATCCAATAACGGAATGTTAATCTTCACTTGCTTAAAAACCTCTAGAATTTTCAGATTTTTATCTAAAGGTTTGGGTGAAATCAACCTTTGGGGGAATAAAGCAACCGGCTTGTATTGCCTTTCCGGTTCTTTTTCTTGTGGAGTGTTGGAAGAGCTATCATCCTCTTTAGCAATTTTTTTATCATTAGGCTTTGGGGCCTTCACCGGATTAGATTTATCAATGGTTTTGCCACTCCTTAAGGTGGTGATAGCTTGAACGTGCTCTGTATGTTGGGAGGATGAGCTGGGATCTTGTATCTCGAATTGAGTTCTAGGGTTAGGAAGAGGTTGAGCAGGAAGTGTGCCCTTCTCCCTAACACTAAGGTGAGATTCAACTCTAGCCATTGAAGTTTTCAAATCAATGATGGCTTGAGATGTATTTTAGTTGAATAATAATCTTAATTATTCTTGCATGAACCCATCAATTTTCAGAGAATTGGTCTTATTATATTTAGCTTGGACAGAGACGAATGCACACAACATCTCCTCAAGTGTAGCTTTCGGGTTGTTTTTGCATTCTAAGATGGTCCATTCCTCCAACTGAAGTTGGGATGGTTCTTCCAACTTGAATTATACATTCTCGGTTTTAACATCTAAAAGGGTGGCGGTCAAATCAGAGCGTTGGGAAAGATGCCAGTGAATACCCAATGAAATAGTAACTACGCATTTGCCTGGTGTTTACCAGACTTCCAAAAATCAAACACGCCCTAATGCACTCCTGCTCAGATGTGGATTTCCTGAGAAAGCCTTTAGCGCTGGGATTCCATGTGGGGCCCACCGTGATGTTTGTGATAAATCTACCTCGTCCATCCATTTTATGAACTCATTTTAGTACATGATACCAAAAACTAGGTGGATCCAAAACTCAAGTGGGCCATACAAGAGGAAACAGTGGGGATTCAATGACCATTGTTCAAACATTCTTATGGCCACAAAAGTTTTATATCTGGCTAAGGTTTTTGTGTCTTCATTTCATCCTAGTGGGAATGACCTTGTAAATGGTTTGGATGGAATACAGACATTAAGGTGGAGCTCAGGAAGGTTTCAATGGTAGGTACTTCTTTCCCCACTGTTTCCTCTCGTGTGGCCCACTTGAGTTTTGGATCCATCTCATTTTTTGTCACATGTTCTAAAATTAGCTCTAAAAGTGGATGGACGGTGTCGATTTCTCATAAACATCACGATGGGCCCACTTAACATTCCAGTGCATTCTTGCGAAAGCCTTCAACAGGAAATCTGCGTACACCCCGCTCCTCTTACCACCACGAACCTACTTCGTGGGTGGGACTCTGTAGGGCCCACTTCGAGGTGCATATGAATGTTCCCACAGTACCCCAAGGACCTTAGAACAATATGATATGGCACCACCACCTCCACCACAACAACAACCAGTTCCATATATGCCGCCACCTAAAAGGGCTCATGATGATCCTGTGATGACTTTTGTTAATCAGCAAGCACAAATGAACCAAATGCTTCTCCAATCATTGGCGAGATTGGAAGCCCAAGTGAATGTTAGGGAGAAGGGCACTCTTCCATCCCAACCGTTGCCCAACCCTAGAAATGTAATTTATGTTGGGGAGCAGAGTGCATCCCAGCCACAACATGAGGAGACCAAGGCCATAATCACTTTAAGAAGTGGCAAGAGCGTGGACAATCAAATCTCTCAACCGGTAGAAATACTGAAAGATGAGCCACCTTCTCAATATGATCATGAGCCCGACCCCCCTCAAGTGCAGAAAGAGAATGAGGAAGCGTTTAGATCACATGAGCCTCCAGTCTCATTCCTCTCTAGACTGCGTTCTTCCTCACCTCCGTTGAAATACCAATATGTTATTGAAGTTCTTCAGAAAGTGACGGTGAACATCCCGCTTTTGGATGTAATCAAACAAATCCGGTCATATGCCAAGTATTTGAACGACATGTGCACAATCAAACGTAAACTAAATGTGCACAAGAAAGTCTTTCTTACCAAGAAGGTGAGCATCATTATTCAGAACAAGGTTATCCCAAAATATAAGGATCTGAGAAGTCCCACTATCCCTTGTATAATTGGGAACTTCTAGATTGAGCATGCACTCCTAGATTTGGGTGACAGTGTCAATCTAGTCCCATTTTCATTGTATCAACAATTAGGGTTAAGCGAGCTTAAGTAAACCACGACTACCTCGCAGCTCGCAGATCGCTTAATAAAGGTACATGAGGGAGTTGTAGAGGACGTGTTAGTCCAAGTTGAGAAGTTCTATTTCCCTATGGACTTCATTGTGCTAGACACTGAGACTTGTTTGAATGATAACACTCAAGTTCTCATCATCTTGGGCCAACCATTCCTAACTACATCAAATGCTGTTATCAACTGTGGGAATGGAATGATGAAACTTTCTTTTGGCAACATGACAATTGAGCTGAATATTTTCAATTCGTGTAAACAACTCATGAATGACAATGGAATCCATGAGTTGAATTTTGTTGATTGCTTGCATCAAGAAGAGGAATATGAACCTGACTTTCTTAATGAACTTGGATTGATCGAGGGATTGGACACTGTTCAGTTTGAAAATATTTGTGATGAATTTTGTGAGAGAATTAAAGAGAGTACAACGGAGGACACTTGCATATATCGATGGAGGCCATGCCCCCAAGTTCTTACCATTGAGGACTTATGACCTCTACCGTCACTGGCCAGTGCCCCCAAGCTGGAATTGAAACCACTTCCAACTGAGCTAAAATATACATATTTAGGGGATAATGAGACATATCCAGTGGTGATCTCTGCGCAACTGAGCCTAGAACAAGAATCCAAGTTGTTGGACATTTTGAGAAACCACAAAAGAGCACTTGGTTGGACCATCTCCGACCTCAAGGGCATTAGTCCTACCATTTGTACACATTATATACATCTAGAGGACAATGTCAAACCCTCTAGGCAACCTTAGAGACGTTTAAATTCAAACATGATGGAGGTTGTCAAGAGTGAGGTCATAAAGTTGCTAGATGTGGGGATCATATACCCTATATCTGACAGCCCATGGGTTAGTCCAACTCAAGTGGTTCCTAAAAAGTCTAGAATAACCATTGTTCCGAATGCAAATAATGAACTCATATCGACATGTGTCACCACGGGTTGGCATGTGTGCATTGGTTATAGGAAACTGAATTTGGTCACTAAAAAGGACCACTACCCTTTACCATTTCTCGATCAGATTTTAGAGAGGGTTGTCGGATCATTCATATTACTGTTTCCTAGATGGTTATTCTGAATATAAACAAATAGAAGTTGCCACTGAAGATCAAAAGAAAATGATAATCACATGCCCGTATGACACATTTTCTTACAGACGTGTGCCATTTGGGTTGTGCAATGCCCCCGCCGCATTCCAGAGTTGCATGATGAGTATTTTTTCATATATGGTGGGGCATATTCTTGAGATCTTCATGGATGACTTCTCAGTATTTGGTTATGATTTTGAGTAATGTCTAAACAACCTAAAGTTGGTCTTGGCTAGATGTGAAGAGAAGTGTCTAGTTTTAAACTGGAAAAATGTCACTTCATGGCTCAAAAAGGAATTGTGTTGGGCCATATTATTTCTAAAAATGGAATAGAGGTAGACCGCTCTAAAATCGAACTCATCTCTAGTCTACCTACTTGAGAGTAAGTGCGTGATATCATATCATTTTGGGGGCATATTGGATTCTATAGGAGGTTTATTAAGGATTTTAACATCATTGCTAGGCCCTTAACCAATCTTCTGCAGAAAGATATTCCATTCGAGTGGACCAATGATTGTGAGGGTGCTTTTTAAAAGTTAAAAAGTGCATTAACCATTGCACCCATCCTGAGGCCACCCGACTAAAATCTTTCTTTTGAGTTAATGTGTGATACCAATGACTACGCTATGGGGGCTATGCTAGGCAGAGAAAGGATAAAATGCCTTACTCATTCACTATGCGAGTAGAACTCTAAACTCTGCTCAGTTAAACTACTCGACAACTGAAAAAGAGTTGCTCACAGAAGTCTTTGCTTTGGATAAGTTTATGTCCTACTTGCTAGGATCCAAAGTGATCATCTTCACAGACCACTTGGCTTTAAAATTGTTAGAACTAGAAAATACTACAATGCAGTTTTCTGTGTGTTGTTGCTCTGGGGTTTTGAGTAATGGAAACATTCATAGATAATCACAAGTATTCACAAAGTACACAAGAGAAGAGATATCATAAGGCGAATTTTATTCCAGAGATTCTGAGATCTTGTACATTTCAGGCTGTGGTCTGGCACGAGCCCTTAATTACATCGAATGATCGGTGATCATTGATTAAAAGGTAGAAAACTAGTCAGCATGGGCTATGGTCTTAGAGTTCGTGGTCGTAGAGACCTGTAGTTCATGGTTGAATAGACCTGTATATGTTTGGCTTTGTTATAGACTGATCCATCTTTGTACAATTCAGATGTCTATGTCCCATATTTTGATAAGAGATCTGGGCTGAAATTGTCAAGGTTTTAACCGAGGGGTGTGACTCTGGGCCTGCGCCTGTCATTTTTTACGGGTGACTGCGGGAAGACCGATCTGCGATTGTATGTACCTGAGCAGCCCAACCAGTGGATGCTGTTTGGATGGGTAGGGCATCGACTGTTTTGAGGGCGTCAATCTTTAATAAACTTCATGTGATAGTTTTAAACTCTTTCGATCAGGTTTATTGTGTTAACCATAATCCCGTTTGCTTAGTCCGGACCTGAATCCGGCTCACATTATGATAGTACACGTAAGGATGATACATTGATATGATTCTAGGGTACTGACGACCTCTTTTCGAGAAATTACTTTCGTTCATCATGTTAAATTAGATCGAACTTTGAAGGCTTGCATTCTGCTCATTAGATGTCCCGGATGGGTTATTTGACAGTCCCGTTGCGTCCGAAATGTTCAAAATACCCAAAATAGGCCAAAACCGGGCCCGAAAATATCACAAAATGAGGATTTATGGCCGCTGAAATTAACGTTCAAAGAGTTGATTTTTGGGATGTACGGACTGTTAGTGCGTCCTGAAATTCCCTGAAAATCACTGATTTATTAGATGCGCTGGCAATCGGTGCAGTCCTGAAATGCACTGAAAATTACTGATTTATTGGATGCACTGGCCTAATTTTCCTGATGCGCTCGAGCCAGTGTATCGAAAAATAACTTTGTTAAAATGGCTGATTTTCCTGATGCGCTGGGTCTATTTTTCTGATGCGCTCAGGCCAGTGCATCGAAAAATGACTTGTCTCAAAATATTGATTTTTTTTATACACTGAGGGTAATTTTTCTAATACGTTGGGGCCAGTGCATTGAAAATAACTTTATTTTGAAATATTTGATTTTTGTGATGCGCCGCTGTACTCGCGCAATTTAAAATTATTTCTTCACCGAACTTACGGTGGTTGGAAATGGGGTTCGCGGTGAGGGATTCCGGTGATCGGAAAGGGATTCCGGCGGTCGGAAAAGGGGTTCCGGCAAGGGATTCCAGCGATCTCTCAAATACCTAGCGAACAAAGCTCTCTCTCTAGATCCTTCCAAATAAACAGTGAAAGGGGGGGTATTTATACCCAAAATACCGGAGGTCGGCCAATAGGAAGCCGCCACATGTAGCACATCGATAAAATAGGTCGGCGCGTCGAGAAAATAGGTCGGCTCATCGAGAAAATAGGTCATTGCGCCTTGAAATTACTTGGTTTGAATTACTTATTTTTAGGATGCACTGGCTATCAATGCATCCTGAAATTCACTGAAAATCCCTAATTTATTGGATGCGATGGCTGTCAGTGTGTCCTGAAATTCATTAGTGAAAACTGTCTGAATTTCTCAATGTGCTGGTGGATTTACTGATGTGCTGGGGGTCAGTGCATCCTGAAATTCATTTCTAAAAATGACTGAATTTCATGATGTGCTGACTATGAATTTAGTGATGCCCTAACGGACTTCTGTTTTGCCTTTTTATTTTTATTTTGCTAAATAATGGGTTTGTGTGGCTCGCTTGGTGATGGATGTTAATGCACTGGTTATGTTTATTCATGATTGTGGCCACAACCCAATTTTGGATGGTTTTGATCATGATGGATGGTGGGGCCCACCTCAGGGTCAATCTTCTTGCTTACTTGGAATCTGATGTGTATTGGGTTTTTGGTTGAATTTCCTGATGCACTGGCCCTAAATCCAGTGATGTGATGGATTGCACACTTATAATCCTTGTTTTGAGGACCCTAACTTTATGGGACCCCAACAAATGCCCCTCTGATGTGTTAGGATGGATGCACGGCGGTCCATTGTGATGCATTGGATTTTTCGGTTCCGGCTATAAATAGAAGAATTCGGGCCATTCTTGTCATTTCACTATTATTTCTGCATGAGACTCCGCTCGTTAGCACGTCATTTTATTCTCCAGTGTGTCAAAAAATTATAGCCAGCACGTCATTTAATTGTCGCGCACGTCCAACAAATCAAGGTTGGTGTTTGTTTGACACGCTACCCTTAGCGCGTCCACAAATTGGACTTTGGCAAATTTGCCTATTTATTAGACGCACTGGGGCCAACACGCACTCCATTTCAAACTTTGGCAACTTTTTTGGACGTATTGGACTCGATGTAATTTTGGACTTTTTTAACAATGCGCCAGCCTTAGCGCAGTCAATTCTTTCGAAATTTGGCAGAATTGCCTGATTTAATCGATGCGCTAGGGCTAACGTATACCAAAATTCAGACTTTGCAAAGTTCAAATGATTTATAGGATGCGCTGACCCCAGCACGCACTCGCGTCCTAAAGAAACTCATTTTGTTGACGCACCAGCCTCGGCGCGTACTCAAGTGTTTTGGAAAATACCCATTTTGTTAACGAGCCAGCCTTAACACGTCATACTTTTTTGACATTGTAAAATTGCTCTGTTTATTGGATGCACCAACCTCACCGCGTCATGATTTTTCAAACTCGTAAAATTTCAGTTATTTATTGGTCGCGCTGGGGGCACGCGTACTGATTTTTCGAACTTGTGAATTTTGGATTGGATTATTGGACGCGCTGGGGCCAGCGCGCCATTGATTTTGAGATAGTGGAGTTACCCAATTTATTGGGCGCGCTAGGTCCAACGCGTCATGTTTTTCGGACTTATAAAAATGTCTGATTTGTTGATGCACTGGGTCTAGCGTGTACTCATTCCTGGATTTCATGAATTTGTCTTATTTGTTGACACGCAGGGTCTAGTGCGCACTTGTGTTGGATTTAATGAAATTTGTGATTTATCTTATGCACTGGGCTCAGCGCACATGGTTTTGAGCTTGGTAATTGTACATTTTACTTGATGCGCTGAGCTCAGTGCACATGATTTTTAGACTTTATGAGATCATGAAATTTTGTCATCCTTCCTCTAGCATGCGTGGTATCTTTTATAACCTAGTCTAGCATGTCTTTTTCCTATGGTATTAGGGAGTGTTATTTTAAGATGTATGGGATCTGCCAATCCCTACTCAAGTCGTCATTCTTATATAGTTGTTATGTTGGGAGGATGCCGGGCCCTATACGTTTAAGAACTTAAGTCATTCTGGACATGGCATGATGCCTATCTTTAAAGTGAGTAGAGTTTAGATATACCTGAGTATGCCTTATCCCGATATTTGCACTTTATCTGATACTTTGGTATGCTTGTGCAGACACTCATGGCTGGTGGTTCTTCCAAGGCTGGTTCTTCAAAGGCTGGTCCTTCCGGATCTAAAGCAATGACATGTAAACGCAAGCGCACTTCACCCAAGAAGGTGGCGCGGCCATCTAACCAGAATCCCCAATGGTTTCATCCACTGGCGAAGTTCAACTTCTTTGAATGCATACTGTCGCTATCAAAAGAGATTCAACGGAAGATCCTTTGCGATAAGGTTTTGCCAACCCCTCCGGATGAGGGAACACAGGAAGAGTGGGATGCTTGGTATGCTCCCATGCGAGGTTTCCGTACGGACGTAGTTGTGGGGTCCGAAGAAGGAGAGGCAAGTCTGGTTGCTCCTGTGCATTCTGTTGAGCGTAGTTGCCCGAAGACGACCGGTAAGAGTGCCAAACAAGTATACTTGGAGAAGTAGGCCAAATCGATGTCTGATAAGATGAAGGTCGTCTGGTTTTCTGTCAAGTTGGCAATATCGTCCCTTATAATCTGCAATCCCTACACAAAACAGTATATCCAATTCCCAAAGAGTTTCCAACGGTATCGCTCTCTTCCAAGTATCGAGCCTTCCGATGTGTGCCGTGTCAACTCTTTTTACAGCGTCACTTCTTGGACTTCCATCCCTGATTCCTTTCTCAACTGCGTTGTATCTGAGAATGGTACGCTTCAGTCTGTCCTTGGTGAGAAGGACATGATATTTCTGGAGTTGAACCATGATCCACATTAACTGTTCCCAACTCACTACTTCGAGACTCTGCATCAGAGATTCCATCCCTTAACTGACATAGAGATCTGGCCAGTGGGTGGATTACGGACCCAAGGACACTTAAGTCCTCATCCTGGCTATGAGGCTTGGGCCAACCGAATTATTAAGCAGCATGAAGAGACATCGAGACATGTGGGTCTCCTTAGGGCCATTCAAGCGACATCAAGTTTTTTTTATCGAGAGCCATGGGTCTACAAGGGATTTTTGAATCATTGAAGCTCCATCACAAACTCCTTTCATTTGCCATATGGGGAGATGAGCATATCGCTCTGGGATCTATATCGGATTGCAGGTCTCCCTATTCACGGCAAAATTTATGATGAATGGATACCCAGTGATGATGAGCTGTCAAAGAAGAAGAAGGGTGTAGATGAAGGTTTCTATTCTGAAGCCTACTACAAATTGTTTGCGGAGCTTCCACAATTTCTAGGCTCCAAAGACAAGGTGCCCTTTGAAGATTGGATGATTTACTTCAGCCATGGCTTAAAGTGAGTTTCTTGACCCTGAGTTCACATCTATGTTTCATTCCACTTTTTTTCTTTTTACTGATGATTTTCTCTTTCACTTTGAATTATGCGCCCTATGATGAAGGCCGCAAAGATAACTTGACCTTGGAAGCCAAGATGAAGACAAAATTCCCAAGGCCGAACAAGTTATCCCCCACATGTGAGCTAGCCGGATTCTTGGCGTATTAGCTATGTTGCGTAGCCTTACTGAGCTCTAAACAACCGGACAGCGTGAGGGTTTCTTATTTTGCTGTGGCGAGGAGTCTGGCCAATGGACATCGTTATGCACTGGCTCCAGCAGTTTTATGTTCTATCTACCGAGCCTTCGGCGGTGTCATCAGTAACAAGGGTTCTGCTTCGTTCGGAATAAACTCATCCTTCTGCGGATGGCATTATCTTTCGGGTTGGCTTAGAGTTTATTTCCCTTGGGTTTATGGCATGGAACTTAAGGATTTCATTCGGAGAGGATCGGTTCCACTGCATGCCTTTCAGAAGCGGAAGATGAACAGTGGGAACTTAGCGACCATTAAGGCGAAGATTGCCCTCCATGATGACATCGACTTCTTCCTTTTCTCTAGGACCAGTAGTGAGGATCCAGTGTTGCTCGATGATGATGAGAGCCTCGGTTCCTATGAACGTTCATTCTTGATATCAATACGTCCGAGTTCACTGCCTTTGAGAGAGGGTGCTGAGTTCTGGAGAGAGCCGTACTACCCAAACAGATTTGTCCATTAATTTGGTTATAACCAAGGGATACCTGAGACCCTTGAGCTAGTAACGAGAGAGAAGTGAGCCTATGGTACGAGACCAATCCACTGGAAATGGATGTGGTGGCAACTTTTGCTTACCAGATCGGGTTGCTCCTTCATCGTTCCAAGCACGGAGTACACTCCTGGTGCTACATATGGATGGATGAGGTGGTGGGCTCACCAATACTCCTTAATCTGGAACAATCTGCACGTAGCCGATCCTATCTCCGTCTCGCCTCCGATCATCGATCCTACTCCTGCTGACAGCCTCGGCTATGTATCAGAGCAATTTCATCAACTGGCTACTCCGAGTGTGAAGAAATTTCTGACTTCTCTGAATGTGATAATCGATCACGAAAAACCTGAGCATACACTGGAAGGATGGGTTACTTATGGGCAGAGGATCACACTGCGAGAGGATCAAGATTCCCCACTTCTTGGTCCTATGATAGAGGGACAAAGAGAGGGTTATGATGTTGGTGATGATGATGATGGCAATGATGGTGAGGGTGATGATATTGGTGAAGATTATGATGTTGGCGGGGATGATAAGGATGACGATGTTGGTGATAGTAATGATGGAGAGGGTGATGGTGGCAATGAGGTTGATAGAGAAGGTGGTGGCGACACGAGGGCGGATAGCGCTGTAGCAAGGACTCCATCGACTGGTGGTCGAGGAAGTCATGATTACAGTCCAGCGAGTCGAGGGAATCTATCCAGACGCTCTATTCCTAGAGATAGCGACTGAACCGTCTCTCAAGCGGTCTGGGCCTTGAGTGAAGACTGCTCAACCCGTCCTCATTGTCGATGGAGGGAAGAAGATTAAGGAAATGCGGAAGCTGTATAAAGCCAAAAGATTATGGAGTCAACTCTCCAAAGCTGCCGGCAGCGTCCCAACTGATAATGTAGGTGAGGCAAGGGAGGAAGGGAAGATGAGCTCTGTTGGGGCTCAAATTTGCACGCATTGTAAAATGACATCCCGTGGTCTATTGACAATGATTTGGATAAGTTTCGAGGCCGGGAGAGCCCCGAAAATGCCTGCACAACCCTGATCGCTTGGTAACGACCAAAATTCATAAACAGCATTTCGGAGCGGAACTTGACATGCACTTCACCGTCAAATGATCCGAAATGTCCTAAAACCCTTAACCTGCAAGTTTCAAAGTCATCCGGTGCATATTTTTACCTGCGCACGTCGAAATGCGTTTCGTCCCTACCCGGAACTGACCAAAAGGGTCCGTAAGCCTACCGCTACCATTTTGGAGTAGAACTGGACATGTGCTTCACCGCCTAAATGATCCGAAATGTCCAAAAACCCTTAACCTGTAAGTTTCAAAGTCATCCGGTGCATATTTTTACCTGCGCACCTCGAAATGCGTTTCATCCCCGTTTGGAGCTGACCAAAAAGGGTCCGTAAGCCTACAACTACCATTTCAGAGTGGAACTGGACATGCGCTTCACCGTCAAATGATCCGGAGCACCCCAAAACCCTTAAATAGCAAGTTTGAAGTCATTACGATGCGTATTTCCATGCGCGCACTCCCCGGAACAATGTTCCTATACGACAAGCCGACCTGGAGGCTCCAAATTAGGAAGGAAGTACCAAAATTAGTAACATCTGGACTTCCACACCCCACCCCGTTCATTCAGGAGGTCAATCCTAGCCTAAAAGTGGCTTAGCAACAGTGAGTGCATGTCTAGAAAAGGTAGCTGTCCTTTGAAGGTCCCTCGTCGGAGCTGAAATGCTGAAATTTTCTAAGTGCTGGAATCCTGAAAATCTGGCTAAGTAGTGGGAAAGCGCCAGCAAATCACATGCGCCTGGCCTCCAACCACATGCGCCTGGCCTCCAACCACATGCGCTTGCACTCTAGTGAATGAAACCCTTTTCCGAAAAGCGCCGGGAAATGCGCCGGTAAAGGACATGCGCCTGGCCTCCAACCACATGCGCTTGACACTGTTTTCTACCACATGCGCCGGGAAATATCCGCCGGATCGGACCCGAACCCGATTATCCCCTATAAATAGTGAAGTCATTTCATTCATCAGCACGAGATCATCCCCTGCCGACCTCAGAGTGATGTAAGCACCACATGCGCTTACTTTCTCTCCCCTCGCCGGATGCCTTGGCCGGAGTGGATTCCCTCGCCGGAAACCCTCGCCGGAAAGGGATTTCCTCTCCGGAATCCCAAGTTCAGGAAGAAAATCCTGAAATTTTCTAAGTGCTGGGCACATGCGCCAGCTTATTCCCCCACATGCGCTGGCTTTTTCCCCCACATGCACCGGCTTTTCTGGCCGAAAAATCCTGAATTTTCTCTAAGTCTGGGAGGGACATGCGCTTACTCCTTAGGTCCAGGCGCATGTGCACTGCCACATGCGCCCGGAACACCTATCCTTCATCTGTTTTTTGTGCAAAATGGGCACATGCGCCCGGATGATAACCACATACACCCGGATGATGACCACATGCGCTTGACATATGATGCAACACCACATGCGCTTGTAAAATGGCCACATGCGCTTGAAAAATGACCACATGCACCTGTACACACTCCCCCATGCGCCTGGACGCTGATGGGAGGAGTGGACCTTCCGTCGCATGGCCCGCCTTCGTCCGAGATCGAATTTTGATGAAACCGCCTCTCCTGGATGCGTCTCGACGAGATCTATCCATCCACCGGATCAGATTCTCCAACGGTCAATGATAAATGGCCCAAATCAGTGTTTTGGTCCAAAATAACCAACACTTAGCCAATTTGGCGGCTCCGAAAATCCTTCCGAAAGAGCCGAAAATGGCCTAAAACGAGTAGAATCGGGCGGAATAGGACCGAGCCCGAGAGGGAAACTTTTCTTCTACATGACATGATACACCATAATCATGCACCGCGATGAGGTTATCCGATCTCAGGATCCCTCGAATACCCTAATCAAGCGGTTGGCAGGCCCGCTACTTAGTCATTTTCAGCCCTGAGAAGTGCCCTGTTGGCCCGGAAATTGACTTCTGCTAAACAAATCAAAACGCGATCGCACAGCAATCTTCGTGGACATAATCCACCCCTATTCTAAGTCGGTCGTCGATAAGATTCATCGATTTCCCTAAGTAGACCGCAGACAGGTCCATTATTTAGTCATTTTCAGCCCTGGGAAGTGCCCTGTTGGCCCGAAAATTGACTTTTGCTAAGCAAATCGAAATGTGATCGCACCGCGATCTTCGTGGACGTAATCCACCCCTGTTCAAAGACAGTTATCGATAATATTCATCGACTTCTCTAATCAAACCGCAAACAGGTCCACTACTTAGTCAATTTCAGCCCTGGGAAGTGCCCTGTTGGCTTGAAAATTGACTGATGCCAGATGAAATCAACCGCGATCTCAAAGACGCCGAGGCAAAGTTGAAGTACTCAGGCTATCCAACAGCCGGTTCAAGCATTCACGGGGCACCGATCCCCATTATTCATAAGAAATTGGCATATGTGGGTACCCATCTGACCTTATACTTAGCCACTTACAAGCATCGGAGATAGCTGATCCAGCCCATTGAATTTGGATCCTCAAAAGATCTTGGCTCGATAAAGCCTATCTGATCCCAAACAGATCATTGGAAAATACTCAGAAGAAAGAGTGTTCTCGAAGACGAGTCGCCCGACTCCAGAAGAAATACATTTACTTTACTGTACAAAGCTCTATTCATCCCGGATAAAGGTCCGAGGCTAAACCTAAGGGGTTATGGTTACCACGAGAAACCACAAACAAAGAGTTCTAACTAAGCTTGAAACATCTTGCTATGGACTGCCACTATGAAAAAGACAGTCGATGCCCTACCCATCGACAACGGGTCCATCGGTTGAGCTAATGAGGTAGTTGCGGATTGCTTTCCTAAAGTCACCCGTCATAAAAATACAGGTGCGGGCTTTAGGTTATGCCGACCAACATTTCGAGGTTCGTGTATTCCAGCGGTCACCTGTTCACAGTAACAGGCGCGGGCCCCAAGTTGCACCACTCGATTAAAACCCTCGTTCGGGAACGTTGCGGAGTGCTTTCCTAAGGTCACCCGTCATAAAAGTACGAGCGCGGGCCTTGGGTCATGCCGACCAACATTCGAGGATCGTGTATTCCAACGGTCACCTGTTCACAGTAACAGGCGCGGGCCCCGAGTTGCACCACTCGAATCCTGACAGTCTCTCAACCCGGACAGTCCAAAAGAAAATGGGACATAGACATCCGGCATGTCTAATAAATGTGGCTCAGTCCATAACAAGAAAACAAAGGTCTCTACGACCATGAACTCAAGACCATAATCCCCGGCGGATTAGTCTTTTGACTTCCAATCAAGGGTGATCAACCGTTGATGTAATTAAAGGCTCGAGACCAGTATCACAGCCTGGAATGTAAAAGATCTCAGAATCTCTGGAATAAAATTCACCTTGCGATATCTCTCTCTTGTGTACACTTTGTGATTGCTTATGATTGTCTATGAATGTCTCTATACTCAGAATTCCCCCAGAATAAAAGAAACATGAAAAAAAGAAAGAAGGACTGCTGACGAGTAGCTCCGATCTTTCCCCCTTTTTTCTAAGTGTTCTAACAAACTGGCGACTCTGCTGGGGATTATTCAATACCAGAATCTCTGGTTATTTCTGAGTAAATAGACATTCTGCGATAAATCATTTGCAGACACTAATGTGTACATGGGAAAGGTTACCGCAAGGAGAAATGTTCGACGCCTTCACGGGCGCCAAACTGGCGACTCTCAACGGGAACGTTCTTCCCTTCATCTTTAAGGCAAAAGAATTTTGAAGCTTTGCATAGCATGCATGTAGTTTGTACTTGTATGTTTCTGTCTATCCACTGTCGAGCCGTATCGCGATTGGTAAGGTCGCATTCTTTCTCTTTCCCAAGCGCGCGGAATATTCTAATGCGTGTATGACTGTGCAGAGAGAGAGATAGAGAGAGAGAAAGACAGAAAGAGAAAGACAGAGAAAGAACCAAACAAATGGCATCTACGATGATCTTCTTAGCAGCCGGAGGATTTTACTTCCCCCATCTGGCAGCAACCTCTGAAGCCGAATGGCAGATTGTGAAGAAGCGCAAGACCGTCAAGAAGACTGAGAACAAGAAGGTTATTCCAGTTGAGACAGAGATGACAGCAAGGGTACAGGGCAGAACAAAGAGACAGTGGAAGCCAGTCTACAGGGGCGACACCCGCAACTTCGGCAGAACTACCGTGTCAGCCAGGCCAGAGTTCTCCTTCGCCGATATCGACTTCCCAGCGATACCGAAGATAACATCACCAGCGAAGATACCGAACAGATCCACTGTTCGACAGTCGACTAAGACGACGATGAAGACAATCCCTACTGAAGCCGCCGTGATCAAGACGAGGCCACAGCGAGCGCAAGTAATGATGGTGCAGGTCACCGAAGGAGAGGCGAGTGAGCGATACCCAGAGCTGCCTCCAATCCAAGAACAGATAGATGAGATTATCCAGGTCCAAGAGGACACAGCCAGAGAAATGAGAGAGATGAAAGAAGCATTGTTGGCTCTAGTTGCCCAGGGGGCAAACAGAAGCCCAGCTGTACCCACTCGACAGTCTGTGGAGGAATGCCAGGGGGCAGCAGGAGAACCAGCTACCTCCGAACCACAAGCTCGCCCGAGAAACGTTGTGTTCGGACGTGTACCGCCACTGCCGTCTCAAGCCACGAGAGAAGAACTGTCTCAGACAGTTGCGAACCTGATGCGTCAGGAAAGAGAAAAGGAGAAGAGAGGAAAATATGTATACCGGGTGTCGTACTTACCCGAGGTCCACGACCTCCCATTTCCCAACAATTTTAAGCGTCCGGACTTCCCTAGATTCGATGGCAGAGGATCGCCAGAGGAACACATGGCTCAATTCATGACAATGATGGGCAACCTGTCGACAATTCCCCAAACTGTATCAGATTGTTTGGCTCAACACTCACGAGCAAGGCATTCCAGTGGTACATGTCACTGCCCGCAGGGTCAGTCAAGTCCTGGGAGCAGATGCAGGACTTGTTCATCTCCAAATTCTTCTCTACCGAGCGAGAAGTCTCACTGACAGATTTAGCCTTGGTTCGTCAAAGGCAGGGAGAGTCGGTCGAGAAGTTCATCGACAAGTGGGGGACTATAGCAGCACAGTGCCGGGAACTGCCCAGCGAATCTAAGCAGGTCAAGATTGTTCGCTTGCCTCAAGTGTAAGGCTGCGATGTAGTAATAAATCTCGGTAAGACCGAGGTCGATCCACAGGGAAAGAGGTAAACAATTCCAAGTACTCTAATAACTAGAATCTAAGAAGTTTGAGAAGATAGTTTTTCACATAAAATAGAAAAATCTGAAATTAAGAAGAACTAGAGCATTAAGGATCCACTTGTAGTAGTCCAATGCCAATCCATTCATCCAAGTACAACACAATTAGAATCAAAGTCCTATCTCTCATCTAATTGGAAGATATAACATTCAAGCACAAACAATCCCACTTAAATCTGGAAATTAGATTTCTAGTTCTAATGAAGCACATAGAACTTGAACTTGTAGCCTTCGGAGTAACAGCCATGCCTATGGACTATGGCATGCTCAAGGGTTACTACAATTCTAATTCAAACAACCCAATCATGGTAATCTTAGAGAATTGCAAGGAACTCATGTCCGGAGCACACAAACTCTCACAAAACTTCTAAAAAACCAAACTTTATTCAAACTAGAACTTCAAAATCCAAAATTAAGAAAAGGGTACTTGAAATAAAAGAATTAAAGCATTGGAACCAACTACAAATTTCACCTCTAGCTCTAGCTAAGAGGTTAGCTAAGGAAAAACATATTAAAACTAGAACTAGAACTAAGAAAAGGAAGAAAAACTAGCTGGAGGAGGCTAGGTAGCCTCCTGGGACTTGAACTCCTTGCTCCCCACGTCCTTGGTTGATTTGGAATAGAAGAGAGCACCTCCTTTTATAGTGCAGCAATAGTACAGCAACATAGCAGAATTTGTTTCGCCTGGTACGGCTTAACCAATGGTCGGATTGCCTTCAAATTTGGTTTGTAGCTTCCTTGTAATGTGATCTTCCTCATAGATGATTTAGAATTATAAGATTATCCTCTGAATGGGCCCACCAATCACATCACCGACCGCCTCTCAAAATCGCGCACTTTGGGTACCTTCAGAACCAGTCATCTTGCTTTCAACGCCCTGGAGTGTACAGAGGTCGGATTGATCTCAAATTTTAAACATTGGTAGAAAACTTCATCCTCTACATGATAGACGGATTAGATTGTCCAAAACAATCCCAAAATGTGGTCCGAAAATTAGAACACTTAGGGCTTTTATAAACTCTGCGCAGTTGGATCTTTCTGGATGGTCCATCTTTCTTCAACCGGTACGATCAAACCACACACCCTTTTGATCTGAAACTTTTGTGGTTATTCATATATGGATGTGTTCTAAAATATGGTCAAAGTAGATTCTTCATATCATCAATGATGAGTCCTCTGGACCGGCCCAGAGTTGAACAGCGAAATCTGGAACTTTCTGGACAGTTCGTATTGTTTTGGCCACCACGGTCAATCCGTAGCTCCGATCGACACGAAACCACTTGGGTTAGTTCGGCGTCGAGCTCCTCTTCGACATAGATGTATTGGATTTTCAAATATCATCAACATCAGCCCAGAAAAATGGTCCGAAAAACCAGGTGCGGGAATACATTGCTGTTTTAGAATCTGGAATCTGAAACTTGCATGGCCGACCGGTCACGACCGGTCGGACAGGGCTGGCCGACCGGTCATGACCGGTCAGGCCCTCTTTGGCATTACTCCAGCAAGCATGGCCGACCGGTCAAGACCGGTCGGGCTTCCTTGGCCGACCGGTCAAGACCGGTCGGTCTCTTTTTCTTCTTGTTTTCTTCCTTTCTTTCTTCTATTTTCTTCTTTCTTTGCTTCCTTCTTTCTTTGGTCCACCTTGGGCCTTCATCAAAGGCTCCAAATGGCCCCTTTTTGGTCTCTAATTGAGTGAAGTCCGCTCTCATTCCTATAATCACAAAACATGTGTTAGATGGGCCTTTAAATCATGAAAATCATGCAAACCATGTCATGTAATGGGCAATGCAATGTAAAAATTGGAGGTTCAACAAAGATGTGCATGCAGGCCATGGATGCGATGATCTCATTTGGCTTATCTGGACACAACTTCTCGACGTTTCGAGACCTCGCTACGAAAGCCCACGTGGTGGAAGGAGCCGCGTCCAGAGCGCAATTCAAGGCAGAGAAGCCCAGGAGAGAAGCCAGAAGGATGATAACCTCTAACTATGTTGATAAAGAAAAGGGTTCAAATGACAGGAAACGCCCAAACGCCGAACATAGAGTTGAGGTCAGGCCAGTAACCACGACTCAAGACAAAGGCAAGAGTTTTCAGAGGCCGCGACATCTCACAATAGAAGAGCGTAATCTAGCAAACGGACCTTATACCTTCGACATGGAAGATCTGGTTCCGATCATGGAACAGCTGGTCGAGGAGAGGTTGATAAGACTGCTAGAATGCACACGCCCGGAGGAAGCGAAGATGGTCGATCATCCCAGCTACTGCAGGTATCATCATGTGACCACCCACAAGACTGCTTTGTCCTAAAAGGCAAGATTCAACGAATGATCAACGATGGCACCATCAACATGAAGGCGGAAGAGGTGAGTCGGAACACTGCGACAGTGGTGTCTGCCCTCCCTGTGCCAGTTCAAATTCCAACGGCGAATCCATTCCCAGAACCGGAAGAGCCATGGACACTTGTGAGTAGCAAGAAGAGGCTAGAGAACAAAAGAAGACTCTTGGAGAAAGAGAGGAAGATGAAGAACAAAATGAGAAGAAGAAATGTTGGACAAGAATAGCCGCGTGCACAGCCCGTTCAGTGCATCATGGCCTTAGTGGTCGCCCAACCAGGGGCCAGTGACAAGGACCAAGTCCTAGAGAAAGGAGAAGTCAATGTAGTGGCTCTGCGGTCAGGAAAGCAGGTCGTACAGAGAGAATTTCCAAGGCAACCAGACCCTAGAAGGACGAATGCGGTCATAGGTGAGCCATCAGGGACACCTCGAGAAAAAGAACCGGCAGAAGCAGTCAATGAGCCAGCAGCTGACCAACGAGATCACACTCGAGATAAGGCACCAGTGATGTATGATGTGGTGTCTCATCTGAAGAAGGTTCTGGCTCGACTCAGCATCTACGATGCCCTGTGCCTTTCGAAGAAATATCGGGAAATGTTGCTCAACGCATTGCTCGATCAAGAAGCCTGTGAGGTCATGATAGCAGAGATCGAGTTAGAAATGGAAGGAATGAAGATAACGGGAACTGGGGATCGACCCGCAGAACAGGTCATGCAGATCGATTGATCGTCCATGATCACATTCTCTGAAGAAGACAGAACGATTAGCTTGACAGACCACAACCCCCCGTTGATGGTGGCAGGTCTCTTCCGAGACATAGAGGTCCAAAGATGCATGCTGGACGACGGATCTGCTGTGAATATTATGTCTCTGAAGACATTGCAGCAGTTGGGTTTCAGACAGACAACACTTCGCCCAAGCGCCATGGTTATCCAAGGGTTCAATCAGGACGGTCAGCGTGTCCTAGGGTCCATTACTGTCATGCTGGAAATAGAAGAATTGAGCACCAAAGTCACCTGTTGTTGAGCTCATAATTATGCATATTCTAACCCCAATGCATCACTCATTATGCACGATATATACGTTTAAAGAACTAACTTAATGCATGATGTGTGATTGTAGGGACAAGATGGAGAGCTCACCATTTGAAAGCTAAATGAGGCTCCTTACAAGTATTGAAGACCATAGGATGAAGTATTGAAGGAAGATCGAAGAGAAGAAAGCAAGGAAAGAAGAGAAAAGAAGAAAGAAAGAGAAGAAAGCAAAGAAGAAAAAGTGCTGACCGGTCGTGACCGGTCGGCCAAGGAAGCCAGACCGGTCAGTAACCGGTCTGCCATGTATGGAGGATGCTGCTGAAGACGTCCGACCAGTCATGACCGGTCGGACAGTGCTACTGGGAATTCAATGAATAGGACCGACCGGTCAAGACCGGTCGGTCAGTGTTGCTGCAATATGAAGAAAAACATCCGACCGGTCTTGACCGGTCGGAGTGGCTTACTGGATTGAGGTTCTACAAGGCCCGACCAGTCTTGACCGGTCGGGCATACCTGCTGGAGTATTTTTACTTGAGGCCGACCGGTCAAGTAATTTCTTCCATGCGTACTGAGTTAGAACTTTCTAATTTCTTCCCGAAATTCTCTGCGCTGCGTAAGTGTTACGCAAATTTCCGATTCTTTCGATGTTGGGGAGCTTCCAAACTATAAATAGACACCTAGGGATTGTTTCTAGGGTATCCGAGAAGGGTTCAAGCGAGGTTGGAGGCTGTGGAAGTGAAGATTGGAGTTTCACAACTCCTTTTGGTTTGCTTTGCTGTTTTCATGTTTTTAAGAGTTGTTTCATGTTTCCTTGGATCATGAGCAGCTAAACCTCTTAGCTAGGGCTAAGAGGTGAAGCTTGTAGTGTATCCAAGATGTTTTAATTCGTAGTTAAGTGGTTTTCAGTTTGGAATTAAGGATTATGAACTAAGGTTTGAAGTTTATACAAGTTTTTAAGTAATTTCTCTTAGTCTTGTGATGACTCATGGATGTTTGGATGAATTACTTATCTGCTTAATTTGTTTGCAACGGCCTAGACCTGTATGATCCGAGGAATTGGAGTGCGCTCTAGTACCAAGTTCTTCATAAGGGGGCTTCATGCCAAAGTTCTAGTTTTGGTTGATTATCTGGAATATGTATAGACTGTGCATATAATTTGAATCCAGTTCAAATCATGATCTAGCCTTGTCTTGTGAGAAGACTTGAGGATGGTTATGATTGGGAATTGGACATATAGAAAAGGTGAATGACCTATGCAATGAGCATGCTCAGATCAGCCTAGAATTGAGTGAACTTTATGCACAGAACTTACATGTTACAGACTTCTGATTTAACAGTTCTATCATCCGACTAGATAGACCTGACCGGTGATTCTAGTTGAGAGAATGGGAAACCACAGCGGATTGAACATCGAGGATTGCTACAAGTGAATCCTCGAACCCCTAGTGCCTTCTTATAATTGTTTACATTCAATTTAGCTTAAACTGTTAATCACACACATTCTATTCAAACTTTGATTGTTAGCTTCAATAGAAACTTGTGGATGAGTTTGTGACATCCTACATAAGTCCCTGTGGATCGACCTCGGTATTACCGAGTTTATTACTACATCGCAACCCTACACTTGGGGAAGCGAACACCTGTCAGGTGATCGATGCGATGACGACATACAATATCTTGTTGGGACGACCGTGGCTTCATCAATACGGCATTATTCCCTCGACATACCATCAATGCTTCAAATACAATAGGGATGGCGTCCAGTATAGAGTGGCGGCAGACCCGAGGCCATACTCTGTTACTGAATCTTTCCTAGCAGATGCACAATACTATCAGGAGAGCGAGGAGGCCGAGGCCGCCAGAAAAGCCAACGAACTGACAAAGGTGGCACAGGGGGCAGAACCCCAGGGCGAGAATCCAAGACAAGCGGACGAAGCTCCGCGAGTGGTCGCTGAAGCAACAAGGGCTCACAGAGGAAATCCGTTGCAAAGGAAGAAGTTTTATTTGATACCGAAGCACCTCCGGAAGGAAGGGCAGTCAGTGTTGAAATAGATGACAAGCCAACAGATGAGCGTGTTGCAGTCCAGCTTCAATATGCCGGTGCCAAAGGTTGAGAGGATTCGTCCCTTCCCTAAAGCTCCGAGCCAGTTCTGCGTGCCGCCGACAATGGGAGCCAGGCATGAGATAAGGTTTCAGGCTGGACTCCACAACCCATTGCAGATCGAAGAGAATGCGAAGAGAACACCGGTAGAGACACCGCCCATTGAAGAAGAAAGATATAGCAAGGCCAGTAGAAACATTATGAGGAACATGGGGTTCATCTGTTCAGAACCGCCAGCTCGGAAAGGCATGCTAGCACCCTTCGAAGTAAAGACGAAGGTATACAGAGGAAAAGAAGCCTTGGGGGCAGGATGTGAGATCAGGCATATTAACATGGTGACAATTAGTCCCGTGGAAGAGGTGAGGCCCGCTGGACCGAATGAAGTCATACAGCCGAGTGCCGCACCAGAGCAGATTAAAGATGGGGGTCAGCCCAAGATAGATGAGCTACAAGAAGTCAATCTGGGGACCACCGAAGAGCCGAGGAATACTTATATCAGCAAGAATATTCCCGAAGAAGAGAGGGAGAGCTACATTCAACTCCTGAAAGAGAACAGAGACGTGTTCGCATGGACCTATTCTGAAATGCCAGGACTGAACCCGGCAATCGCGATGCACAGGTTGAATATCTCGAAGGAGAAGTGGTCGGTCAAACAGCCACAGAGACGCTTCCATCCTGACATCGTCCCGAAGATAGAGGAAGAGGTGAAGAAGCTGCTTCAGGCCGGGTTTATCAGGGAAGTTCAAAATCCCAAATGGATCTCGAACATAGTACCTGTAAAGAAGAAGAGTGGCCAGATCCGGGTGTGCGTTGATTTCCACAACTTGAACGAGGCTTGTCCCAAAGATGACTTTCCTCTACCCATCCCGGAGCTTCTGATCGATAGCACATCAGCATATACAATGATGTCCTTTATGGACGGCTACTCAGGGTATAATCAGATCCGAATGGCTCCAGAAGACGAAGAGTCCACTGCCTTCCGCACATCTCTCGGGATATTCTGTTACCGGATGATGCCGTTTGGACTGAAAAATGCAGGCGCCATGTATCAGAGAGCGATGCAGGTAATCTTCCAAGACATGATGCACAAGCATGTGGAATGCTATGCCGATGACCTGGTAGTGAGGCCCGACGGACATCAACAGCATCGCGAACATTTGAAGTTAGTATTTCAGAGGTTGAGGAAAAAGGGCCTCCGCATGAACCCGTTGAAGTGCGCCTTTGGGGTGTCCTCCGAAAAATTCCTTGGCTTTGTGATCAGGCATCGGGGAATCGAGATTGACCCCGTGAAGATCAAGGCGATCCGAGAAATGCCTCCTCCGAAGAATTTGAAAGAGCTGAAGAGCTTCCAAGGGAGAGTCACTTACTTGCGGCGGTTCATCTCGAACCTGTCAGGTCGCTGCCAGCCTTTCTCTCGGCTGAACAAGAAAGATGTCCGCTTCGAGTGGGACGAAGCGAGCCAGAAAGCCTTCGATTCCCTGAAAGAGTTACTCGGGAAAGCTCCAGTTCTCGCAGCGCCAATTGAGGGAAAGCCTCTGATACTATATGTAACAGTGGGAGAGAACTCACTGGGGGCACTGCTTGCCCAGAAGAATGAAGAAGGGAAAGCGAATGCTCTGTACTATTTGAGCCGGACACTCGTCGGCGCTGAGTTTAATTACTCACCGATTGAGATGATATGCCTGGCCTTGATATTCGCTGTGAAGAAGTTGAGGCATTACTGTCTGTCATATCAGATTACATTGATCTCCAGAGCAGATCCTATCAAGTTCCTGATGAACCGACTTATGTTGTCCGGGCGTTTAGCCAAATGGGCCCTACTGCTATCCGAGTTTGATATCACATATCTGCCGTCTCGAGCTGTTAAAGGGCAGGCGATAGCCGATTTTCTAGCAGCTCACCCAATACCGGATAACATGGAAATGGAATGTGATCTTCCCGACGACCAGGCCATGATGGTAAGGGTCGCGAAGCAGTGGCGGATGTATTTCGATGGAGCCTCCAGAGCTTCAGGATCAGGGGCCGGTGTGATCTTCATCAGTCCTCAAGGCGACTTGTTGCCCTACTCATTCACAATAGTGCCGTCGTGCACAAACAACGAGGTAGAGTATCAGGCCCTCATCATTGGGTTACAGTTGGCACGAGACATGCGAATCCGATCACTACAGGTATACGGTGATTCTCGGTTAGTTGTGGGACAGCTTATGACAGAATATAAAGTCCGCAAGCCGGAGCTGTCATCTCTTTGCCATCAGGCCCGAGCCCTATTCGATCATTTTCGAGACAGTATAGTGTCGCACGTCCCAAGAGCTGAAAATTCTCAAGCAGACGCATTGGCTAACCTGGCCGCGGCTCTCGCGCACCCAGGGGGCAGCCCACTTCAAGTCACCATAGAAGAAAGGAGAATATTACCATCCCTCACAGCGGCCGAGAATGTCACGAGTGCAAGCCCTGTACATTGCTTTGAGATCACAGAAGAGGAAGACTGGAGAAGACCATTCTCTGATTACTTGAGGTATGGGTTCTTACCCGAGGATTCGCAAATGCGCACTCAAGTCAGAAGGCGTGCCAGCTCGTTCGTCCTCTTAGAAGAGGTACTGTATCGACGCTCCAGCGATGGAACGCTGTCAAGATGCCTGGCCCGAGAAGAAGTTCATGATACGCTGAGAGAGGCGCACGGAGGAGAATGTGGTGCCCATCAAGGCGGACGGAACCTACATCATCGAGTGCGGCACATGGGCTATTATTGGCCTACCATGGTAAAAGATGTGATGGACTACGTCAGAAAATGCCATCAGTGTCAGATACATGCTGACATCATACATATACCTCCAGAAGAGCTGCATCAGTCAGTGATGTCTTGGCCTTTTGCAGCTTGGGGTATGGATGTGATAGGCCCCATTAGTCCCTCTTCCTCTCAAGGGCACCAGTACATACTGGCGGCAACAGATTATTTCTCTAAGTGGGCTGAGGCTGTGGCCCTGAAGAACATGAAAGCTAAACAAGTGGAGGGTTTCATCCGGAATGCCATCATCTATAGACATGGTATTCCCGATCGGATCGTCACGGATAATGGCACGCCCTTCCGAAATGCCGTGATCGACAAGCTGTGTGCCAAGTTCAAGATCAAGCATAGCTACTCAACACCCTATTATCCTCCTGCAAACGGGCTTGCTGAGGCATTCAACAAAACCATCGTGAAGATTCTGAAGAAAATGGTGGCAGAGAATAAGAAAGATTGGGACAAACGGTTGCCCGAAGCGCTCTGGGCATATCGTACTACGCACCGCACAGCAACGCGGGTTACTCCCTATTCACTAGTATACGGCACAGAGGCCATCATCCCTATGGAAGTTCAAGTCGAGTCCCTGCGAGTAGCACTTCAGAACTCCTTGACAGATGACTGTAATGCTGAGCTCAGGATGGTCGAGCTCGATGCCTTGGACGAGAAGAGGCTCGCGGCACAACAACGACTAGAGATGTACCAGAAGCATATCTCAACAGCGTATGACAAGCGAGTCAGGGGTAGATCCTTCAAGAAGGGTGACTTGGTGCTCGTAATGAAGCGACTGACAGCCGCGCACACTACAAAGAGCAAGTTCGACCCTAAGTGGGACCCGATATGCATCATAGAAGAAGTTTACTCCAACGGGGCCTACCGTTTATTGAATTTCGACGGTGGCGGAGCTCCAGTAAGATGGAAAGAGTTGGTAACAGAACTCCAGTAATTTAAGAAGCCCCTGAGAATCGTCGGATCTAGCGGAAAGAAGCCGGCAGTCACCTCGATGGCATAGTAGAGCCCGACCTCCCTCAGCACAGCCTCGTGCCGGATCAGAATCTCCTTCGCCCAGGGGATGTAGCTGTCACGACGATTCAGATGCCCTTGGGTACGGAAGCTCGAAGTCTCCCACATTGCGGACGTGCTCATAGGAAGGAATCTTTGACGCACCGTCTCAAAGAAATGAGTCGGATAAGGTGCATGCGGATCACATGTAGGCATGAGGAAAGTCATTTCCTTAATCTCACCAACCTTTTGTTGCTTCCCGTTGCTTCCCAGGGTGGCGGTGAGTAATCTCTCAGGAACTGAAGACCATCTCTCCACTCCATAGAACTGACTAGGTCTACGAACATCAGATGGCTCGATGCTCGGAAAAGGTTTACACCTCATAAGAGACTTCTGGTGCAAAATGACTTCGCCATTGTAAGGGTTCGTGATGCAGATGCCGCGCTCAGTAATGATCTTGTTGCTCTCCCATCCAATCTTCATCCTTTCATATTTCAAGTCGAGGAGCTGTGTCAATCGCTCCGCTTGACTGAGCACCTTGATCGATTGTTTTCCTCGTCCTCCTTTCTTCTTACCTTTCTGACCCGTCAGATTCTCTTCTACATTTTGAACAGGTATATCTTGAGGACCTGCCTCGATGGCACTCGCCACACCAGCAAGTTGGGCATACCAATAGACCCACTCTTGTTCTGTTCCCTGCTTTAGAGGTTCCGGCGCTGTCTTGTTGACGAAGATGCGCACCAGCACTTCATGAGGAAGCTGCCCAATACGCTCCGTGAAATCTTTTATCTCGGGTTCGACCGTAGGAAAGAAGCTAGAGTTACGTCTTGGAGGAGGAGGGTTAGAAGGACCTTCAGCTATTCTTTTCCGATCGCGCTTCATCGGCGTCGGACCAGAAGCATGCAACCCAGAGGTTTCACCAGAGGATCCCAAATTCGCTACTGCAATTCACTGCAACGCGTAAACAGAACAACATTAGAGAACAACTCGATACACACGGGCAAATAGCCTAGCGAAATCATATCACAAACACAAGCACAACATGAAGAGCATGAAAGCAACAAAATCAAGAGCATAGCATATCGATCATCATACGCATTTCGTAACAAAGCAACTGCCATCATACATGCACGCATACATAGGATCGATGCACACACAAAATCATAGATTGAACCCACAATACATCCATGCATTTAGTCTAAAAGTAGCCTTGACAAGTCCAGGTGCTTATAAGTAGGTACTGGACAGAGTCAGGAAACAGTTTCAGCATCATACATACGCAACTATTCGCACACAGCAACTTTACAGGCAACCAGAACACTGTAAGCGCACTCTGGCAGACATACTCTGAACCTGCCTAAAATAGACAGTCACGAGCTGTGATAGGCCAAAGTAGGCAGCCAACTATAGGCCCAAGGCACTAAGCTCCAATCGTGCTTGAATTTTAAGTGATCTAGCCTCAAACAGCACTGACTTTGACTGAGAAACGGAGCCGGAAATGCCATTTCTTCACCGAGTGCAAAGCAGGGGCTAAAAATAGAAATTTTGGCTAAGTGTTGGGCTCACATGCGCCCAAGGTGGAGCCCCAGGCGCATGTCATCCCTCACATGCGCCCAATCTCTAAGATTTGAAAGTAAGTCCTCATTCCATAAAGTCTGAGGCGCATGTCCAATCTGACATGCGCCCGGCTCAGAAGAAGGGAACGAACAAGCTTGGAATTTAATGCACCAGGCGCATGTGCATCCTCACATGTGCCCACCTCTGATTCTTAAAGAAAGACGTAAGTTCCGGGCAGTGCCCTGGGCGCATGCCCAGAACCACATGCGCCTGGGACATGCGCCCATTCCATATGGCAATTTCACATGCGCTTGAAGGGGATTTCTTCACAAAAAATGAATGGTAGCAAGCCACATGCGCCCACAAGGGGACCACATGCGCCTGTAGCTCGAGGATGAGCTCTCTCACCTTGGGAAAATCGAGTTTTCTGACTCAAAAAATTGAGGAATGACTCAGTGAGTCAACTATTTATACTTGAGCCTAAGGGACCGGTGCACTGCACTGGCATGACGTAAACATCCAGCGCAGCACACCGGGGGGGCACTTGTTGGGGCTCAAATTTGCACCCATTGTAAAATGACATCCCATGGTCTATTGACAATGATTTGGATAAGTTTCGAGGCCGGGAGAGCCCCGAAAATGCCTGCACAACCCTGATCGCTTGGTAGCGACTAAAATTCATAAACAGCATTTCGAAGTGGAACTGGACATGCGCTTCACCGCCAAATGATCCAAAATGTCCTAAAACCCTTAACCTGTAAGTTTCAAAGTCATCCGGTGCATATTTTTACCTGCGCACCTCGAAATGCGTTTCGTCCCTGCTCGGAACTGACCAAAAGGGTCCGTAAGCCTACCGCTACCATTTCGGAGTGGAACTGGACATGCGCTTCACCGCCAAATGATCCAAAATGTCCTAAAACCCTTAACCTGTAAGTTTCAAAGTCATCCAGTGCATATTTTTACCTGTGCACCTCGAAATGCGTTTCATCCCCGTTTGGAGCTGACCAAAAAGGGTACGCAAGCCTACAACTACCATTTCAGAGTGGAACTGGACATGCGCTTCACCGTCAAATGATCTGGAGCGCCCCAAAACCCTTAAATAGCAAGTTTGAAGTCTACGATGCGTATTTCCATGTGCGCACTCCCCGGAACAACGTTCCTATACGACAAGCCGACCTGAAAGCTCCAAATTAGGAAGGAAGTACCAAAATTAGCAACATCTGGACTTCCACACCCCACCCCATTCATTCAGGAGGTCAATCCTAGCCTAAAAGTGGCTTAGCGACAGTGAGTGCATGTCTAGAAAACGTAGCTGTCCTTTTGAAGGTCCCTCGTCGGAGCTGAAATGCTGAAATTTTCTAAGTACTGGAATCCTGAAAATCTGGTTAAGTAGTGGGAAAGCGCCAGCAAAGCACATGCGCATGGCCTCCAACCACATGCGCTTGCACTCTAGTGAATGAAACCCTTTTCCGAAAAGCGCCGGGAAATGCGCCGGTAAAGGACATGCGCCTGGCCTCCAACCACATGCGCTTGACACTGTTTTCTAACACATGCGCCGGGAAATATCCGCCGGATCGGACCCGAACCCGATTATCCCCTATAAATAGTGAAGTCATTTCATTCATCAGCACGAGATCATCCCCCGCCGACCTCAGAGTGATGTAAGCACCACATGCGCTTACTTTCTCTCCCCTCGCCGGATGCCTTGGCCGGAGTGGATTCCCTCGCCGGAAACCCTCACCGAAAAGGGATTTCCTCGCCGGAATCCCAAGTTCAGGAAGAAAATCCTGAAATTTTCTAAGTGCTGGGCACATGCGCCGGCTTATTCCCCTACATGCGCTGGCTTTTTCCCCCACATGCGCCGGCTTTTCTGGCCGAAAAATCCCGAATTTTCTCTAAGTCTGGGAGGGACATGCGCTTACTCCTTAGGTCCAGGCGCATGTGCACTGCCACATGCGCCCGGAACACCTCTCCTTCATCTGTTTTTTGTGCAAAATGGGCACATGCGCCCGGATGATGACCACATTCGCCCGGATGATGACCACATGCGCTTGACAGATGATACAACACCACATGCACTTGTAAAATGGCCACATGCGCTTGAAAAATGACCACATGCGCCTGTATACACTCCCCCATGCGCCTGGACGCTGATGGGAGGAGTGGACCTTCCGTCACATGGCCCGCCTTCGTCCGAGATCGGATTTTGATGAAACCGCCTCTCCTGGATGCGTCTCGACGAGATCTATCCATCCACCAGATCAGATTCTCCAACGGTCAATGATAAATGGCCCAAATCAGTGTTTTGGTCCAAAATAACCAACACTTAGCCAATTTGGCGGCTCCAAAAATCCTTCCGAAAGAGCCGAAAACGGCCTAAAACGAGTAGAATCGGGCGGAATGGGACCGAGCCCGAGAGGGAAACTTTTCTTCTACATGACATGATACACCATAATCATGCACTGTGACGAGGTTATCCGATCTCAGGACCCTCGAATACCCTAATCAAGCGGTTGGCAGGCCCGCTACTTAGTCATTTTCAGCCCTGAGAAGTGCCCTGTTGGCCCGGAAATTGACTTCTGCTAAACAAATCAAAACGTGATCGTACAGCGATCTTCGTGGACATAATCCACCCCTGTTCCAAGTCGGTCATCGATAAGATTCATCGATTTCCCTAATTAGACCGCAGACAGGTCCATTATTTAGTCATTTTCAGCCCTGGGAAGTGCCCTGTTGGCCCAGAAATTGACTTTTGCTAAGCAAATCGAAATGCGATCGCACCGCGATCTTCGTGGACGTAATCCACCCCTGTTCAAAAATGGTTATCGATAATATTCATCGAATTCTCTAATCAGACCGCAAACAGGTCCACTACTTAGTCAATTTCAGCCCTGGGAAGTGCCCTGTTGGCTTGAAAATTGACTGATGCCAGATGAAATCAACCGCGATCTCAAAGACGCCGAGGCAAAGCTGAAGTACTCAGGCTATCTAACAGCCGGTTCAAGCATTCACGGGGCACCGATCCCCATTATTCATAAGAAATTGGCATATGTGGGTACCCATCGGACCTTATACTTAGCCACTTACAGGCATCGGAGATAGCTGATCTAGCCCATTGAATTTGGATCCTCAAAAGATCTTGGCTCGACAAAGCCTATCTGATCCCAAACAGATCATTGGAAAATACTCAGAAGAAAGAGTGTTCTCGAAGACGAGTCGCCCGACTCCAGAAGAAATACATTTACTTTACTGTACAAAGCTCTATTCATCCCAGATAAAGGTCCGAGGCTAAACCTAAGGGGTTATGGTTACCACGAGAAACCACAAACAAAGAGTTCTAACTAAGCTTGAAACATCTTGCTATGGACTGCCACTATGAAAAAGACAGTCGATGCCCTACCCATCGACAACGGGTCCGTCGGTTGAGCTAATGAGGTAGTTGCGGATTGCTTTCCTAAAGTCACCCGTCATAAAAATACGGGCGCGGGCTTTAGGTTATGCCGACCAACATTTCGAGGTTCATGTATTCCAGCGGTCACCTGTTCACAGTAACAGGCGCGGGCCCCGAGTTGCACCACTCGATTAAAACCCTCATTCGGGAACGTTGCGGAGTGCTTTCCTAAGGTCACCCGTCATAAAAGTACGGGCACGGGCCTTGGGTCATGCCGACCAACATTCGAGGATCGTGTATTCCAGCGGTCACCTGTTCACAGTAACAGGCGCGGGCCCCGAGTTGCACCACTCGAATCCTGACAGTCTCTCAACCCGGACAGTCCGAAAGAAAATGGGACATAGACATCCGGCGTGTCTAATAAATGTGGCTTAGTCCATAACAAGAAAACAAAGGTCTCTACGACCATGAACTCAAGACCATAATCCTCGGCGGATTAGTCTTTTGCCTTCCAATCAAGGGTGATCAACCGTTGATGTAATTAAAGGCTCGTGACCAGTATCACAGCCTGGAATGTAAAAGATCTCAGAATCTCTGGAATAAAATTCGCCTTGCGATATCTCTCTCTTGTGTACACTTTGTGATTGCTTATGATTGTCTATGAATGTCTCTATACTCAGAATTCCCCCAGAATAAAAGAAACATGAAAAAAAGAAAGAAGGACTGCTGACGAGTAGCTCCGATCTTTCCCCCTTTTTTCTAAGTGTTCTAACAAGCTCTTAAGCAGATCTAAGTGGAAATGGCCCTACAGAGGATGGTGATGATAATGAGCCGATATACGATAGACCTGTCCCCGAAGTAGATACAGAACCCATCCCCATAGATCTTGATGGTGGGGCGCAAGCTAAAGGTCCTCCTCTTTCCAACTCTGCTAAGACTGAGACCGCAGCCAACCCTAGCCCTATTCCTGAGACAGGGCCTGCTACTGTTACAGAAGGGGCAGTACCTCCCTCTCAAGAGACTGTGCCATCTGATGTTGCTAGCACTGCCTGAGCCTGTCATGGAGGCATCCCATGTTGCTGAACCAGTTCAAGCTGCCACTGCCCTTGAGATCGTCGTACTTTCTTCTCCCGAACTACTTGAACCAATAGCAAAAATTATAACTGAATGTACCCCAACATCATCATTGCCCGCTGCTTCAACTAGTGCACTGGTCGATGATGGTCCTGTAGTTACTGGTATATTGCTTGTCTTTACCATTTTGTTTGCTTTCTTTCTTTCTGTGGCTTCCATATGTTAACGTTTGTCAATGTTTTTGTCAGCAACCGTTCCTTCTAGCTCTCCTGTGCCTGTCATTTTTCCTGAAGCAATCATTTCTTCTCTCTAAGGGATGCCAGGTAATCAAGGTTAGAGTTCTGAAGACGCTTCTATTATCTGTTGTTGAAACCTTGAGGAATGTGGAGGAAGAGCGACTGCTAGATGAAGGGGATGAAGGCCTTAGGGGTGCACACCGAGTGGCTTGGTGTAGATGCCTCTGTATTAAGTCAATATGTGGCTTCATTCAAAGCAGAGGTTGCACGGGTCAAGGAAGCCAAGCAGCTTAGACCCGATCCTTCTGTCGATACCAAGCATGATGAACTGCAGACCCTTCTTCCCTGCTTTGAGTTAAGGAGAGCACAAATGGCGATAACTAATTAATGCAAACTGGCAGAAGACTAGCACTGGACGTCAAGAAGTTATGACCCACATTGCATCACTAGATGAAGAGATCAACAGTCTCCAAGCCGAACGTTCATTGATCCACCTCCAGGTTATACGGCTTGATAGTCAGGGGTCCCGTTTGCGAGCGACAGTTGAGCAACAAAAGGCCGAATGTGATGCTATTGACAGCTCAAGTAACGGTGTTACAACAATCACTCCGGGATGTCCCAGATCCTGTCCAAGTCTTGGTCGAGGCAGAGAGAACACAGAAGGCTGCTCAGGAGTCAGCAATAGAGTTATTCGAGTAATTTCTTAAAAAATTAAATGTGTAATTTTGTGTAAGAATTTCTATGTTGTATGTTCAAGACTTTTTGTAGCAATGAAATGTATAACGTGTGTATTATTTCTAGTGTGTTTTGACTTGTGTCATTATATCTTTATCTAGAGAATTCATACGGAAAAATAACATATCACAAGTAGGTAATCGTCCCCCTGTTAGGACTAAACCCGCACCCATGGAGATAGAATTTTGAGCAAGTCTCGATTTCGGGTTCATTCTTCTATCTTGAATTTGGCAGTCTTGGAAAGAAAATGTTGTATCCTTGGTACATTCTAGGTTTTAATAACTTTCCTGGCACCTGCCTGCATACTACAAAATGAATGATTAGTATTTAGCATCGCCGACATTCATCATCGCATTGTTTCATTTCTTTTAGTATCTTGTTTATTACTCGTTCCCTCTAATGGGGCGTTTACAAATCACAATGAAAAATAAATGTCAGGTGTAATATCTCTTCAGAAACTGACCATTTTCTAGGGAGCTGATGCCTTGTCCTTTATAATCTATCACTCAGTAGGCTCCGTTAGAATATACTTCATCGATGATGCAGACGGGACCCCATTTTGGATTGAATTTGCTTTTCGGACCTTAGGACTGGTGTTGCGCATTTCATCATCAGTACTAGATCACCCTTCTTGAATGACCTGCCACGGACTCATTTATCATACGCAGCTAAGATTTATTTCTGATACATTTCGAGCCTTTATTGAGCGGCAAGATCTCTTTTCATCTAAAGCATCAAGTTTGGCCATTCTGATTTTGGCATTATGCTCGGTTGTTAGGGAGTGTCGGAGTGCGACCCATAGTACTTAACATGTATTGCCATCGGGATCACGACTTTAGTACCGTACACCAGCAAGTAGGGCATAGCTTGAGTTGTTGTGCGATGTGTAGTCCGTTATGCCCATAATGCTTCAGGCAACCGTCTGTCCCAGTCCTTCTTATTCTCTGCCACTGTCTTCTTCAGAATCTTCATGATGGTTTTATTAAATGCTTTGGCCAGTCCATTCGCAGGAGGATAATAAGGCGTTGAATAGCAATGCTTTATCTTAAATTTCACACATAACTGATAGATAGTAGCATTCTTAAAGGGTGTTCCATTGTCTGTGGTAATTCTCTCGAGGATACCATGTCAGTATAGTATGGTTTCATGAATGAAACCTTCGATATGTCTGGCTTTCACATTTCTCAAGGCGACTGCTTCGGCCCATTTGGAGAAATAATCAGGTTACGGCTAGAATGTACTGATGCCCCTGAGAAGAGGGTGGACTAATCGTCCCGATCACGTCCATACCCCAGGCTGCGAAAGTCCAAGACATCACATATTGATGTAACTCCTCTGGCGGTGAATGTATAATATCCGCATGAATTTGACACTGGTGACATTTCTTGACATACTCTATCGCATCTTTCGTCATTGCGGGCTAGTAGTAACCCATGTGTCGCACACGGTGATGTAAGTTTTTGCCTCCTTGGTGAGCACCACATTCTCCGTCGTGAGCTTCTTTCAATGTAGCATGCACTTCATCTTGACTCAGACACCGCAGTAATACCCCTTCATATGACCGTCTGTAAAGTACGAGAGTATAAATGAACTTGCGCGTCTTCTAACTTGCGTGCGCAACTTGGGATCTTCTGGCAAGAATCCATATTTCAAATAGTCAACAAATGGCCTTTTCCAATCATCTTCCTTTGTAATTTTGAAGCAACAGATGGGGTTAGCACTCGATTTCCCATCGTATAATGCGGTCGTCGGCAAGACTCTCCTTTCTTCGATCAGCTAAAGCGGCAGCCAAACTGGCAAGTGCATCTACTTGTACATTCTCCTGTCTCGATATATGTGAGATATTGTTGTTCTGAAACTGATCAAACATTGACTGTGCTTGGTGGCAATAAGGCGATAACTCAGGCTTGCGAACCTCATATTATGTCGTCAGTTGTCCGATGAAAAGCCTAGAGTCCTCGTAAATACGTATCTCTTTAATCTATATTTCTAGGGCCAACTGTAACCTAATAATAAGAGCTGATACTTCTACTTCGTTGTTGGTGCATGGTGGGACTATTGTGAATGAGTACGGCAATAGATCTCCTTGTGGACTGATGAATATAACTCCAGCCCCTGCCCCTATTGCTCTTGCTGCACCGTCGAAATACATTTCCCAATGGCGTGCTTCATTGATTGTCATAACCTGATCGTCTGGAAGGTCATATTCTATTTCCTCACCACATGGCACAGGATGTGAAGCAAGAAAGTCTGCAATTTCCTGCCCCTTAATGGCCTGAGCCAGCATATATGTAACATCGAATTCTGACAAGAGAAGAGCCCACTTGGCTAACTGTCTGGACAACATGGGTCTGTTCATGAGAAATTTGATGGGGTCTGCTTTTGATATCAATGTTATCTGATGAGAGAGACAATAATGTCTGAGTTTCTTGACGGTAAAGATCAACGCTAGATAGATTTTCTCGATCACTGAGTAGTTGAATTCGGCCCCTACAAGCGTATGGCTTAAGTAATACAACGCGCTTTCTTTCCCTTTCTCGTTCTTCTAGGCTAAGAGGGCTCCCAATAATTTTCGCCAACAGCGATGTAGAGAATTAGTGGCTCTCCGTTGATAAGTATTATGAGGACCGAAGATTTCTCGAGCAGATCCTTCAGAGAATCAAAAGCCTTCTAACAAGAATCGTCCCACTCAAATCGGACGCCTTTCTTGTTTAGGTGCGAGAACGGCTAACAACGACCGGATAAGTTTGAGATGAATCTTCTTAAGTAGCCAACTTGGCTTTGGAAGCTCTTCAGCTCTATGAGATTCTTCGAGGGTGGCATCTCCCTAATTGCCTTAATCTTTGTCGGATCAATCTCTATGCCTCGGTGTCTGACAACAAACCCCAAGAACTTGGTAGAGAAAACTCCAAACGCACACTTCAACGGATTCATACGGAGGCTCTTCTTTCTCAATCTTTGAAACACTTGCCGTAGATGTTCCCCGTGCTGCTCGTGTTCAGCCGACCTCACCACTAGATCGTCCACATAGCACTAGACATGCTTATGCATCATGTCCTGGAAGATTACTTCCATCGCGTGCTGATATGTTGCGCCCACTTTCTTCAACCCGAAGGGCATCACGTGGTAACAATATTTGCCCAACGTCATACGAAAAGCTATTAATTCTTCATCTTCTGAGGCCATGCGAATCTAATTATATCCCGAGTAACCTTCCATGAAGGACATCACTGAGTATCCGCTCGTACTGTCAATCAGCAGTTCCGGGATAGGAAGTGGGAAATCATCTTTAGGGCACGCTTCGTTAAGGTTTTGAAAGTTTACGTAGACCCAGATCTGACGGCTCTTCTTCTTGACCGACATAATATTCGAGTCCATCGTGGGTATTTAACTTCTCGGATGAATTCGGCTTGGATTAATTTCTTAACTACTTCTTCGATCTTGGGCACTATATCTGGATGGAACCGTCGCTAAGGTTGCTTGACTGCTTTTTTCCCTTTCATGATGCTCAGCTTATGCATGGCAATTGTCAGACTGAGCCCTAGCATTTCTGAGTATGTCCAGGCAAATATATCTTTATTCTCTTTCAACAGTTGAATATATTTCTCCCTTCCTTCTTCTGGTACATTCCTGCTCAGATACTTATTTCTAGGTTCTTCCGGGGTTCCTAGATTTATTTCTTCGAGCTCATCTATCGTGGGTTATCCCCCATCCTCTATCTGTGCGGGCGAGGCACTTAGCTGGATAATATCGACTACTTCCTACGACTGTATTTCTTCCATGGGACTGATTGTCACCATGTTCACTGTGCCTAGTCTTCATTCTTGCCCCTAGTCCTTCTCCACTTTGGTAAGCTTTGGTATTTTCTTCGAACGGGGCTAACATTCTTCTTATCAGGGTTGGTTCTGAACAATAGAAGCCCATGTTCTTCAAGATGTTACGACTGGCTTCACTGCACCTTTCTTCTATTGGTTGAGGTAGACTGGATGATTTCTCGGCTTCATCTTCAGGCTGTACAGGTTTGCTTGGCACAGAATAAAATTTGATTTCTTTCTTCACGTCGATGCTTGGTGGCACCAAGAATTGGCTAGGAGCTTTTGGGAAAGGCTTGACTCTTCCTATTTTCGGCACTGGCATGGTGAAGCTGGACTTAAGCTCACTCATGTATTGATTCGATGTCAACTCTAAAATGGATTTCCATGGCTGTCGCAAGTATCTCGGAACTACATAAAATTTCTTGGTGATCTGTTGAGATTGCCCTTCTGAATAACTTGCAGTTTCTTTCTAAGTGGTAAGTTGAGGCTTGTTTTTCTTCTCAAACTTGTTGACTTGAGGTTTTACCCCTTGCCCTTTTCGCATTACATCGGGCTTCTTCACGACCTCTCTTTCATCAACCAAGTTATAGTACCGAGCATCAGCCAGGAACGATTCGGCTACCGTATATAGCTTCGGGTCTTTTACTACTCTATACTGAACTTCCTCTCTGTTATACTTGAAGCACTGATGATAGGTTGAGAGAATGATGCGGTTCTGATAGAGCCATAGTCTTCCTAACAAAAGATTGTACGTTGTTACCGCGTCAATAACCTGACATGTTATTTTTGTCCTTAGTTCTTCAATTTCCAGCATTACGGTGATTGACCCTAGAGTGCGCTGGCTGTCTTAGTTAAACCCTTGAATGATCATAACGCTAGGACACAGGGCCTGACTGTCTGTAACCCAACCTCTGTAGTGTTTTCAAAGGCATGATATTTACTGCAGATCCATCATCAAGCATATATCGCTTAACTTCTGTGTCTCTAATCGTCCATGTAACCATCAATGGGCGATTGTGGTCTATCGCTTCAACCATGAGGTCTTCCTCAGAAAATGTGATTGTAGAGGAGTGATCTATCTGTATTACTTGCTGAATCGGCACATGCCCTTCCCAGAACTTATTTGGATTGTTCATTTCTGCTTTGATCTTTATCATCATCACTTCTCTGACTTCACTGTATGGCAGAGCGTTGATCAACATTTCCCTATATACCTTCGAGAGACATAAGGCATCATATATGTTTAAGCGGGCTGGGACCTTTCGCAGGTGTGACACCACATCGTATACTACCGGTGTTGTCCCTTGTCTCAGACCTGACTGATTGGGTATGGCTTCAATAACCTTCTCTTTCAACTTCTGCCCCTGGTGCCCTCTCGAAGGCCTATTCAGATTCGCATCTTCTTATATCGGGTCAACTGGTTCTGATAGAGCGCGTTCTGGCATCTATTTCTCGGATCGGAGGGTAACAGCATCGACTTCCTCCTCACCTGACCGTGATGTCTCTCCTATTGCTGGTTGTTCTGTGAATGATACCATCGCGCAGTGCACCTGAGCCTTAATAAATCGGCTCTTCCTTTTACCTTTTCTTTCCTCTCTTCTCATCCCTTTCTTCTTGCGGTTGAGAAGTCTTCATCTATTCTTGAGCCTCTTTCTACTACTAACCAAAGTCCACGGCTCTTCGGGTTCGGGGACGAAGTATGCAAATGAACGTTTTCTTCTGAGGGAAGTGCTGAAACTGCCCCAGATGTCTCTTTCCTAGTCGCTTCCAGTGATTTCATACTGATCAACGATCAACCCTTATATTCTTCCCTTTAAACTAAAACAGTCTTTTGTCTTGTGGCTCAGACACCGATGGTATTTACAATACCAGGCATCATGTGGACGAACTGGTTCTGGTAAGCTGAGTATGCCCTCTTCTACTAGCTGTTCTATGATAGGGACCAGATCAGCCATGTCAAATGTGTACAAACCATTAGCCCTTTCTCTCTCGGCTATTGTTACTCCCCGAGAAACATAAGGTCTCTTGCCTTTGTCTTGGGTAGGCACTGCCTTCATGTCTATCTTGGATTCTACAACTGGCCATTTTCGATTTCTTAAGTCTTTGCCCTTGTTTACATTATGTGTTTCTGCAATTCTTCCTCCTTCTCTTCTTTGCCTTTCGGGCCTGAAGTTCACCCGTGCTACGGCTTCTTCCACCAAATGTGCTTTAGTGGCTAGTTCTCGAAAAGAGTGAAAATTGTTCCCAGATAATCCGTACGATATCATTGGGTCTAGGGCTCGCATACACATCTTCATTTACTCTTTTTCACTGGGTAGTTCTTGGCATTGAGCCGCTATCGTTCCCCAGTCGGTCCATGAATTTCTCCACAGGTTCGCCTTGTCTCTGTTTGATCAAGGCCAGATCTGTCACTAATGTTTCTCTTTCCATAGCGAAGACTTTTAAGATGAAGCTGTCTCACATCTGTTCCCATAAACTCATCGACCCTAGCTGGTAGTGACATATACCATTGGAAAGCCTTCCCTGTCAGCGTTGACCAAAATAATCGCATACAGTATTGCAAGTACAACCGACCAATTCCCAAATACAATAAGGAAATGAGTGATATGCTCCTCCGCTGATCGTCTCCCATCAAATTTTTCAAAGTCCGGACATCTGAAGTTAACCGGAAACGGTATTTCTTCTATCTCCAGCGGATATGGAACTTAGTATTTGTAGCTAGTTCTTTTTTCTTTCTCTTTCTCTTGCCGCATGAGATTCATGATCATTTGCGACAATTCCTCTCGTGACATATGCGCAGTCGGGACGGGCATTCGCTTTGCTGAAACTCTCTTAATCTGGGTGAGCAATTCGGTGTCGGCCGGTCCTTCCATTGCCCCTTGGGACTCTTTGGCTGACTGGCGCATAGGTGGTACGGCACTTCTGGTATCGTTTTGGGCTATCAAAGTGGTGAAAGCTTCCTGAATAGCCCTCATTCGCTCATTCATTTCGCGATTGGCTTGAACCAATCTATCGATCTGATCTTGGACTAGAGGTAATTCTTCTGCTTCATACGGTCCTTCTTCTTCTGCTACTTGAACCATTGCGATCTGCACTGGTCGTACTTTCTGAACCTACCCCTGTGTTGCCCTTGTGGATAATGCGGCATCCGCAGACTTTGAGCTCTTCTTGGGTGTTTGTTTGATCTGCTCTTGTTGACGACGCACTGCCTTGGGCAACGTTGGAAAGTGTTCAGCTGAGAGTACGGGTGTTGAAGGCTTAACAGTTGAGGTTCGGTGGACGGCAAAGGTTGCCTGACTCCTTTTTGGTTGCCACTAATGTGTCTTGACAACGTTCTTCTTCGTATATGCGGCCTTTATCGCTGCTTTCCTTAGCTATTTCTTCTACTAGCAGTGTGTGGACTACTTGTCAGTCTTAGCCAGGTGCGACCGTCAAGGCTACGGTAAAGTGGGGAAAACTGAAACCCCCCGCAACGAGGAAAGTGCATGAATAGACTGTTGTAGTTTTCATTTCTCCTATCTTTGTTAGTGTTCACGCGCCTCAAGTGCAAGGTTGCGATGTAGTAATAATTCTCGGTAAGACCGAGGTCGATCCATAGGAAATTAGGTAAACCAATTCAAATTGTTCCAACAACTTCAAATTCAATGGATTAAGGATTTCAAGTTTATAAACTAACTTAAAACAGTAATTGTAAAAATCTGTAATTAAAGGGAACTAAGGCTTTCGAGGATCGACTTGTGATAGCCCTCATGTGAATTCATTCATCCAAGCATAACACAACTAGAATTGAAGTTCTATCTCTCTTCTAGTTGGAAGATATGGCATTCAAACACAAGCAATCCCAACTCAAGTTGAAGAATAAGGTTTCTAGTTCTAATGAAGCACATAGAAGTCAAATACCTAGCCTTCGAAGTAACGACCATGCCAATGGACTATGGTACTGCTCTAGGGTTACTACAATTCGAATCTAACAAATTCAAATATGATCATTTCAGAGAATTGCAAGGAACTCATGTCCGAAGCACATGAACTCTCATAAAACATCCAAAAATATCGCTTTTATTCAAACTAGAACTTAAAAATTAAAACTTTAAGCAAAGTACTTGAATTAGAACGATTCCAACATGATAACTACTCGCAAGCTTCACCTCTTAGCCTTAGCTAAGAGGTTCTAGCCGAGCATTGTCATGCTTCAATTAAAATTCAAAGAAAAACTAAATAAAAATATGAAAAACTAGAAGAAGAAAAACTCTAGTTGGAGGAGTTGCGATCGCTCCACAATGATCTCCATTGCTCCCCACGAACTTAGAACTCTTATAGGATACCCTAGCAAGGATGCCAAGGTGTCCTTTTATAGGAAAAATTATGAACCACCTCAGATTGCATAAAAACTTACGCACTTATGTCGGTCGTCGGACGCTGGTCGGGCACCAGGTCATGTTTTGATCGGGCGCCCGACCGTGCTTGAATTCGGTCAACAGCTTATTGATAAAAATCCACTTGAATATCAGGCGCCCGACCAGATGTTAGTCGGGTGCCCGGTCAGGTCCAAAAGTGATAACAGTTCAGCATAATTTTCTTCCAATTTCGGGCGCCAGACCAAAACATGGCCGGGCTCCCGGTGGCCTTCTGATATGCATGTTGAAATGTCTTTTCTTCTGGCCGATCCAGGTCTTTCTGACGTGATCCTTCAGGGCTTCTTTTTAATGTCTTCAATGTAGTTCCAAAGGACCCTTTTAGCAACAAATTCATAACTTTCCTCTTTCATTCCTACATATACAAAACAAGCATTAGATGGGTCTTTTAAGCATACAAACCATGCATGTGTTGTGATGTAATGGGCTACAAAATGTATAAAATGGAAGCTCAACAGTTAGTACTTTCGTTATTCATATCTGCGGTGATCACACACTCATTAGAACATTTCACAAACGCAGTCGGGAATGTAAATTCCGACCGCGATAATAGATTAACAAGAATAAACGAATAAAGAGGAGAAATATGTGGGAAGTGCGGAAATCTATGTGTTTTGAAATCTTTTTTGTTTCATTGTCTATTGCCTTAAATATGAAGGGAAGAATGTTCCTGTTGAGAGTCATCAGTTTGGCGCCCGAAGAAGCCGAAACATTACACCTCGCAGTAACTTTCCCATGTGTAGATTCGTGTTTGCAAGTAATTGATCTTAGAGTGTTTCTATACTCAAAGATAACCAGAGATTCTGAGTTCTATCCCCAGCAAAGTTGCCAGTTTGTTTAAACTAGAAAATGCTATAATGCAGTTTTCTGTGTGTTGTTGCTCTGGGGTTCTAAGTAATGAAACATTCATAGACAATCACAAGTATTCACAAAAGTACACAAGAGAAGAGATATCGCAAGGCAAATTTTATTCCAAAGATTCTGAGATCTTGTACATTCCAGGTCATGGTCTAGCACGAGCGACTTGTAGTTCATGGTCGAAGAGACCTGTCTATGTTTTGCTTTGCTATGGACTGATCCATCTTTGTACAAGTCAGATTTCTATGTCCCATATTTTATCCGGAGATCCGGGCTAAGACTATCAGGGTTTTTAACCGAGGGATGTGACTCTGGGCCTGCGCCCATCATTTTTTACGGGTGACCGCGGGAAGACCGATCTGCAATTGTATGTACCTGAGCAGCCCAACCAGCGGATGCCGTTTGGATGGGTAAGGCATCGACAATTTTGAGGGCATCAATCTTTAATAAGCTTCATGTGATAGTTTTGAACTCTTTCAATCAGGTTTATTATGTTAACCATAGTCTCATTTGCTTAGTCCGGACATGAATCCAGGGCACATTATGATAATACACGTAAAGATGATACATTGATATGATTCTACGTACTGGCGACCTCTTTTCGATAAATTACTTTGTTCATCGCGTTGGATCGGATCGGACTTCGAAGGCTTGTATTCTGCTCATTAGGTGTCTTGGATGGGTTATTTGACAGTCCTGTTGCATCCGAAACGTTCGAAATACCCAAAATAGGCTAAAACCGGGCCCGAAAACATCACAAACTGGGGATTTAGGGCTGCTGAAATTAATGTTCAAAGAGCTAATTTTTCAGATGCACTGGCTGTCAGTGCGTCCTGAAATTCACTGAAAATCACTGATTTATAAGATGCGCTGGCAGTCAGTGCATCTTAAAATGCACTGAAATTGCTAATTTATTGGATGCGCTGGCCTGATTTTCCTTATGTGCTGAGGCCAATGCATCGAAAAATAACTTTGTTAAAATGACTTATTTTCCTGATGCGCTGGGTCTATTTTTCTGATGCGCTGGGGCCAGTGCATCGAAAAATGACTTGTCTCAAAATATTGATTTTTTTTATCCGCTGAGGGTAATTTTTCTAATGCGCCGGGGCCAGTGCATCGAAAAATAACTTTGTTTCAGAAATGTTTGATTTTTGTGATGCGCCACTATCTTGCGCAATTTGAAATTATTTCTTCACCGAACCTGCAATGGTCAGAAATGAGGTTCTCGGTGAGGGATTCCGGTGATTAGAAAGGGATTCCGGCGGTCGAAAAAAGGCTTCCGACAAGGGATTCTGGCAATCTCTCAAATACCCAGCGGACAAAACTCTCTCTCTCTCTCTCTCTCTCTCTCTCTCTGAATTCGTCCAAATGAACAATGAAAGGGGGGTATTTATACCCAAAAATACCTAAGGTCGGCCAATAGAAAGCCACCACGTGTTGTGCATCGATAAAATAGGTCGGCGCATCGAGGAAATAAGTAATTGCGCCCTGAAATTACTTAGTTTGAATTGCTTATTTTTAGGATGCACTGGTTGTCAGTGCGTCCTGAAATTCACAGAAAATCCCTAATTTATTGGATGCGTTGGTAGTCAGTGCGTCCTGAAATTCATTAGTGAAAATTGTCTGAATTTCTCAATGCGCTGGTGAATTTACTGATGCACTAGGGTCAGTGCATCCTGAAATTCATTTCTAAAAATGACTGAAATTCATGACGCGCTGACTATGAATTTAGTGATGCGCTGACGGACTTCTATTTTGCCTTTTTATTTTAATTTTGTTAAATAATGGGTTTGTGTGGCCCGCTTGGTGATGGATGTTGATGCACTGGTTATGTTTATTCATGATTGTGGCCACAACCCAATTTTGAATGCTTTTCATGATGATGGATGGTGGGGCCCACCTCAGGGTCAATCTTCTATGCTTACATGAAATCTGATGTGTATTGGGTTTCTAGTTAAATTTTCTAATGCACTAGCCCTAAATCCAATGATGTGATGGATTGCACACTTATAATCATTGTTTTGAGGACCCTGACTTTTTGGGACCCCAACAGAAATATTTATTAGCCAAGAAAGATGCAAAGCCTAGACTGTTATGTTGGATCCTTCTACTCTAAGAGTTTGACCTGGAGATTAAGGATAAAAAGGGAGTAGAGAATGTCGTAGCAGACCATTTATCTTGATTGGTCCTAAAGGATTCCATTGAAGAAACTAATGTAGACGACACATTCCCGGACGAGCATTTATTTTATATTTCCCGTCTCCCATGGTATGCGGACATTGTAAATTATTTGGTATCTTAGAGAGTGCCTCAACACTGGAAGGCACAAGATAAGAAAAGATTTAAACTTGAGGCCAACAAGTTATTTTGGGATGACCCGTACTTATATAAGTATGGGTCTGACCAAACCATTAAGAGATGTGTCCCGGAAAGTGAGATTGAAAGTGTGATCTCTTTTTGCCATAGTGAAGCTTGTAGTGGACACTTTTCGACAAAGAAAACCATGGCAAAGATTCTTGAATGTGGTTTTTATTGGCCAACCATGTTTAAAGACACCTATGCTTATTGTATTGCATGTGACCAATGTCAGAGATTGGGCAGCTTATCACGTAGACACATGATGCCATTGACCCCAATTCTACCACTTGAGATCTTTGACTGTTGGGACATTGACTTCATGGGGCCTTTTCCCCCATCTTTTGGATTTCTCTACATCCTTGTATGTGTTCATTATGTCTCTAAGTGGATAGAGTCGGTTCCATGTAGGACCAATTATGCTAAAATGGTCCTAAAGTTTTTTAAAGAAAACATCTTTAGTAGATTTGGAACACCCAAAGCCATCATTAGTGATGGTGGGTCTCACCTTTGTAATAGATCATTTGACACTTTGATGAAGAAATATGGTATAAAGCATAAAGTGAGTACCCCATATCACCCACAAACAAGTGGGCAAGCCGATGTTTCAAATCTTGAGATCAAACGTATCTTGGAAAAGACGGTGAATCCAAATTGCAAGGATTGGTTTTTACGCCTTTCCGATACACTTTGGGCCTACCGTACCGCATATAAATCTCCCATTGGAATGTTCCCTTACGGACTTGTGTATGGGAGGGCTTGCCACTTGCCCGTGAAATTGAAGCATAAGGCCAATTGGGCGGTAAAGAAATTTAACTTTAACATTGATGAGGCGGGTGAGAAGAAAAAACTTAAGCTTAATGAGTTTGAGGAATTACATAGAGATGCATATGAGAACTCAAGGATTTACAAGGAAATGACTAAAGTATTCCATGATAGTCACATCCTTAGAAAACACTTTGAGCCCAATAAAAAAGTTCTCCTATACAACTCTAAACTCCATTTGTTTCCGAGAAAATTGAGAACTAGATGAACCGGCCCATTCATTGTTAAGAAAGTTTTTCCACATGGGCCCATTGAGATAGAAAATGTACGTAATGGCAATGTTTTCAAAGTAAATGGTCATAGGTTGAAGCCATATGTAGAGAAATTCCATTTGAAAGAGGAGTCCATCCCTCTTTATGAGCCACATTATGATGGTTGATTACCATTGAGGTAGGTTTAAGTCTAGGCTAGTTTAGGATTAGGGTGTCTAGTTTGCTTGAGTTGCATATATTTTTTGTTTGCCTGTGTTTAGTTTTTGTAGTGTTATCGCTACCATTGGATCTTTATTCTATATACGAGGTATATTCTCCCTTCCTCTACTTGAACTTATATTGTTTCTCACGTTGCGTTGCATGCACATCATTACATTAAGGACAATGTAACATTTAGGTTAGGTGGTGAGGATTGCATCTTAGTTTCATGTTTAGTAACATTACTATGGGTAATTTCATGCATTGTATTAGTTTCATGCATATATGGAAAAAAATCAATTTTTTTGTAATTTGTCTAGTTTCGTATTCATGTTTCTATGTGGTTTTTCATAATAAACTTGGATTTAATTTAAGTTATTAATGTTTAGAGTTTTTAAATCCGAAAAGTTATAACCTTGAGTTTAATTATCTAATTACTAGCTTAGAGTGTAATTAGTTAAATGTACATGATCACCTTACACACTAGCTAATTAATTTGGTACACTAGGTTTTGAGACTTAAATGATAATCTACTTAATATCTAGGCTATGATTGAACCAGACCAAGGAACCCCTAACTTTGAATGAGTGAGTGTTGTGAGAGAATCATCTGGAAAAAAAAAAGTGAAAAAAATAGAAAATGAAAAAAAAATGAAGTGAATAAAACTGTAACAGTCGTTAAAGTAATTCGAGGTGGGACTCCTAAGTATCCATGTCGTTACCGTTACGTTATCGACACCTTAGAAGAACTGAGCCTTTTAGATTCTTCAACTAAAGGCGGTCCATAAAAAATGAGAAAAATGATGATAAATATGTAAGGAAGTAATGAGTGAGCGAGTGAAAGAAAATAAAGTGAAGGGGTGACATGAGAAATTCGGGGATTTCATATCCATAAGAGGATTGGAGTGATTCATGAGGGTTAAAGAGCTTAGTTGATTGATTTGGTTAATCTAGGTTCACTGTGCACGCGTGTACATGAGACTAGGTTCATTCTAAACTTTGATTAGCTTTCTAAACTCATGAGTGTAATGGATTAGGAGAAAAGGATTCTAACACACTAATTGGCTTAAATTGATGAATAGGATGTTATGGAAATCGAATGTTTATGTTGAGCCTTAGCTTTGCAAATTACATGTTTTTTATCCATTTTTCAGTGTCTCATTGCATATTTTGCTCGATGACTAGCAAAATATTGGTTGGGGTGTGATGTGACCATAAATAATACATATTTAGGCCTCAATCTGACCATCATTAGGCTAGAAATCAAGCAAAATACTTAGATTAGAAATTACGTCGATAGTCTAACGCGACACCTGTTAATGCATTGATTCGTGCATCGTATTGTCAATTACGTGAGCATATTAGTCAGTAGGGCTGTAAATGGGTCGGCGAACCCGATGGGGTACCCAGAACCAACCCATTTGTTAAATGGTACGGGTCTGGGTCCAAGAACAGACCCATTTGCTAAACGAGTTTGGCTCTAGTTTCCTTTATATTAGGCCTGACCCGACCCGAACCCATTTAGTAAGTGGGCGGGTTTGGTCTATGTTTCAAGGACCCATCCAGCCCAAACCAGTCCAGACCTGATTTTAAGCCTTTTTAAAATGCTTGCATACTAGATCTAGACCCAGACCCATTACACCCTGACCCATTTATAAATGGGTCTGGGTGGATCTCCCTCTACGAGACCCATTTATAAATGGGTCTGATGGGTTGACTCGGACCTGACCCAGACCCGTCCATTTAGTAAAACGGTCCAAGTCTAAAATTTAGACCCAGACCCATTTAGTAAATGGGTGGGTCTGGTTTTGGCTAAACCTCCCCGAACCCAACCATTTACAGCCCTATTAGTCAGTCAAGTCTTGTGAGCCCCGATAAAGATTGAAGACTCAAGACTTGAAGACCGAAGCAACTTTCCGCACTCAAGTTCAAGTCAAACCAAACTCAGAAGGTAAGTTGCATATAGACAGTCCATAAGATCCCAAAACACCCCGTTAATGGCATTCTAATCTCGCTTAATCTTAGCCATTTGATCTACGATATTAAGGTCAAGTTTATCAGACTTGTACCTCTATTGTGTAGGTGACAAACCTTAGAAAAACTTAGGGAAACCACCTTGTTTGGGCACCATAAAGGGATGCTGAAATTCAGCCTAAAACAGGCCAAGAACAAAGCCTGCCGACCGGTCGGCTATATAAACTCTTTTGGACAGCAAACTCTTAACTGAAAAATTCAAAGTATAGACAGGTCGGCTGACCGATCGTCCGACCGATCGGCCAAGTGCAAAATATGTCTAGCGTTAAATGGGTTTTAGGTCTGAATTTCAAACCGGTCTGTTGACCGATCGATGACCCCCTCTGATCGGTTTGTCGACTGATCGGTCATGAACACAGATTATCCAGCAAGTAATTCAACGTGAATGTTTAATTTCAGACCGGTCGACAGCCTCCTCCGACTGGTCGGCCATGAACATAAATTGTCTAGCAAGCTTTTCACCTGGAACCTGAATTATCGACCGGTCATCCGACTGGTCAATGAGGGTCTCAGGCAGGTCAACAACCAGCCATTTTTTATCCGTTAGAACCTGATTCTTGTAGTCTATAAAGGCATATCTTAAGGGCTTTAATGGAATCCTTTACACACCCATTGAGAGCATTGTAAGAGGCATTTAAGAGCATTCCTAAACCTCCTTTACTCATCATTACTTTGAGTTCATCAGTTCAAACCAAGTGATCCATGGCACTTCAATGAGCATTTAAAGCTCGATTTGAAGTACTGAACTCAACCATAACATTCATGACTGTCCTAATCATTGAAGCTTCATCTTGAAGTCATTTATAGCCATTGAATGATCAGATTGGTGATTCTTGCTCTAAAAATTGCATTGAAATAGGCATATGGTGGAATTACGTCGGTAGTCTAACATGACACCTTCGTATGTACGGAAGCTTAAAGAGTAACTAGAATTATGGCTAAGTCCTATAGGGGGTGATTAGGACCTTTTGAAATTCTTTTCGCCTACTTACACAATTTAACAAATTAAACTAAGTAAGCAAGAACACTTCGGCTTCCAAGCCTAAGTGGGTCCAATCACAAGACTAGCATATGGTTTAAGCAATAAACAACTTAATCTAAGCATGCATAGATAATCAAATGATTTAACTAATCAAGCTCCTAATCTATGCAACCTATGTAGACTTATGAGAATGGATCAATGAGCTCAAGTCTACACTACTAGTGAAAGTACATCTTGTGTGTGGATGTGCCTATCTAGAGCCTAGTATACATTCCTACCAAGCATTCATAATTAACAATTAAACATACAATACTCAGATAACAATGTGCTCGAATCAATCACAAACACAAGCATGTATAGTGGTTCAACTTTAGGTCTACTCCACTCCCGGTTCAAGTACTCAACTCCTTTAAGCACACCGGCATTCACTATCAGAGGTTTTAAATGAGGTTCACCTCTCAACCTTTACACGAAAGTTTTTCCGGTTCACATCTCAACCATAACCGGAGTTTTGGACAAAGGGCTAACTCTCAACCCAAACAGAGTTTTGGACATAGGCTAACTCTCGACCCGACACACGTTCACTCCCATGCAGAGGCTCCCCCTTGGAGACTTTGTTTAGGCCCGGCAAATGAGCCAAGGAGTGCCAAACAACCCCTAGTCTTTAGGCAGACAAACAGGCCAAGGAACGTCCAACATCCCTAGATTTTAAGGCTCAACAAGCAAGCCAAGGATCGGCAAACGACCCTAGTTCAAGTTTGACAAACAAACTCTACACTCAACTCCCACAGGGAATTGAGTGGATGGACTCTCAATAAAGATAACCTTACTTGTCGGATGAGCCCCTTGTTTAGCACCGCTTCGGGTTGCTTCTTCGCGCTTTCCCGTGCTTGAATCATCTCCTCTTGTGCTCCCCCGATCGTGTTGTCGCCGCTTTGCCAAGGCTTCAGCTCCATCGATTAAATGCCTTGCATATGATCTTCTTTGAGATGACCAAGGTGATGGGAGGATGGTTGAATCTCCTACATGGGATATGTAGTTTATTCTAACTAGGAGATTCACCTAGAGGGTCTTCTAGAGGTCTTGAACAAGAGATATAACTATGTGGTATAGTGTCTCACCTCTAGAATTGAGAGAGGAATCAAGTCATCTCTATGTTTACATTTAAATACCCTTACTTATGATTAAACACAAGGGATATGACTTAAATCTCTTCCTTTTTGAAGCCCCATATAATGTACAAAAGGTGTGGGTAATAGGCTCTCAAAATTCTCTACTCATACCCAAAAACCGAGCTCCATATTTAAAGAAAACGAGATCCAACGGTCATAAAACGGGCAAAAACGGCTAGCTACCGACCTGTCCCGACCGGTCGTGACCGGTCGGTCAAATGGCCTGGAGAGACAGTGTTCACTGTCTGCTGCTGGGGTCTGTTCAACTAGGTCAAGACCAGTCGGCCCAAGGGCCTGCACATGAACAGCAATGCTGTCTTGGACTGGGGTCAGTTCGACCGGTCTTGACCGGTTGGTCCAGTCCAGCCTACCAGTCATGACCAGTCGGACAGGCCATGTAATGTGATGAAAGGTTTGGGCTTGGTACTCACAGAACATGCAACCTCCTAGGCCGATGTTGGGTGATCTTTTGGGACACCTAGGGCCAATCTAAGATGACTAATGGTATGCCTAATATGGTCAAGGTCATTAAGAGGTTAAGGGTTTGGTTTTATTCAAGGTTAAGGCACACCACGGCATCACTTTTACCTGTTTCTTCTTTCTTGATGCAGCAAAGCCACTTGAGTCTTCGGACTTCGTCTTCATCTGGCTCAACCGACTCTAGACTTACTGACCTAAGTGATTGACAAACAAGGTGCACTAGTATGCCATAGAAAAGTACACTAACATATGGCTTCTCCCACCTACCTGGCATTAGTTTAGGAACATCATATGCATTAGTAGCTGATCGTGGGAGCTTGGAGAGGAGTTGAAGCATTTGTGGAAGCTGAATCTACTCAACGACGTTGAATCGGGGCTCATCAATTGTAAGTGTTTAAGCTTATAGAGTCCATTGTTTGATTCCCCCTTCTTATTAAGACTGGGGTCTAAAGATTGTGACCCAATCTTGTTCTCGTCCTTAAGTAGGACATGTGTGTCCTTGTGTAGGACGTGGAAGTCCTTGCATAGGCCTCCAATACGAGAGAATACGTGCGTTGTCCTTGTGTAGGATTTGAGGAGTCCTTGTGTAGGAATAGACTTTGTGTAAGTTGTAAAGGTTGAGAGGTGAACCTCATTTAAAACCTCCGATAGTGAATACCAGTGTGCACAAAGGAGTTGAGTACTTGAGCCGGGAGTGGAGTAGACTCATCGTCGAACCACTATACATCTTGTATAATGAGTTGAATGCTTGTGTGGTTCACTATTTCTGGTTATTGCTTATGATCATGATGAATTACACTTTACATGTTTGATGAAATGCATGCATGACATTCTCTACCATCATCTTAGTTGCATCATTGTGAACTTACACGCATATCAACTGTTTGATCAAATACCATTTTTAGTATAATAGATAATCTAGAGAGATCTTTTGAGATTGATTCACTAGCTTTGCATGTGCTTAATTGGTAGATCAGATTGTGAATGTAATTAATTTTTAATAGGGAAAGAAATTATTAAAAGTTCTATTCACCCCCCTCTAAGACATAAGCATACCTTCAAGCTTATCTCAATAACGGTGCAAACCGCAATTTCAATTGGTATCAGATCAGGTTCCTCCGTTCAGGTTTAACAACCCGTAGTGAGATCCTAAGAGAGCTTGAAAATATGTCTCAAGAGGACTCTACATCCGTTACTAAACCTCCTTTCTTTAACAGGTCAAAGTATGCATATTGAAAAGCCCGAATGCACATCATTTTAATATCCATCGATTATGACGTATGGGACATGGTTGAACTTGGATGGAAAGTCTCAATGGATACCATAAGAAAGGAAGGTGACCCAAATGTCCTCAAACCAAGAGAGAAGGCTATGTGGACAGATTTTGATAAAGCTCAATGTGTCTATAATGCAAAAGGTTTAAATGTTATTCTCTGCTCAGTCTCTAGAGATGAATTTAGTCGCATTCAAAATTGTCAAACTAGTAAGCAAGCAAAGGACATTCTTAAAGTTACTCATGAAGGAACAAGCGTTGTTAAATGCTCAAAACTTCAGCTCCTCACTACACTGAAAACATAAGAATGGAGGAGCATAAGACATTTATGGAATTCTTTACTAGATTGAGTAAAATCACAAATGACATGTGTGGTTTAGGAGAACCGATTTCGGAAAGTAAACTATGTAGAAAAATTATAAGATCCCTACCGGAACGTTTCTCCACCAAAGTGGTTACTCTATAAGAATGTCGGGACCTAGATACCATGAAGGTTGAAGAATTGCTAGGATCCCTTCAAACTCATGAATTGCACTTTAAACCTCCCATAAAATCCAAAAATGTGGCACTAAAAACCTCTCACAAAGAACATACTTCTAATGATAATGGTGATGAGGAAATAGACATGGAAGAATTGGCTCTTATAGCTAAGAAATTTCAAAATTCTTTAACAGCAAATGCCACCACAAGGAAGGAAAGTCTTTTGATCACAAGAACCATACAGGTAAATCCTTCAGAAGATCAAAAGAGCCAAAATGCTATAATTGTGGGAAGTATGGTCACATTGCTCCCAATTGCTCAGAAAACGATGAAAAGAAACATAAAGGGAGAAAGGCCATGGTTGCCACTTGGGATGACACTAGCTCGGAATCCGACTCATATGAATCCCGTAGTGATGGAGACCAAAGATCAGTAAAAATTCTTATGGTTTCCACCACCACAACTCTCCCTGAAAATGAGAAAGAGGGAGATAATGCTAACCATACCTCCTCTAGTGAAAAAGAATCCTCAAGTGATGACGAGGGTGAGGATGAAGCCCTTCAAGAGGTTTATAACCAATTGTATGTTGAAAATATAAACACCCTAAAGAAGTTAGGCCAAATGAAGGTTGAAAATGATAAATTAGCAAAAAGTCTTGATGGATTGAAAATTGAGAATCAAAAGTTAGGTCAAGATTTAGAAGAGCTGAATAAAAAGAACAACGCTCTTGAACATAAAAAAGAAAAACTCTAGAGTGATGAGGCTCTAGATAAACATGCGAGCCTAGAAAAAGAACCCAAAGAGGCAAAAGCTTAAATCGATCGTCTTAAATATAAAGTTGTTGACTCTAGAAGACGTTTCGCCCAAGGAGAAGAAAATCTTGAAAAGCTCTTGGGTATAGAAATATCACCTATAGACAGAAGAGGAATTGGTTTCAACAGTCATATCTCTAAGACTGTTTTTGTCCCTCCTATGGTGATAAAAGGATCGGGTGCCTTGGGAAGCAAAACTAGATCATCCCCTATTTATCATGCATGTGGTGATGTGGGTTACCTTAAATTTGAAAGTCTAGTTTTTAAATGCCCACAACTCTCTCCCTCCCAGCGCAAGATAGGCAAATCTATTCTAAAAGGGAGAGAAGTGCACCACACTTGGAGTCCCCCTAAGAATCAAAAGAATATGGGGAGAAAATTTTCGACTCCGCCGAAAAATGATGCTCGGTTGAAAGAGCTAATCACATAAGTAGCCTTGATCAATGATAAGACCAATGAAATGATTGATGAGTTAAAAATGGGCTATAAGCCATCTTATATAATGAGCAGCCCTTCTGAGAAGAGGAGAACTCCTAATAGATCCTCACAGGACCCCGACACAATGAAAGTTGTTGCCAATGGGTCGTGAAGAAAAGTGATCCTCATTGTTTTATGCCAGCCCCTTGGATAATTGTCTTTTATCCTGATTACCTTTAAAATCCTTGGGTTGCTGAGTACTTTGGGATGGCTAACAAGTTCTCTATCTTTGCAGGTACAATTCTGAGGAATTAGCCTCCTATCTTAGCCATCCCTTAGTGTTTGGTTGAGCCTATAGTTAAATCAGAGGATTTAGCCTCATCATTCCTAAGCTTAATACGAATATCTAGGAATAGAGTCTTTTATTCCATTTTTTTGTCAAATCTGGAGCTCTTGGGCTTCAAAAAATTTGAAAAATTATGTAGATGGTCTCAAGTATTTTGATACACTGATGTGCATAAGCTTTTAATCACCTTAAATCAGGTAATTAGGGGCGTGTAAAAATCAAGCTTAAAAAGTAGAATCGAGCCCTTCACATCAATATATGTAAAATGCACAAAATGTGCAATTTTTTTAGCATCGGCCGATTAGAGCCCCTCCGTCAACCAGTCAATAGCCGCGGGCAGCCCCCATTCCGACAGTTTTATAAACCGGTCGGAGCTCATTTGAGCCCAATTTCTTTTGAGTTTTCTCTTCTTCCTCTCACCCTAGAAGCTCCTATTGGTCTTGCTAGCCCCTTCCAAGGTGATTTTCTTTTGATTTGGGTCTCTATTCTCCATACACATCATCTATTGTCCATCCAAATCCACTTTCTTATTAGGTAAGAGTTTCCATTTGTGATCATTCCATTCCTTTCTTTAAATTTCTGAAACCTAGGAGTTGTTGCTTAAGTATTTTAGCTCTTTAATGTCTACCCGGTCTAGAAGAGATGGGTCCCCTCCTCAGAGAGAACGACGATCCAAGAAAGTTCAAGATTAGGGCTCGTCTAAACCCCTAACCAAAAAGGGGGTTTCCAAAGGTAAGAAAATAGGCTCATCTTCCAAATCTAGACCTACAGGCCCCAACACCTCTCATCTAACCAATTGGGCAAAATTTTCAGACCGGGAGATCTTAAGTCAAAAATCGGCCTTTATACCCGACCTACCTCCCTACAATGTAGTTAAGCTTTTGAAGGCCATCGATTGGTAGCCCGTTCTTCACATGGGTCATCTCGTACAACGTGACATTGTTCGTAAACTCTATTCATGTTGCTGGAGAACCATTGATAAGCCCTTATCCTTAACAGTTCATTTCAATAACGAGGTATAGACATTTGGGTTAAACGCCATTTCTGAGGTTATAGGAGTATCAATTGTTGATGAGAGCAACCTTCCTGAGATGAGTGAGATAAGTCCATTTCCCAGAGTCACTATGACTGAGACTCTATGTGGCAGGGGAGAATCACGAATGGATTGCTGGAAATACCTTATGGTCTTCCGAGATGACTTGGGATTACCGCACTCTTCACAATCTATTCTTTCGGAACGTCCATGTCACGTCCCTGGGTTTGGGGCGTGACAGAAGTGGATATGGATGAAGGAGAAAACACAAATATCTGCTTGATTCAAAACTTATTGGGACCAGATGGGTACCACGCTGCTCAGCAGGTGGCCCACCCTATGGGTCCCAACGTGATGTATCTATTAGCTCCACCATGATGTATCTGTTTCATTCATGCTGCCTATCTATTTTTCCATATTATTTTAGATACGGCCCCAACAATGAGGCAAATTCAGATGTTAGATGGACCACACCCATAGGGAATAGTGGTCATTGATGCCCACCATGGTTCCTTCTTTGATATATATGTTTTATCCATGCCGTACAGATATTTTGACAGCCTATCTTGTATGTGCAGGCCCAAGTATGGGGCCGATGTGGTCTCAAGTGGGCTATGCCACGAAGACCTTTACATTTCCAATGGGACCCACAGTCCGGGTCCCACTCTCTATATATATATTGGGCCTTTTAAGGCCAATGTTACCTGATATGTTTTGGTAACATGCTAGTATGATTAGCTTGATATGTCATACTGATAACATGTTGTATAATGAATATCATGCTCATTCATATGCCCATACGCATCATTTGTATGCCTGTTATGGATCATGATTAACCATAGCATATGCTAGTTGGCTTGTTATACTTAGGGGACCCATGTGAGACAGGGTCGCCCCACATGATTGTGCAATATGCGTAAGTTTGGTGCATGATTTGGATTGTATGACTCATGCATTTCGCATTATGTATGTCACGATCGCTTTCACACCCTAGCAGCATCGGGGTGGTGGCCACCATAGTCACATCGTGGTTGGCAGTATTGGACACCGAAAACTTGTTCTAGTACGTGGGTGCTATGGATGTCCTTGGGTGAAAGTCCCTAAACTCTGTGGTACCAGTAGGATGCTCCAACGTCTAGACCGAGTGGATAACATGAACGCCCGTGTGCCAAATACCAGTAGGCCGCGTCTCCCACTGTGTTGAGGTCGGTTAGAAAGGGGTGTGACCTTATCCGCCAGGGTGCAGTGGGCTGTAAGCTAGGTCGAGTCTGACCAGCTAATGGAATGGGTCGCTATCGACGAGCCGGGTGGGCATTGGCATACCACTTACGAGGAGGATAGTGAGGTCTTTTCTACTCGCTTGGTTATGCGCGCGATGTGCGGCGGCCAGTATTAGAGTATACTAGACCCCAGTGATGTCCTAGATGAGAACTATTTTGATATGTGGATCAGTTGAGGATTGACGTGTTTGCATTGCATCTCTAGCATGTAACACTCGGCCATGTAGGCCCTTGTATCGCATAGCCTTGGGATGGCTGATAGCATTCATGAACTTGGTAACTTAGCCCCCTACTACTTTCGCTTACTCTGATATCTGTATACTTGTCATATGCATCACACGCGCACACACGCACTCTACTGAGCTTCGTAGGAAGCTCATGCGCGTTTGTTTACACTGCAGGTACTAGGGCATATCAGCAGCGTTGAGCACGGTGCATGTACCTAATATTTTGGACTTCTGCTACATGTTGTATTTCCCTTTCCAACACTGTACTCAACAAACTTTTTAGTGGATATTTGATGATGTTTTATGGTTTTGATTATGCTCCTGTACAAAAAAAAATTTACCCTGAAAATCCTCCTGGTAGGATCCCAGGATCGGAACCTGGCACATGAGAGCTAAGAGCCGAGAATGGGGTACTACGGAGGCTGTTGGCACCAAGGTCGGCGATCGAGAATTTAGTGAGCCCGGTCCCCTGGATTGGGGCGTGACAGTCTATCCCCGAAAGAGTAACAAGGTTGATTTATGGGAAGACATTGTATTTGCCCTATATCAAGTCAGCTAGGGTCAACAGATGTGCCTTCCGACGCGGATTATGCATAGCCTGCATTCTGTTATTCTATGTGCTGATGGCCTATCAGCAAGTCTTCCTTTTGGGCACCTCATATGTAAATTTGCCCGCACCCTCGGTCTTGTTGATCCGTCTGAAAAAGAATTCAAACCTGTTATCATCAACAAGTGCTTAATAGGCAAGATAGAGCTTACTCAAACAAAACTTCAACACCGACAAGCACGACTACAAGCAGCAGCATGGCTAGCATAAGCCATCACAGCATGAGATTCCTCCAGTTTCCACTGGACCATCACAGACTGCACCTGCAGCTCCATCCTTAGATCCTACCATTGATCCACGTTTTGCCTCTGGGCGGTTCAGCACGCCTCCATGAGCATTCACTCGTCGTGGATCACCTGCAGCGGATTCTCCAGCATATATTGTCGAGTTGCATCAGCTTCGGGATCATCTCTTTCAGAGACTTGATCAGATAGAGCAGACCCGGGCACGACTTCTTCAGAGATTCGATCGAATAGAGCAGATCAATACTCAGCTGCTTCAGGGCCAGGCCACTCTTCTTGTTCAGCAGGAGGCCCTAGTGTCTCACATAGCTCAAATTGAGAAGCATTTAGATGCATGGGATCAAGCTGCTCGTGGCGATGTATCGCCACCAGATTTAGGCGACGACACTGATTTCTAGTGTCGTGTTGTGTCTCGAGTGTCTTGGTCACAATACCTTTTTGCATGACCAAAGACACCAGTCGCATAGAAAACTTGTTCACTCCCCAAGTGTAGGGTTGCGAAGTAGTAATAATTCGGAAAGACCGAGTATCGTTCCCACAGAGATTTATGAATGCAGTATTCTCATAATTTATCTAAAATAACTAATAATTAAGATCCTATTAAGCACTAAAGCTGGAAAATAGTGATTTGGATTTAAATAGTGAATGTGTAAGGTAATATCAATCTAAAAAGGCACTAAAGCGCCAAGGATCCACTTTTGATAAGTTTCAATGCATCAACACAACTAGGTCTCTCATAACTCAATCGGAATCGAATTCATATCTCTATCCGATCGGAATATAGAGCAGTTCAATCAACAATTATCTAAAACAGTTGCTCATTCATTGATTCGATTCCCACAACAATGCTCAGGCCTTGGGCACACTCAATTGTGTAGGCCAAGCCTCTTTCCAATCTAGTTGAGATTCACAACCATAGCTTTCATCAAATCCTGTCACTAGACTTGATTACAACTAATGATTAGAACTCTAATTAAATCAAAATCAATCAGCAAACAACTAATTCAGATTATAACAAAAAGATAAGAACTTTAGTTGAATGAGTTCCCAAATGAAAATCAGGCCACTGCATACAAGGCAATCAAAGAATCTTCCATGCTCGGAGTCGATGATAGATCAATGAACTACACAAGCATAAACAATGCTCAGAAGGTAAGCTACCAAGCTTAGAATCACTAAGAATCACATGAGCCCGGAGTCATCAAGAGATCAAAGTAAAACCAAACTAGTACTCGATTCAAACTCATATTGAACTAAAATTCTTCAATTAAAACATAAGAGGAAACCTAGGTTGCATCAACCTATCAAAAACAAATCAAAAGCTTCACCTCTTAGCCCTAGCTAAGAGGTTTTAGTTCATCTCTAACATCCTTGAACTAGAAGCCTCAAAAAACATAAAAACTACTAAAACAGGAAGAAAACTAGAAAACTTGAAGTAGAATCCGTCTCCCAAGCAATCCCCCCGTCCTAGCATCCTCTGGAATGAAGAGAAGAAGTCCTTTTATAGCTTGGAGGTGTCCATTGGGTAAGAAACTTCCAGATTGCGCGTAAAAATATGCACTTGCGCAGAAAATTTCGGCGCCCGATTTAGAAACTGCCCGTTTTTGCATGGCCGACCGGTCGCACAACCGGTCGGACTGGCCTGGCCTACCGGTTACGACCGGTCGGACCTGTTAGTCCCATCAGTCCAGCAAGCTCTGGAACCCCTCAGACCTGTTGGCCGACCGGTCACGACCGGTCAGACTGGTTAGTTTCTCTGTCCTAGTGCGTCTTCAATGATGTGGCCGACCGGTCTTGACCGGTCGGGCTTCCTTGGCCGACCGGTCGCACGACCGGTCTAGGCCCTTTTTCTCTTCATTTCTTTCTTTGTTTCTTCTTTTCTCTTCTCTCCTTGCTTTGTCTTTCTTTGATCATCCTTCATCCTTCATCCAATGGCTCTAACAAGCCTCTTTTGGTCTTCAATGCTTGTAAGGAGCTCTATTTAGCCTTGAATCAGTGAAATCTCCATCTTGTTCCTACAATCACCAATCATGCATTAGAGTAGTCCTTTAAACATGTAAACCGTGCATAATGAGTAATGAATTGGGGTTAGAATATGCACAATTAAGAGCTCAACAGTTGGGCTATATGCCCTTTTGACTCATGCTAAGTCAACTCAGCGTGACTTATCATTTGTCATTTTCTTCACCTATCATGTGAGCATGTGATTCTATTTGAAAATCTGATTTTAGGTGGTCGGATGGCTAGGGAAAAATGCCCATTTCGTGCTCTTTTGTTGTTATGATTAGGTGATGTTTTTACTATTCTTGATATACATGATTTAGGGGTGGTTGTTTGATTAGGAAAAATGCCCTTTGTGCGTAATGATTAAATGTATATCATGTTGCTATATCTTGCTTCTATTCTCCCAATATTTTCACAATCAATCTCATCCCTTAGTCACTTGATTGACATATTTTTTGCGCTTTATTGATTATTATTCATAAATTAGCATCGCTGCTCTTATAAGCATATTCTTTTGTGAGCTAACCTTTGTCAATCACTGACAAAAGGGGGAGAACTATATCCCACCAAGAAGTCAATTTGTATCTTTTTTCAAGCTTTCTTAGGTGCAAGTATTGAGGGGGATAAATTGAAAAAATTTCGATTATGTACATGTCATTTTGTAAAGGTTATATTGTATATCTTGTATAGACATGAAAATGGGTGTATTTGTATTTCTGTTTTTGGATTATCATGATATGGAGATCATGATCTATCTAGTGTGTGTTTTGTCACGTAATTGATAAGGGGGAGATTGTTAGTGCACTGATTCGTGCATCGTATTGTCAATTACGTGAGCGTATTAGTCAGTTAAGTCTTATAAGCCCCGACAAAGATTGAAGACTCAAGAGTTGAAGACCGAAGCAACTTTCTGCACTCAAGTTCAAGTCAAACCAAGCTCAAAAGGTAAGTTGCATAAAGACAGTCCATAAGATCCCAAAACACCTCGTCAACGGCATTCTAATCTCGCTTAATCTTAGCCATTTGATGCACGATATTAAGGTTAAGTTGATTAGAGTTGGACCTCCATTATGTAGGTGACAAATCTTGAAAAAACTTAGGGAAACCACCTTGTTTGGACACCATAAAGGGATGCTGAAATTCAGCCTAAAACAGGCCAAGTATTAAGCCTGCCGATCGGTCGGGTGACCGGTCAGCTATATAAACTCATTTAGACAACAAGCTCTTCACGAAAAAATTCAAAGTATAAACAGGTTGGCTAACCGGCCAGTGGCCAGTCGGCCAAGTATGAAATATGTCCAACGTTAAATGGGTTTCATGTCTAAATTTTATATCGGTCTGTTGACCGGTCGATGACCCCCTCCGATTGGTCTGTCGACCGGTCAGTCATGGACACAGATTGTCCAACAAGTAATTCAATATGAATGTTTAATTTCAAACTGGTATTCTAACAGGTCGACGGCCTCCTCCGACCTATCGGCCATGAACATAAATTGTCTAGCAAGCTTTTCACCTAAAACCTGAATTATCGACCAGTCATCCGACCGATTGACAGGGATCTTAAGCAAGCCGACAACTAGTCATTTTCTATACGTTGGAACCCGATTCTTGGAGTCTATAAAGGCATATCTTGAAGTCTTTAATAAAATCCTTTGCACACCCATTGAGAGCATTGTGAGAGGCATTTAAGAGCATTCCCAAACCTCCTTTGCTCATCATTGCTTTGAGTTCATCATTCAAACTAAGTGATTCATGGCACTTCAATGAGCATTCAAAGCTCGGTTTGAAGTATGAACTCAAGCATAGCATTCATGGTTGTCCCAATCATTGAAGCTTTATCTTAAAGTCGTTTATAGCCATTGAATGATCAGATTGGTGACTCCTACTCTGACCATTGCATTGAAATAGGCATATGGATCACCAATACCTTCTCCCACCTACCCGTCATTAGTTTAGGAACATCATATGCATTGGTAGCTGATCGTGGGAGCTTAGAGAGGAGTTGAAGCATTCATGGAAGCTGAAGCTACTCAACGGCGTTGAATCAAGGCTCATCAATTGCAAGTGTTTAAGCTTATAGAGTCCATTATTTGATTCCCCCTTCTTGTTGAGATTAGGGTCTAAAGATTATGACCTAACCTTGTTCTTGTCTTGAGTAGGACGTATGTGTAGGCCTCCTTGAGGAGGGTCAGATTCCCCCTCCTTGTGTAAGACATGGAGTCCTTGCGTAGGACGTGAAAGTCCTTTCGTAGGCCTCTGACACGAAAGAATACGTGCGTTGTCCTTGTGTAGGATTTGAGGAGTCCTTGTTTAGGAATAAACCTTGTGTACGTTGTAAAGGTTGAGAGGTGAACCTCATTTAAAACCTCTAATAGTGAATGCCGTTGTGCTTAAAGGAGTTGAGTACTTGAACCGGGAGTAGAGTAGACTAATTGTTGAACCACTATACATCTTGTGCAATGTGTAGAATGCTTGTGTGGTTCATTATTTCTAGTTATTGCTTATGATCATGATGAATCGCACTCTACATGTTTGATGAAATGCATGCATGGCATTCTCTACCATCATCTTAGTTGCATCATTGTGAACCTACACACTGTTGGGGCTCAAATTATCACCAAAGGTTAATAACAACCCAGGAACATGACACAATAATCCAGGACAACGAAAAAGTCTGGAAGCAGTCAGAAGATCAGATAAAGGGCCAATGTAATCCTAACTCAAGCAGTTGCGCAATCACATTTGGGACTGATGCCTACCATTTCGAAGTGGATCTAGACGTATACTTCATGACTAAATGATCCGAAAGGTAACAAAACCCCTAACCCCCAAGTTTGAACAGCATCCGATTCATATCCTTGCATTGCACACCCCAGAACCAGCATTTCTCCCTGTCAAAGTGGTCCGGAAGGACCCAAGATCAAGCAATATCCTCCAAATGGCTATTAATTAAACCATCGCCTAACCACCCATGCATTTAGCATCATAAATAGAACCTAAAAGTGCTCAAGTGACAATTAAGTTCATCCCAGAAAATGTAACTATCCATTGAGCGTAGGTGCACAAGCTGAATTTTTATGTCTGTGAGCATAATTCCCTGAAATTTGGTTAAGTCTAGAAACTGTTTTCGGCCTCCTCTTAACACATGCGTGTTCGCTTCCCAAGTGTAGGGTTGCGATGTAGTAATAATTTGGTAGAAACCGAGATCGTTCTCAGGAACTAATGTAGGAATTCTCATAATTTCTTCTGACAATCTCCAATTGAAATCAAACTATAATAATCTGAAAAATATGAATATAGGAGGATAATCTGTAACTTGAGATGAAATTAACAATCTAAAGAAGCACTAGGGTGCCGAGGATCCACTTGTAGCAATCCTTTATGCATAATTCACTTTGGTTTCTCAATTACACAACTAGAATCAAAATCAAATCCTATCTAGCCAGAATATTGAGCAGTTAATTCAGCAAAATAGTCTGTCCCATGTGTTGTTCATCAACATGATTCACTCAATTCAAGTTAGGCCTTGAGCACACTCAATTGCATAGGTCAATCCTAATTCCAATAGATTAAGTTCACAACTATGACAATCATCAAACCCTGTCACAGATCATGGTTTGAATTTGATTTAAATCACATAAATAAGCAACACATGTTTCAGACTTCTCATAAAAAGTAGAACTTTGGTTTGAAGTTCCCACATGAAAATTCAAGTCTAAAGCGTCTTAAATCCGATTCCTCGGAGCGTACAGGTCTAGATCTATGCAAAACAACTAAGAACTAAAGCAATTCTTTCAAACATCCATGAGTCATCATAAGATTAAGAAAAACTACTTAGAACTTTATTCAAACTTAACAAACCATTGTTCAATCAATAAAAATCCAACCTGAAACCAATAAAAATGAATTAAAGCATCTTAGATCTACTACAAGCTTCACCTCTTAGCCCTAGCTAAGAGGTTAACTAATGAAAAGCATAAAAAAAAACTAGAACTAGAACTAGGAGAAGAAAACTAGTTGTAGGAGGCTAGGAAGCCTCCTAGGTCTTGATCTATTTGCTCCTCACGTTACTAGATGCCCTAGGAATAAAGTGGCGGTATCCTTTTATAGTTTTCACACCCCACAAATGAAGAATCTTCGAGAATTTGCGTAGGATTTACGCACTGCGCAGAGAAAATCGAAGCCAAACTTAGAAATTTCTAAACTGGGTGCATGTTCGATTTATCGATTGGGCTGGGCGATCAATCGGTTGTGTTGGGCAATTGATCGCAAGTGGTGGGCGACGGATCGCACGAGACAAAAAGTGTCCAGAGAGTTTCAACAGCAATTCTTCAAAAATCTGCATTCTATCAATTAATCTACAGGCTGGGCGATCAATCGCTCAGGCTAGGCAATCAATCGTAATTCTGCACTTCAGTCCAGCAATAATTTTGTCAATTTCTGCTGTGAGCAATCAATCACTCATGTCTGTCGATCAATCACTCAGGCTGAGCGATCAATCGACGGATCAATCTTTGGATCAATCTTCAGAAACTGCAACTTTCTGCATTTTACTTTTATGGCCCTGTAGCTCTGCACTTTGGTTTTTCTGGCCCTACCAGGTGTTTTAACATGATTTCTTCAGTGTTTTTCTTTGTTTTTCAACTCCATCTTCCATAGCTTCTTTCTTCCATTCTTGGGCTTTCTTCCTTTGATCCTCAAGGTGTTCTAAAGCGGCCTTTTAGTATTGAATTCAAAAGGTCTCTCTTTCATTCCTACAATCACAAACCATGCATTAAATTATTCTTTAAATCATGAAAACCATGCATAATGTGAGATGAATTGGGGTTAGATTATGCACAATTCAGAGCTCAACACACCCCCCCAACCAGCATTTTGTTAGTCTCGAGCAAAACATGCGTGAAACAAATCCATTCTTTAAAAATTCAACTCTCCCTAAAAAACTATGCTTCTAAAATCTCCAAGACATATAAGTGCAAAGTTCAAAAAAAATTAGTGATGGAAATTGAAATCTTAAACTCCCTAAAAATATTAAGTGTTCAAATAGAATCCCCACTGATTGATTGATAAATACAAGAATCCGAACAAGTTTAAGCTAGTATGCATAGTGAATGTTCATCTCATGAGTTTTCTGGAATTACATTCTTCATAAATCAATCAAACTAAAAATCTAATAATGTTCAGATTAACAACAAGCCTATGATAAGAACTTGCCTTACCGTTCCTTCGACGGCTTTCACATTATTTCCCATTTCCAGCTTTGGTTATAGGTAGACCATCCCCTGGTTGGTAATAGGTAGCCCTTTTCGAAATCTTTCAACACATTTACAACAATAACCATTTTTTTTAACATCATTTTCCTTCTTTTTCATTTTTTTTAAGCTCAATAGCCAAGATCAATAGCCGAAGAATCCAAAAGGCTCACTTCGAACTAAAGCAATAATCACGTAATGGTAACGACATAAGATAAAAATCCTTACCCCAGATTACATTTGATCATGATGGACAAAGTTCCCCGACTTGGGTCCTTAGCACCTTAAATCTTAGTCTAGTCGATCCATAAATCTACATAATCCCTTCAAACCATGAGAATCGTGCAATGTGAATTAGACTCAAAAGTGTTCAAATTTTCTATCGATCATAAAAAATAGGAGAATTCATATAGAAAACTATCATATTACAGGTAATTCAAAGTTTTCAAAATTAATCACTTCATCTCTCTTTCTTTTGTACTTATAACATCCCAAGTGTATGGAAATACGGTTTTCCAAAGGAGTTTTGAATTTTCAGAAAAATCAAAAAATTTCTACATAATTGCTCGAAATGTCACAAAGTCTAGTAGATTCATCTAAGCAATCTCACCCCCCAACCAAAATTTTACATTGTCCTCAATGTAGCAAGATATGCAATATGCATGATATGAGAACAATGACATAAAACAAAGGAGAGTGAGAACGAGAGTACCAAAGGTAGCAAGTTGATCAATTCCAACATCTTCCATTGTCTCGATGAGATTTATTCAATCCTATATGCAAAAAAAATAAATCCTAACCTACCTACCAACCTTTGATTAGTCCGATCGACTACATGATCAAATTTGAGCAGGATCTTCATGAATTTCAATAAGTTTCTCATAAGGACCATCCAAAGTCCTGCTCGACAATAAACATAGGTGCTTTTCTTCATTGAAGTCCAATATTTATATGCACCACATGCATGATGAGAGGAGATAAGAGCAGAAAGAAGATATCTCCTCAAATTCTGAATTGGGTTGTGATTGATTAAAAACGGGTCCTCCCAATCAGAATTCTCGATGAGCTGAAGAACCCATGATGGTGGAGAGACATTCATCAACTATTCTTTAGTTTGGGTTGCCTCCTCCACAAATTCAGAATTGCACGGTGCTTCCACAAATAATGGTAAAGAGTATAAATCAATGGAATGGTGTTCTTCAGGCACCGACACCACGTCTAACAAAATGTACAACTCCGTTATCATCTCATCATCAAGATTTTGGGGGTGGGCCAAGCATTCCTCTTGGAAATCGAGATAGTCGGATGAAGGGTCCTCGTCTTCCCTAAGTGATTGCAAAAATTTAGTTTCTATGATGAGGGATTCACACTCCATGGAGTGAAATTCTTCCAAACTAGGTTCCTCATAACTAGTATGAGGCACCAAGTCAGAAGTGTGTAAGGCTTTAACAATCTCTTAAATAATTGGGCCTTTTGAATTTTTAAAGTGAGCCAAGCATTCATCCAAAGAATCTGAATTCTCACTCAAAGGGAAGTCTTCCACAATAAAATTTGGTATGTGTTATTGGTGGAAGGACTCAAAGAAATCGACTTCGGCTATCTCTCTAACAAGAATATCTTCCGGCGACTCATAAACATTCAGCTCTTTGGAAGAAGAAATCATGGGCTCACAATCATCCATTGAACCCTCATTGTAGGTAATCATACTATCACTTTCAGATTTTGTAGATTCCTTAGGTTCATCAACCGTCATTGAAATCTCTTCATCATTAAAATCAGGATATCTAAAAGAGATAGTTTATTCACCATAATCGATGGTGATATTAGGGTCACTAAGACCAACATCCTCTAAAAGTTTAATCATTAAATCCGGAGAAGGTTAGGCTTAGATAGCCTCATCCTCCCCATTGTTGTGGATTGAATCAGTGATCCCAATTTCGGGCTCAACGACTTCAAGAGATGACGAGTGGTTATGAATCGATTGCTCATACTCGTACTCTTTCTCTAAGTCCTCAAGGATTTGTATATACATGTTATCATAAGAGGAAGACATTTTAGAACGATTGTCGATGACCATGATTGATTCTTCCTTTAGACTAGAGGTGTGATGACTCTCCCGATGAAGATCATACGTGTTATATGACGGAGATTGATAAGATGGTTGATAGGCATAACCATACAAGTGATCACGCAATGTCTTTACCGGTTGGTCATTACTCCCCCGGTCCTTTTTCTTATTCCTACCTCCTATCAAACTCGGTGGAACACTCTTGTTATTTTCAACCCAATAACCACGTAGTGTTTTACCCGGCTGACCATTGTTCGATTTTGCTTCATTCAAGTACTCCCATATCGTCTTATGCTGTGTCTCATCATATGTATCATAGTAATCACGCAGACTCCTACGTTGGGGGGTAGTAGAGGTTGATTGAATCTCAAAAAAATACTCATGCTTAGAATAGTTCCAATCATAAAGAGTTTGGATTTCATGATCCGGCATCTCATCTTCTACAAGATATGCATAAGCATCACCCATCCATTTAGCCATAATGAGATTTAAGAAGTTGAAACTAAAAAAATCTAGAAACAAAAATAAAAGAAGGAAAAAAAAAAAGAAAAAAAAGAACAACGAAGATCCTAAGAAAAAGAAAGGAAAGAAAAAGAAAAAGAATTCTTCCTACTTTCTTTTACTTCTCTTAAAGACCGAAGCACAAGGTGTCTTGCAATAGCAAAGCTATAAGCAAAGATAGACACTGATTTCTCCTAGTCAATGGAGGTTCAAAAGAAACTCCACTCACTCTTTGAATCTTTGAGAAAAAAAATCAGAAAAGAAGAAAGAGGAGTAGGGTGAGAATAGAAATCTCTGAGCTCAAGGTGATCCAAGGCAGCTATGCCGACCAAAAGGAATCAAAGCGGCTCAAGGCCAACCTATCAGAGATCCAAAAGGAGTCTCCACCCACTCTACAAGAGATGAATAGGATAGGAATGAATAGGGGGAGAAGAAGAGTAAAGTTGGAAAGACAAAACCTGATTTGAGAACTTAACAAAACCAACTTACTTCAACTTCAACTTCAACTTCCTAACAATTCCTACAAAAGAAAGATCAAAATAAAACAAACTAAGTTAGTACTAATAGAAAATTTTCTAAAATTTTCAATAGAAAACTATTTTCAAAAATTCTGTAAAACCAACAAGTCCCCGGCAACGGCGCCAAAAACTTGTTCGCTTCCCAAGTGTAAGGTTGCGATGTAGTAATAATTCGGTAGAAACCGAGATCGTTCTCAGGGACTAATGTAGGAATTCTCATAATTTCTTCTGACAATCTCCAATTGAAATCAAACTATAATAATCTGGAAAATATGAATATAGGAGAAGAATCTATAACTTGATATGAAATTAACAATCTAAAGAAGCACTAGGGTGCTGAGGATCCACTTGTAGCGATCATTTATGCATAATTCACTTTGGTTTCTCAATTACACAACTAGAATCGAAATCAAATCCTATCTAGCAGGAATATGGAGCGGTTAATTCAGCAAAATAGTTTGTCCCATGTGTTGTTCATCAACATGATTCACTCAACTCAAGTTAGGACTTGAGCACACTCAATTGCATAGGTCAATCCTAGTTCCAATAGATTAAGTTCACAACTATGATAATCATCAAACCCTGTCACAAAGCTTAACTAAATCATGGTTTGAATTTGATTTAAATCACATAAATAAGCAACACATGATTCAAACTTCCCATAAAAAGTAGAACTTTGGTTTGAAGTTCCCAAATGAAAATTCAAGTCTAAAGCGTCTTGAATCCGATTCCTCGGAGCGTACAGGTCTAGATCTATGCAAAACAACTAAGAACTAAAGCAATTCTTTCAAACATCCATGAGTCATCATAAGATTAAGTAAAACTACTTAGAACTTTATTCAAACTTAACAAACCATTGTTCAATTAATAAAAATCCAACTTGAAACCAATAAAAACGAATTAAAGCATCTTAAATCTACTACAAGCTTCACCTCTTAGCCCTAGCTAAGAGGTTAACTAATGAAAAGCATAAAATCAAACTATAACTAGAACTAGAAGAAGAAAACTAGTTGTAGGAGGCTCGGAAGCCTCCTAGGTCTTGATCTCTTTACTCCCCACGCTGCTAAATGCCCTAGGAATGAAGTAGAGGTCTCCTTTTATAGCTTTCACACCCCACAAACGAAGAATCTTCGAGAATTTGCGTAGAATTTACGCAATGCGTAGAGAAAATTGGAGCCAGACTTAGAAATTTCTAAACAGGGCGCACGATTGATCGATTAGGCTGGGCGATCAATCGGTTGTGCTGGGTGATTAATCGCAGGTGGTGGGAGATGGTTCGCACGGGACAAAAAGTATCCAGAGAGTTTCAATAGCAATTCTTCAAAAATCTGCATTCTGTCGATTGATCTACAGGCTAGGTGATCAATCGCTCAGGCTAGGCTATCAATCGCTCGGGCTGGGTGATCAATCGCAATTCTGCACTTCATTCCAGTAACAATTTTGTCAATTTCTACTATGAGCGATCAATCACTCAAGTCTGTCGATCAATCGCTCAGGTTGAGCAATCAATCGATGGATCAATCTTTGGATCAATCTCCAGAAACTGCAACTTTCTGCATTTTACTTTTATGGCCCTGCAACTTCGCACTTTGCTTTTTCTGGCCCTGCCAGGTCTTTTAACATGATTTCTTCAGTGTTTTTCTTTGTTTTTTAACTCCATCTTCCATAGATTCTTTCTTCCATTCTTAGGCTTTCTTCCTTTGATCCTCAAGGTGTCCTAAAGCGGTCTTTTAGTATTGAATTGAAAAGGTCTCTCTCTCATTCCTACAATCACAAACCATGCATTAAATTATTCTTTAAATCATGAAAACCATGCATAATGTGTAATGAATTTGAAATTGCGTTGGGTAGCCTAACACTACACCCTACGCATACGCGTGCGGAAGCTTGAGGAGCAACTAGAATTATGGCTAAACCTATAGGAGGGGGTGATTAGGACCTTTTCAAAAATCTTTTCGCCTACTTAACAAATTTAACAAATTGAACTACGTAAGCGATTAACACTTCGGCTTCCAAGCCTAAGTGGGTCCAATTAATAGACTAGCAAAAGATAAAGCAATTAACAACCTAGTCTAATCAACTCATGTGGACTAGAGAGGATGGATCAAGAAATGCTCAAGTCAACATGAGGTAGTGAAAGTACATCTTGTGAGTGTGGATGTGCCTATCAAGTGCCTAGCATACATTCCTAACTAAGCATTCATAATTAATTAATTAAACATAATGCATAAAGAGAAATGTGCTCAAGAATCAATCACAAACACAACGATGTATAGTGGTTCGACTACTTGTCTACTCCACTCCCGGTTCAAGTACTCAACCCCTTTGAGCACACCGGCATTCACTGGGGAGTTTAAATCTGGTTCCTCCCAACCAAGGTGTTTTAACTCGGATCCACCCAACCGGGGAGTTTACAGGTTCCTCCCAACCTACACGTTTGCACCCGTGTTGGTGGCTCCCCCTTGGAGACTTTGTTTTAGGCCCGACTAACGTGCCAAGGAATGGCTGATGTCCCTAGATTTTAGGCCCAACTAATAGGCCAAGGAACGGCTAACGACCCCGGGGCGAGTTTGTCAAACAAACTCTACACTCAACTCCCACAGGGAATTGAGTGGATGGACTCTTAACAAGACAACCTTACTTGTCGGATTGAGCCCCTTGTTGCGCCGTCTTGGGTTGCTTCTTCTCGCTCTCCCGTGCTTGAATCAGCTCCCCTTGTGCTCCCCCGATCTTTGACGCCGCTGCTTTGCCAAGGCTTCAGCTCCAAGATCAGCTACCTTGCATGTGATGCTCCATTGGAGATGCCCAAGGTGCTAGGAAATGGTGAAACCTCTACAAATGGTAGGAAATGGGTTTCCTAGAGGAATGCACCTAAATGGACTCCTAGGTAGTGTTTAGACAAAGGATTTAACTATCATCAAGGTGTCTAAACCCTAGGAATCAAGAGGGAACAAGTCCATTCTCAAGATGCCATTGAATGGCCCAAGCTTGTGATGAAAACACAAGGAGAATTACTTGCTTTAGGTTTGGGATAGAGCCTCTAATGATCTCTAGCAATGGTGGCTTCTATCTCCTCAAAATCCTCTCTCTGAGCTCAAAAACGAATCCCCCATCTTAAATAGATTTTCTTCCAACGGTCAAAAAACGGGCAGATTCGCGCATCTCCGATTGATCGGAAGAAGGTCCGATGGATCGGAGACCTGTCCGATTGATCGGAGACAAGTCCGATTGATCGGAAATCTATCCAGTGAAGACTCTGGAAGATATTCCGATTGATCGGAACACTGTCCGATTGATCGGACGGACCCCTTCCGATGGATCGAAAGACTGTTCGATTGATCGGAAATATGTCCAGTGGATTTTCAAGGTTGCTGGAAAAATTTCCGATTGATCGGAGCTTCTGTCCGATTGATCGGAGTCCTATCGGAGCCAACGTCCGATTGATCGGAGATCAATCGGAAACTGCTGTTTTGAGCTGTTTTGTTTACAGCAGCTTCCACCTCTTAAATTAGTCTAACTTATCATGTTTTTCATGGAGTTCTAAGACTAATGATGATGACTAAGGGTATACCTAGTTGGTCCAAGTCATCTAAGAGGTTATGGGTTAGGTTTTGGTCAAGGCAAGGCACACCAAGGCATCACATTTACATGTTTCTTCTTTCTTGATGCAGCCGGGCCACTTGAGTCTTCGGTCTTTGTCTTCATTAAGCTCAACTGACACTAGACCTACTGACCTAAGTAATTGACAAACAAGGTGCACTAGTATACCATAGAAAAGTGCACTAACAGAATTAGGGTTAGATTATGCACAATTCAGAGCTCAACAATGCGCCTAGGGCATTGTTACATGCGCCTAGGGCATTGTTACATGAGCCTAGGGCATATGTTACATGCGCCTAACCCCCAAAAAAAGTTACATGCGCCTGAGGCACATATTACATGCGCCTAGGACTGTTTTGAGTCACATGCACCTACAACATTCACCTTACATGCGCGTAACTCCATCTTACATGCGCCTAACTCCCTTTTTAAGTAATTCCCAATTGGTTCCATACACCCTGCCTCGGCTATAAATAGCCCGAAAATCCTATGACATGAGAGAGAGAAACTTCTGAGAGAAGACGACGCAAGCATCGACGATGTCAGCCTGACCCAAGGTGACATGCGCCTAACCCTAAACATATTTTCTCACTGGAAACCATTCTCGGTAGGCCGGAATTCCTTGTCGGAAAGGGATTTCCTCACCGGAGAAGGAAAGATGAACGAAATGCTAAGTCTAGAAGTTACGTGCGCCTAAGGCATGTTATATGCGCCTAAGGCAAGCTTGTATGCTAAGGCTGCTTGTATGCGCCTGCCCCTTTGTAGCAGGCTGGAATTGGCGATGTCCCAAACTCGCATGCGCCTACCTCCCTCCTTACATGCACCTGACCCAACTCAAGCTTCCCGAAAACTAACTCCGGGAAGTCCTCTCTCTCCACTCTCCTTGCATGCGCCTAGGGCACCCTTACATGCACCTGGGGGACCTTGCATGCGCTTGCCCCTTTGAGCAAGCTAAATTACACTAAGTACCATACATACATGGGCCTACACCCCCTTTACATGCGCCTAACCTAATTTAGGCTCCCCAAAAACTAACTCTGGAAAGCCCTCTCTCTCCACTCTACTTACATGCACCTAGGGCATGACTTGCATGCGCCTAGGGTGTCCTCACTCCCTCCAAACTTTGATGGTGTGGTCCGCTTTCGATAAAAGGCTTCAGACTGTACATATCGATGCTCCCAACGTATACCCTAGGTCTATTCAACCAACGGTCAACATTCGATCCCAAAGATCACCAATAAACATTAAAAAGCCCAATACTTAGCTAAATTCCTAATCCTGGGAAATACCCTGAAGACACAATAATTGATCGCCACTTATCGAAGGCAGGCATGAGCCTGATTGGATCTGATAACGTAATAACCCTAAAGACCTTAATCAATCATTTCCATAACGATAATCATCTCCATTAATTAAGAGTCGATGAAATCAGGTGGACCACACTCCGATACTTAGTCATTTTGAACCTTGGGAAGTGCCTTGTTGGCTCAAAGATTAACTGTCGCCTACCGAAACCAAGTACAATTAGACTGTCGCCTAAGTGGATTCGGTATTCTTATAACCCAAAGCATCTAAATTGAGCACTGACACAACTTTAAACTTCGTCATTTACATTTCGACAGCATGAACACTTATATTGCACTCTGGTACTTAGTTATTTTCAGCCCTGAAAAATGCCCTGTTAGCTCAAAGATTGACTGTCGCCTACCAAAAGCAGGTGTAATTAGACTGTCGCCTAAGTGGATTTAGTATCCTCCTAACCCAAAGTATCTAAATAGGGGACTGACACAGCTTTAAACTCCATCATTTACATTTCAACAGCATGAAAACTTATATTGCACTCCGATACTTAGTCATTTTCAACCCTAGGAAGTGCCTTGTTGGCTCAAAGATTGACTGTCACCTACCAAAAGTAAGCACGATTACCCGATGTACTAAACATCAAGCATAGTGCAATCCTCTCTCGAGCATGCAATACAGATCAAGCATATTTACTTTGTACTCCTCATATCCATTATATAAACTCTATTCATCCTGGATTGAGACCTGAAACTAAATCAAAGAGATTATGGTTATCATCGAAAACTGTAACCAAAGAGTTCCAAAACATCTGAAACACTTCATTATGAACTACTATCGCTAAAACCAGTTGATGTACTGTCCATCCAAAGCAGGGTCTGTCAATCGAGCAGTTCAGGTAGTTGCGGTGTGTCTTCTTGCGATCACCTGTCCACAGTGATGGTCACTAACACTGTGTTGCACCACCCAACAGACATAATGTGTCTTCCCGCGATCACCCGTCCACAGCGACAGTCACTGGCACTATGTCGTACCATTTGGTAGCCATGATATGTCTTCCCGCGGTGACCCGTCCACAACAATGGTCACTAACACTTTGTCGTACCATATGACAACTGTAATATGCCTTCCTACAATCACCCGTCCACAAAGACAGTCACTGGCACTATGTCGAGCATAGCAACCATGACGTGTCTTCCTGCAGTTACCTGTCCATAGCGATGGTCATTGGCACTGTATTGCACTACATGGAAATCGGGGCATGTCTTCCTACAGTCACCCATCCATAGCGACAGTCACTGGCACTGCGTTACATGACTCGGTTAAAACCCTGGTTGTTTCTCAATTAGGAACGCCCGAAAGAACATGGGACAGGCATTTAACTCGTCTAAACAACGGCTCAGTCCATAAGAAATTTGAAACTTAGTCTCTATGACCGTGAACTCAAAGACCATAGTCCCTGATGACTTAGTCACCTACTCGGCCTATCCGGGGCTCTTTTCGCATATTCCATCTATTGTGCGACATATATTCATAGTGGAATCTTGTCACTTTGTGCCGTGTTTTTCTCCCGTAAGAGTTTCCACGTAAAAATTCTATGTTGTTTATGGTGTGCTTTACTCATGTTTATGCTCTCTTTATGCTCTATTTAATTTATCTATGATGTATGCATACATTTACTTTTGTCTTTTAATCAATGGTGATAATCCATTGATGTAATTAAGGGTTCATGATCAGTTCACGGCCTGGAATGTACAAGATCTCAGAATTTCTGAAATAAAATTTGTCTTGCGATATCTCTTTTAGTGTATATTTATTGAATGCTTGTAATTATCTATGGATGTTTCTATTACTCAGAACTCCAAAACAACAAAACACAAGAAAATTGCTTTGCATAATTTCTGGTTTTAACACAAGCATATCAACTGTTTGATCAAATACCATTCTTAGTATAGTAGATAATCTAGAGGATCTTTTAAGATTGATTCACTAGCTTTGCATGTGCTTAATTGGTAGATTGAATTGTAAATGCAATTAACTTTTAATAGGCAAATAAATTATTAAAAGTCCTACTCACCCCCATCTAGGACATAAGCATACCTTCAAGCTTATCCCAATAGCAATGCAAACAGCAATTTCAACACCTTCGTATATATGTGCGGAAGCTAGAGCGGAGCAATTAAAATTATGGCCAAGTCCTAAAGGGGGGTGATTAAGACCTTTTAAAATTATTTCGCCTAATTATGCATTTTAACAATTTAAACTAAGTAAGTAATTAACACTTCGGCTTTCAAGCCCAAGTGGGTCCAATTATAAGACTAGCATATTGTTTAAGCAATAAGAAACCTAGTCTAAGCATGCATAGATAATCAAATGATTAAACAAATCAAGCTCTTAATTTATGCAAGATATGTAGACTATAAGAATGGATCAATGAGCTCAAGTCTACACTACTTAGTGAAAGTACATATTGTGTGTGGATGTGCCTATCTAGTGCCTAGCATACATTCCTATCAAGCATTCATAATTAAATAATTAAACATACAATGCTAATATAATAATGTGCTCAATTCAATCACAAACACAAGCATGTATAGTAGTTCGACTTTGTGTTTACTCCACTCCCAGTTAAAGTACTCAACCATTTTTATCACATCGGCATTCACCAAGGAGTTTAAATGCAGTTCCTCCCAACCAAGGTGTTTTAAATCGGATCCACCCAACCGGGGAGTTTACAGGTTCCTCCTAACCTATATGTTCACACCCGTGTTGGTGGCTCCCCTTAGAGACTTGTTTAGGCCTGCCAAACGTGCCAAAGAATGGCAAACGTCCCTATGCTTTAGGCTCAACTAACAAGTCAAAGATCGGCAAACGACCCTAAGTTCGAGATTGACAAACAAATTCTACACTCAATTTCCACAAGAAAAAGAGTGGATGGACTCAACACAAATGACAACCTTACTTATCGGATTTGACCCCCGCGTAGCGCCACTTCGGGTTGCTTCTTCTCGCTCTCCCGTTTTCGAATCAGCCCCCCTTATGCTCCCCCGATCGCTGATGTTGTTGTGTCGCCACTGCTCCAGCTCTATGATCAGCCACCTTGCTATAATGCTCCGATGGAGATGCCCAATGTGCTAGGAGGTGGTAAAACCTCTACAATTCGACTGGTCGAGGACCCCATCCAACCGGTCAGTCGACCAATCAAACAAAGCCGTTTATAGACATTTTATAGCAGTTTGAGCTGTGTTTATTTAAAGGCTTGGCTCGTTTTTAGGGGTAAGAAGAGGGATTTTGAGAGGTTGAAGCCAGTATTGTTGGAAACCATTAGAGGCTCAATTCATAACTATTGCAAGGCATCTTCCTTATAATTTTACACAAGAATTGAGCATTCCAAGCTCATGAAGAAGATGACCTTCATCTCCTCTTGATCTCTAGAGTTTGGATCTTCCTTCATAGTCATATCCTTATCCAAAGCCTTAAGATGAGATCGTTGTAGGTGAGCAACTCTAAGCAACCCATTCATATTAGTTGTAGAGTTCTCAAACCTACTCTCCTATCACCTTGGGCATCTCAAAGGCATCATATGCAAGGTGTTTGATCAAGTATAGTTTAGGCATTAGCGACGCAACAGCAACATGATCGGGAGAGCAAGGGAAGCTGATTGAAGCACGAGAGAGTGGAAATCAAGGAACCCGAAGCGGCACTGAACAAGGGGCTCATCTGATAAGTAATGTTGTCTTTATTGAGAGTCCTTCCACTCAATTCCCTGTGGGAGTTGAGTGTAGAGTTTGCTTGTCAAACTCAATTTAGGGTCATTTGCCGATCCTTGGCACGTTTGTCGGGCCTAAAACATCAAGGACGTTTGTCATTCCTAGGCACGTTTGTCAGGCCTAAATTAGTCTCCAAGGGGGAGCCTCCGACACCGAAGTGAATGTGCATCAGGTTAAGAATTAGCCCATGTCCAAAACTTCGTTTGGGTTTAAAGTTAGTCCTTTGTCCAAAACTCCAGTTATGGTTGAGAGGTAAACCGGTATAACCTCCATGTCAAAGTTGAGAGTGAACCTCATTTAAAACCTCTGATAGTGAATGTCGGTGTGCTCAATGGGGTTGAGTACTTGAACTAGGAGTAGAGTACACCCAAAGTCGAACCATTATACATGCTTGTGTTTGTAATTGATTTGAGCACATTGTTATCTTAACATTGTATATTTAATTGTTTAATTATGAATGCTTAATAAGGAATGCATGCTAGGCACTAGATAGGCACATCCACAAACAAAATGTTCTTTCACTAGTAGTGTAGACTTGAGCTCATCGATCCATTCTCATAAGTCTACATAGGTTGCATAAATTAGGAGTTTGATTTGTTTAATCATTTAATCATCTATGCATGCTTAGAGTAGGTTGCTTATTGCTTAAACAATACGCTAGTCTTGTGATTGGACTCACTTAGGCTTGTAAGCCGAAGTGTTCTTGCTTACTTAGTTTAAATTGTTAAATTGCATAAGTAAGCGAAAAGAATTTGAAAAGGTCCTAATCACCCCCCCGCAGGACTTATCCATAATACTACTTGCTCTACAAGCTTCTAAATGCATACGCCTATACAAGTGTGTTAATCCAAAAGGCGTAATTTCAATTGGTATCAAAGCGGGTTACTCTTTAAATGACTTAACTATCTAGAGTAAGATCTGGTACTGAAGCACTAGCATAATGTTTAACCGAGATGGGAGTACCACCAACCCTCCACCATTCTTTAACGGGCCTAATTACGCCTATTGGAAGGCTAGAATGAGGATTTTTTTACAATCCATGGACCGTCCCATGTGGCTAAGCACACAACGTGTATATGCCTTGCCCACCGAACAAGTGGAGGTTGATGGGCAATACATTGTCATTCCAAAAGATGATGAAATATGGAATGATGGTGAGAGAGCTTAATATATGGCAAATGCCAAACCTCTCAATGCAATTTGTTGTGCGGTTTCCCCATATGAATTTCAGTACATTCTTATATGTGTAACTGCAAGAGAAGCGTGGGATATACTTGAAGTTACCCACGAGAGAACTAGCGCAGTAAGACGCTCGAAGCTTCAGTTCTTAACCACCAAATTTGAAAATATTAAAATATAAGAGTTTGAAACTTTCATGGAGTTTTATACACAATTGTCTGACATTTGTAACTTCATATTTGCCTTAGAGGAACGGGTTCCAAAAGGACGTATACTTTTTCTTATCTAACATTTATAGTTGTTTACAATGCTTAGTTGGATTTCATTCAAGTATTTTGATATTTAATAATGAACAATTCTAATTCTAGTTTGAAATAAAGTTGGTATCTTTAGTTTAATCTTTTATCTCTTGTGATTATACTTACATGGGATGTTTTAAGTTATTGAGATTGATCAATAGAGTGTTGTTGATAGGATTTTGGGTTGTAGAGATCTTAGTTTATCATGATGTGGCGAATGCAAGGTGATCTTACAAACCAAGTTTCCTAAGTGCTTATCTAGAACTAAACTAGAAGAAGTTCATATCTTTTGATTTGATTTAAGATGGATATTTTATACGTTGATATTGGATTGATTGAAGTTCAATTCATGATTGTAAATCAAGTCTAATGACAGATTTGAGGAAGAACCATAAATGTGATCTTACTTGTTTTGAGAAGGATTGGCCTGTGTGATTGAATACGCCCAATGCCTTAGTTGTTATGAGAGAACTATATCAATAGATGATCCATCCATGATAGATGTATTATGATGATTTGATTGCTCAATATTCCAATTGAGTTATTAGCTTGAATGGTTGAATTGGCATTGTGAATTATTATAAGTGGATCTTTGACGCTCTAGTACTTAGTTTCCCGTTTTACTTCAAAAGTAGATAGTTTTATGTTTCTAAAATCCATCATTTAATACAATTCTGAATCTAATCCATCATAGTTACATATTTTAGAATTGTTACGACAATCCCTGAGGACGATCTCGGTCTCACGATCGAATTATTACTACATCGCAGCCTTGCACTTAAGGCGAACGAACAAGCTTTTGGCACCATTGCTAGGGATTAGGTTAACGGTTCTGAATTTTATAATTAGAGTATAATTAAGTTAGATGGTTTAGGATAGAATTTGCTTTTCTAGTAGGTTTTTTCCAAAATATTTCTACTACTAACAAATTTTGTTTGTTCATTTTGTAGGATTTTCTTCTCCTAATATAGTTCAAGTCATCCGGTAACACCGTTTTAACTTAGACTCATTTATTTCTTAGTTCTTATTTTTGTTTTCAGATTTTTAGGACTTAAATTTTGGGTTTAGTTTTGTGTGATTTATGCACCATTGGGAGCGTGATCAAACATTGCGACTCTAAGTGAGGGAGGTTTAATTGAAGGTTTAACTAATCACAGATGAGTTAGAAAACGTCTAGGAAATCCTGAACCGTCTGAAATAATTGTTGAGAATGAACCAAACATTGTTAAAAATGTTGAGCATGATGCACCACCAACTAGGACGGAACGTAATGAGAATGAGCAACGCTATATTCCTCCAATTAAAACATTGAGAGATTATCTACAACCAGAGAAAATAACCACGTCTTCCTACATTGTTTTTCCACTCAATGCAGGAAACGTGGATCTGAAACCAGGAATTATCAAATTATTTTCAAAATTTCATGAACTTGATTTTGAAAGTCCATATCAACATTTGAGTGAATTTGAGGAGATCGTTAATACCTTTCAATTTAATGATGTCTCCCAAAATGTAATCGAACTGAAATTGTTCCCTTTCTCTCTAAAGGACAAAGTCAAATCATGGCTTCAATCTCTAAAATCAAGAAGCATCGGGACGTAGGCTGAGATGACCCAGGAGTTCCTTAAAAAGTACTTCTCAATTCATAAAACCAATGCACTAAACCGGACCATTATGAACTTCTCCCAAAAAGGAGATGAGACATTTCTTTAATGTAGGGAGAGGTTCAAAGATCTTTTATTAGAATGCCCACATCATGATTATGAAAAGTAGTGCTTGATTGACTTCTTCCATGACCGATTGAGTTCAAACATGCATCAATTTGTCTAGATGATGTGTAATGGTGAGTTTTTTAATAAAGAGCCCGATGATGGTTGGGATTACTTCGATATGCTAGCCGAGAATGCCCAATCTTGGGACATCTCTACGCCGACTAGTAATCCCAAGTCAGCCCCAAGAGAGAAATGAATGCATGCATTAAATGGGGAGGATGATTTAAATACAAGGGTGGCGGGTCTCACAAAGAAGGTTGAGGCCATAGAATTGATGAGTGTTAACATGATAACTACCGGTGAGGCCGTTGAGAGTATATGTGGTGTTTGTGAGAGTGATGTTCACCCAACAAAAGATTGTCCAACAATCCCTACATTTCAAGATATTTTGCAAACTAAAGCAAACGCCACAAATGCTTTCCAACATCCCTTTAGTATACCAAATTCTAACTTGCATAATCTTGATTGGTGGTGTCAACTAAATCTTAATTGGAGGAATTGACCCATGGAAAATACAAGCAATACCTCCAAAGGGCCTCCCAAAAAGAGCATTCTTGAGGATACATTGAATGCATTCATGATTGGACAAACTCAGATAAATCAGTCCAACATGTAGGCCATGAATGAACTTAAAACCTCGGTTAAAAGAATTGAGACACGTTTAGGAGTTAGGGAGCAATGTACCTTTCCGGCCCAACCTCATCCTAACTCTAAAGAACAATTTGAATCAAATCTTAATTCTTCAACCAATTAGGTGAAACATGTTCAAGCCATCACCACTCTTAGAAGTGGTAAAATAATTAAAAAATCTGAACCAGTGAAGGCCATAAAGCCTAATGATCCGGTTGATTCTAAGAGTGATGGTGAATCGAGAAATGCTATATAAGATAAAGAGCTGGAGCATGTATATAAACCTGTGGCCCCATTCCCCCAACATCTTGTCTCAACCAAAAGTCCAAGTGAAAATCAGGACATTTTTTAAGTTTTCCAACAAATAAAAATCAACATTCCCTTGTTGGATGCAATTAAACAAATTCTTTCATACGCCAAATTTCTAAATGATCTATGTGTCGTAAAGCGTAAGCAAAACGTGCACAAGATGACATTTTTTTACGGAAGTAGTGAGTGCTATCATACAATAAAATACTCCCCCCAAATTCAAAGATCCCAGAAGTCCTACAATCTCTTGCATGATAGATAACTTCCGGATCAATAGAGCACTTCTCGATTTAGGGGCTAATGTTAATTTGATTCCTACTCGGTCTACGAGCAACTTGGACTTGGTGAATTAAAACCTACCAAGATAAGTTTACAACTTGCGAATCGCTCCGTTCGAATACCGAGAGGGGTGATTAAGGATGTGTTAGTCCAAATCGATAAGTTCCAATACCCAGTAGAATTTATCGTCTTGAATACACAAGCGGTTACAAATGAATGCACTTAAGTTCCTGTCATTCTAGGCCGACCATTCCTAACTACCGCCAATGCTATAATCAATTATAGGAATGGAATTATAAAAATATCCTTTAAAAACATGACAATGGATCTGAATGTGTTTCATTTACATAAACAACAAGAGGATGAGGATGAAGATGAAATCCACATGATTAACTTCATAGATACAATGATGGATGATGATGAGCCACCCTCGACTAAATTTTCCAAAACCTTAGAAGTTTGCTTGGCTCATTCTAAGGATGAAATAATTTTAGATATTGATTGGGCCTTGAAAGAGCCAAAATCTAAAAATTTGATTGACAAGACACCAATCGCTGATTTGAACAATTTTATTATGCAGGAATTGAAAAAATTGGTGCTTGATTTGCCTACTAAGAGGCCGATTTCTGAAAGTTTAGGGGTTGAGGACTTATTCCAACCTATACAAGTGACCAAGAAGATCGAAGTTTCCCACACTCTAAAAGAGTATTTGGCATATTTTGAGGATTGGGATGATCCTATGATCCGTGACATTGTCAATGCCTTAAGGAAAACTTCACCGGTGCCCAAAAAGACTCCTTCTATGAAGTATAAAACTGAATTATCAATTATGGAAGCACCGATAGAATCTGATTATATGGAGACCATACCAACTCGTGAAGAAGAAATTCAAATCTCTACATCTCTTTGGTTTGTTCAAACCGAAGTGCACCATCTCTAGGATGACCCTTACTTTATTATTTTTTTCCTAAACAAGTTGGAAATGAAATTTATATTTAATGATTTTCAACTGAAGAAATTCTCCTTTCCTAAGACATGGGATAACAACTTTGAGAATCTTACTGAAAATTTTTAGCAGGATTTTCAATTGATTAGAATGGTGAGCATCACCCATGTACATTATGAAGCAGGATGGTGGATTGTATTACTGAAAAATCTTTTACTCCACCTCATAATCCTGCTAGATTCCATTCCTTTAGATGATCATGTGTATCAAGATTGACCTCCTAGTCTGGCGGAGGTATAAAGAAGTTTCTATTAGTTTAAATTATTTAGTTGTTTGAAGTTGTAGACTTTCACATTCGACTCTCTCATGTACTCTCATTCTTACCATCTTTTATTTATTTCATTACTATCATGTCATTACTTATTACATATATTATTACATTGAGGATAATGTAAGATTTTGGTTGGGGGTGAGATTCCTAGATGAATCTACACTAATTTTTTGTGACATTTCGAGCAGATTATGAAGAAAAAAAAAATTTCTCAAATTCAAAACTCTTATAGAAAACTTTGTTTCTATGCATTTTAGATGATATAATTATGAAAGGAAGAGAGATGAAGCGATACGATTTTGAAAACCTTGAATTACCTATAATATAATAGTTTTCTATATGAATTCCACTATTTATATGATCGATAGAAAGTTTGAACACTTTTGAGTCTAGTTCACATTACACGATTCTCATAGTTTGAAGGGATTATGTAAATTTGTAGATTGGCTAGACTAAGATTTAAAGTGTTGAGGAACCAAGCCAGGGAACTTTGTCCATCACATTTAGGAAATAAGAAGTAAATAATGTTAAAGATATGAATTTTTAAAAATCTTATCTCATTGAAAGAAAAAATGGTTATTTGTTGAAGATATGTTGTAAAATTCTGAAAAGGGCTACCTGTCACCAACTAGGGGAAGGTCCACCCATAACCTAAGTTGGAAATGGAAAGTAGTGTGAAAGCCATCCATCGAAGAAACGGTAACGCAAATTCTTATCATAGGCATGTGGTTGATCTGTACACTTTTAGATCTTCAGTTTCGTTGATCTATAAAGAAGATAGTCCTGGAAATCCATGAGATGAACATTTACTATGCACAGTAGATTATACTTGTTCGGATTCTTCTATTTATCAATCAATCAGTGGAAATTCTATTTGAAACACTCATTATGTTTAGAGACTTTAAGATTTCAATTTTTATCACTAAGTTTCTCTGAATTTTGCACTAATATATCTTGAAGTTTATACAAGTATAGTTTTCGAGAGAGAGAGTTGGGTTTTGAAAAGTTGGATTTGTTTCATGCACGTTTTGCTCAGGACTAGCAAAATGCTAGGTGGGGTGTGTTAAGCTCTGAATTGTACATATTCTAACCCCATTTCATCACACATTCTGCATGATTTCTATGTTTAAAGACATATCTAATGCATGTTTTTTTTATTGTAGGAATGAGAGAGAGACTTCATGTCACGCCCCGAAATTCGCGACCCGAGTGCAATAACCCAAGCCCGAGTTCCAGGGTGTGAATTGAAAATTCGAGTATAGATTCCTTGAAATTCCATTCTACACATAGCATATTTAAAATAAATCCCAAATATAATTTTTTTTTTCCACTGATATTTTATTACATTGAATTTTACAAGATAAAATAGATCAAATGCAATTGGCGTTTGAGTAACCCGTGACCATCTGAATACTCTGCTCTGTTTACGTCTTTTCCTTCCTGAAAACCTGCAAGAACTGTGGTGATTTTTGTGAGCTAAAAGCCCAGTGAGGTCATTTCCATCACAGGTAATATTTCAGTTAATAAGAGATAGGACGCGAATCATCAATGGATAGAATTGTGTGAAATATATAAGGATAATGTTATGATTGATACACTTTATGATTTATTATCAATAGAACATGATTATTATGATGTCATGTATGTCATAATACGTGTGAGAGCAATAAACGTCTAGGAACTAATTGCCACTGAACATTAGGAACCTGTCGCAAATCAACCATGCTCACCTAACCGGTACAACGAGGCGGCAAATCAACCATGCACGCCAGTAGGCAAATCAACCATGCACGCCAGTGGGCAAATCAACCATGCACCACTGATCCAACCGAGCAAATCAACCATGCTCAATAAGTGAAACGACCAGAACTCGCTGCCACTGAACATTAGGAACCTGTCGCAAATCAACCATACTCACCTAACCGGTACAGCGAGGCAGCAAATCAACCATGCACGCCAGGAGTCAAATCAACCATGCTCCTGTTCTGTCGTAGTGTATAAATGTATGTATGTCATGAGTTATGGAGGCACTCTTCAAGCATACAATGCATATCCAAAATTCAAGCACAATCACACCATGCATGTGTTTACTTTGTTAAAGTATTTCTTTCCCTAAGTTATTGTCAATAAGGAAGTGTGAGAAAGTTGTGATGTAAGGTTTCAGTACTTTGATGAATGTCTAGGGTTGACTCAAGGACAGTGTCTTATCTATGATTTAAACTCAAGTTAGGTTCATCTAAAATTTTGAATGTATGTGACTAAAGAGAGAGAAACCAACTAAGAAGAATAACAGTTTAAAAAAAAACGAAATTTAAGAATAGAGACGAGATGAATCCCTTACCTATAATTCATATTATGCGTAATAACAAAATACAACCCTAAAACTCTAGTTAAGGAAGAGATTGAGTGGTAGCCGTTACCTGAGATACTTTACGTGAAACACTAAAGAAAACTGAAAATTGAATGCAAAGGAAAGCAAACCTAGGAAAATGAAAATCAACTAGAAATTCTGAGATGAATCACTGACCCTATGACGACGTGTGTCACGCTTTGAAAAATACTCCTGGTTCAAGTCTGAGTTGACCCAACGGGCCGGATCGGCCCCCTCTCTGTCTCTCTCCTCCTTCCTTCTTCTTCTTCCTTTCTCTTTCTTCTTTTCTTCTCCTTCTTCTTCTTTTCTTTTCTTTCTCCTTTCTTCTTCTCTTTTTCTTCTTCTTTCTTCTTTTCTCCTTCTTCTCTTCTTCTCTTTCTTCCTTTCTTCTTCTTCCTTTCTCTTTCTTCTTTTCTTCTTCTTCTTCTTCTTCTTCTTCTTCTTCTCCTTTTCTTTCTATTCTCCTCCTGGCTGGACTGGGATGCTGCCCCAGCAATAGCAGCTGCGTGGAAGCTGCCCTCTCTCTCTCTCTCTCTCTCTCTCTCTCTCTCTCTAGCACATTTTCTCTCCCTATCTCTCTCTCTCTCTTTCTTTCTTTCTTCTTCCTTCTTCTTCTTTCTCTCTTGCTGGAGAAGAGTCCAGCAGCGCTGGCAGTGCTGTGGCGCAGCAACAGCAAGGCCACAGCACCCCACCTCCTTCTCTCACTCTCTCTCTCTCCGTCTCTCTCTCTAACGTCCCACCCTTCTCTCTCTCCCTCGCTTGCAGCTTCTCCCTCTCTCACTCTCTATCTCTGGCACTTTCTTAGAGGAAAAGAGAGGCCTATCATGGCCTATATATACACTCAAAGACGGATGGACGATCGACGTGTTGCGGACGGATTCTCGAATGCGTTTCCGAGTAGAAGAAGGAAACTGTATAGTTTCGGGACTCCTTTGCATGTGAAGCTCGTTGGAAAGCTAGGTGGGGTCCACACGAAGATTTGGAAGAGGTCTGGCCCAACCATGCACGGTAGAAGCGACGATCTTGGCCGATCTTAAATCATATGGTCGAGTTTGGAAGGCTGGGGTGGGACGTACAATCGTCCGAATACGATGAGGTCACCTACCATCGAAGCCCGTGCACGAAGTGCTTCACATGGACGGCTTGGATCAACAGATGGTGTCCACGGTGATGGACGGTGTGGGCCACAAATGGCGACAGCGGTAACGCTGTCGTTGGAACAGCGTTCGACTCGGCTCTCGTCCGCAACGCGTAAGAAGCGCGGTCAACGCGCGTTGACCGGCCTCTTGACATGCACGCTGTGCACGTGGGCCCCGCCTTGATGTATTTACTGAATCCACTCCGACCATCAGCCAGGCCACCCAATTTTGAGGTGTGACACAAAAAATGAGGTAGATTCGAGTTCAGATGGCCCACTTATGGCTCGATTTCTGGTTAGGCCATTTGTAGGATGATCAGAGGGCTGAAATTCGACGTGTATGGTTAGATCGTGCCCTAAAACTAGTATATAGAGTTCTGCGTGAAAATGATTTCCAGAAATCATAAAACTTGCAATTGGTCCTATAACTTAAGTTTAACTAATGGTACTTTCCTAATACTTGTAGATTTATGAGTTTTGCGAAGTCTGCCACTTCCATGCCATCCTAAGGTTCATGTTGAGCAATTTTAATGAAGGAGCCATACTATAATTTCTTACAGATTATTTAATATTAATTTATCTATATTAAATTTATTTAATTTCTTAAATAATTAACTAATTTATAGTTTAGATTACTCTAGAACCCTAGGGTGTTACAAACACACCCGAGCAGGTTCATAGGGCCAAGAAATCACTGGTCTAAGGGTATACCTTGTGATGGATACAATGTACGGGTCTTATTTATGGACAGACATGTGTACAGGATAATGTACGGCGGTTTACATTGGTCACGTAATTCGAAATCGGAGTGGACGGTTAAATCTTCTATTCTAGTAACGCCAGATTATCCTAACGGTCGGTCTATCGACTTAACTAAGCACACTAAGTTTTTCAGAAGCCTGACAAGTTGTCTGGACACGTATAAACTGTATACATGTGTGTATGCGTGTGAACAATACAACTTTAGAATTTAATTTCTCACATGTGAACACGCTCTCGTGTACTTACTCGTGCGCCTAAATTTTTGGGGTATTACACTTCACCTAATTAATGTTAAAGAACACATTTTAGAGTACATTGAAGAGAAAGAAAGATGAGCCAAGAGATGGAGAAGAAGGAGAGAAGAGAAAGAAGAAAGAGAGAATAAATCAGTCAAAGAGATGGTCCAACCGATCATGATCGTTCAGCCACCTTGCTGCCCTCCACTAAAACACGCTGGACATAGGCCAGGTGGGTCCGATCGGTCCTGACTGGTGGGCCACACTCAGAAACATAAATTTTTGTTTTAGCTCCGAAAATCTCTGCGCAACTACATAAATGGTTACGCAATTCTGGAAATTTTTGTGGCAGTGATGCGTGAAAATTATAAAAGGACACCTAGGGGCTCGTCTAAACTCATCCTAGAAGAGATCAAAGTTCGTGGGAGGTGGAGAGGATCTTCAGAGAGCGTCCGCAACTCCTCTGACTCCAATTTTTCTAGTTTTTATATGCTTTTAGTAGTTTTTCTTCTAAGTTTTAGTTCAACTTCTTAATGGTTGGCTAAACCTCTTAACTAGGGCTAAGAGGTGAAGCTTATAATTGTTAACAATACTTAGTTTGGATTTAATTCAAGTATTTTGAAATTTAATGATGAACAATTCTAGTTCTAGTTTGAAATAAAGTTGGTATTTTTAGTTTAATCTGTTATCTCTTGTGATTATGCTTACATGGGATATTTTGATTTATTAAGATTGATCAATGGAGTGTCGTTGATAGGATTTTGAGATGTAGAGATCTTACATTCATCGTGATGTGGTGAATGCTAGGTCATCTTACAAACCAAGTTTTCTAAGTGCTTATCTAAAACTAAACTATAAGGAGTTCATATCTTTTGATTTGATCTAAGATGTTTTATAAGTTGTTATTGGTTTGATTGAAGTTAAATTCATGATTGTAAATCAAGTCTAGTGACAATATTTGAGGAAGAAGCATGAATGTGATCTTACTTGTTTTGAGAAGGATTGGCCTGTGTGATTGAATACCACTATAAGAAAATCATTTTTTTCACAACGCCCTAAAGCGTCGCAAAAGGTCAAACAAACCTTCGCTAATACACTTTAGCGATGCACAGAAGTCGTCGCCACGGCCGTCGCTATTGGCTGGGTCATTAAAGATCATTTCTGACGCACCAAGTGAGGGGCGTCACACAAAGCCCCTTTTATCGACGACAAGTTTAGGCGTTGGAAAAGGTACCCATTTGCGACTCCCTTGGGAGGGGGTCACAAATAAATAATATTACTGAGGACAAAAGGGCATATGGACTGCCTACATATTTAGCAATGACCATCTTTCCGTCGTAAACAATATTATTTCGAGACGGCTTTGTTGTTATGGACGACAAACACCAAAGCGTCGCAAAAGGTTGTATAAAATAGACCAAACGTATAATTTTAACATTAACAACATCTCAGGGGAGTTGCTAAAGCATTTATGAAAATATTAAAAAAAGATAAAATCTAAAAAATTTGTAATATTAAAAAAATTTAGATTTTATATTTTTCAATATTACCTGAAAATTTATATTAAATGTCAACAATTAAAATAATAACTGAAAAGCTCTTACTATAGAAACTGGTTACAATTTTTTACAAGATCAGTACAACAATCGGAAACTATAATAAAAAAAGAACACTCCAAAGACAACATAGTGAGCCGATCAATCCTTATTCCCCAACCGCCAGTAGGAGGCAATCCATACTCCAAATCCACATAAAATGTTTCATGTAAAGCCATCATCATCACCCGACTTTCGATCCTGAAACCACAAACATTTTTAATTGAAAAAAAATACTGCGAGAATATTTTAATTCTTATCAATAATATTGCTTTTATTTAATAATGGTACGTTCAACTGTTCAACAAAATAATTTTTTTCATGAAAATGTATGTATTTATGCAAGTAAATGCAGATAGATTTACAACCCACCAAAGAGTATTAAACACCCAACAAATCCTAAAACTATACAGCTTGTACAACTATATACCATAGGCTTCTATATACACAACCCAAACTATTAGTACATTTGAAATGTCTAAAAGTTCACTTCATAGTGCTCCATTGTCAATATTTTCTTTCTTTTTTAATAAAATTTTGTTAGTGATCAAGAGAGAGAGAGAGAGAGAGAGAGAGAGAGAGTAACCACATTAATTAGTAGAAGAAGCAAACATTGCACCGGCTTATAATGAGAGATCAAACCCATCGATCCTACACTTCCTCCACTATAAACCAAATCCATCCTCCTTTTCACCTGCAATCCACATCCAAAAATCCAAAACAAACTTAAAAATAGAAAGAAAAAAAAAAGTTTGAATGCATACTCATAGAAATAAATACTCAATTATAGTGCAAATCAAAACTTGACTTTCCAAATCTCTAATGGAAAACCCAACAACCCATTACAAAAGATCCATAATGCACTTTAGGGCATACTTGATATAAAGTCAACCACAGATAATTGAAAACCCAACAACCATCTAACTGCTAACTTGTCCAGAACATATTCTTTACAGAAATCCACAAATCTGCATTTCTCATCAAAGGATAATATGCAGAGAGGCTATAGAAGATATGGAAAGGAGAAAATATAATATATCTCAAAATACAGTCTACAAGAAGAGGAAGGTAGTGTAGAAGTAAACATGAAAATAGAGCAATGTTTAAGACATGATGCAGAGAAAAGAATACGGTGCATCACATCCCTCTTTTTACAATATTAGTAATCTGGTTAAATGTCTTTAGACGTGGAATTATGGACAACACACAAATAAAAATATAAAAAAACTGGGCAAGCTATAATGCTATTAGAGGAAACCAATATCTTCTTTGTTTGAGATTAGAAAATCAGATGGTTATTCTTCTACTTGTGGAAGCTACGGATCTCTGCATGAAGCAAATTCTTGGTTTCCAACCATCACATTTTAGTTTCCAACCAATCTAACTTTCTCTGTGGAGTTTTCCATGTATTGCCGAAAAATCCCTGGTTATCCAAGACTCTGTACAAACCACATGGAGAAGAATTCATCACATAAGCCCATTAAGTACTACACAGCTTGATGCGCTCTAACAGCACCATGACCATGCTTTAGTCAATTCAATAGAAAAGCCCTCTTAAGTCTGAAAATTCATTAATCTCTATAGTCCTCTCCCAAAATTGTGAAATTGGAAATCACAAAGAAGGATACATGAGCAATACAAAGAAAGTGTGTAAATAGTCAGAAAAAGAAAGTGTAGTTGGACAAAGTGGGTGATTGAAGTAGGCAGTAATTTCATTTATATAGATTCAAACAGTTTATCTTTAAATGAATGCATATAGATTCAAGCAGTTATTAAGCAGTTACCTTGAGTGGCAGTTGTGTGTAGGGTTGTAGAATTTGATGAAGCTGTAGTCATAGCCAAGTTGGGGAAAGCCTGTAATAGCTCTTTCAATACATCTTGCACAATTGGTTGGAATAAAGCTCATGCCGATTAAAAACCATTTAAAAATAGTTTCATCTCATTTTATTTAATATCAAGTACATATTAGAAGATCCTAGGTGTATAATAGTTAGCCTTTTTTAGTTGAATGTGAATTGCTGTTGTAATTCCTTCCTGTTTACTTGTTGAGCCACCAATTGAAGAGTCAGGAATTTTCCATCTAGTTGATTTTAGGTGCATGGGACCCAACTACAAGAACTCAAGGCCCAAAGTTCTTATAATTCCTCATGAATCTGTTCCTATGCAAATCAAGTCAATTTTTCAAGTTTGATAAACAATAAAGTTGGACAGAAAATGCAATCAAACATTACTGTATAAAAATGAGTATTAAAAGATGCAAACTAATGTTCTATTCAAACTGAACATGAAATTTCCAAGAAAGAACTCAAAATCTTTAAGATAAAATATTACATTATAACCTAAATACAAATTTCTCCAACAAGAACATTCACATCCACAAAGTTACAATACGTTGGCTGTAAATGATCCAAAGGCTGAAAGACTATTTCAACTCCACATGGTGGCAGAGGCAGAGCATGATAGCCACAGACTGTCTATAGCATCTCATTTTTATGTTCCTATTACAAACCAACAATCTCCAAACTGGCTTATCACAAAGCTTTCACCAATCTTATGATTGTTCAAAAAAATTACGAATCTTATCAGTTTTACATTGATATCATTTATTAGATGGGTACTCAATTGAAACAAGATACTAACTTCTGGTTATATTCATAAGCACCTTTTACAATCTTCTTGCTCTTTGTTCAATTGGGTTTCCAACTCCTCAATTCTAGGGGTAAGGGTTTCAGCTTCTTGCGCCTTCTCCTTGTGACCAACCCAAAATTGCCAAAATCAGGCCTTTAATTTGGCCAATGAGAAACTACATGCAGATAAACATGCATCAATGAAAGAGACAAGTGTAGCAAAAATCTTCCAATAGCACCTCAAGTTAATAAATATTACCTTTGTTTGAAGCATAAAACATTTGTTCATGCCCAATTTCAAGCTTAAATATCATCTCCTGCACCCAAATAGAATCATTTGCTGTGAATGAGAGTGGTGATGCTTGTGACAGCCCCAAGCATGGGAGTGGGTGTTATAAAAACTATACCCATACATGGCACCCTTCTCCCTCCTTTATCCGGGCTTAAGACAAAATGTAAGGAGATTTGCATTGGCGGAGTCAGAAAAGGGCTTAAGCTTCATTAAGTGGAAACTTATCCTAAGTAATGCTTTCGAGAGTCCAGAAGAAGATTTTATACCTTTCCAAACATTGGGTGGAGAAGCTCAAATAGTTCAGGTATGAGGTTCATGATATAATTCTCACATTAGCTTTCTCTGTATTTTGGGTTTATGAACTACTCTAAGTTCATAACAATGATGTTAGCTATTCCATCAAAAGAAAATGTTAAAGTCTCATCCCTTAAAATAGGGGAAAAAATCGAAATTTCAATAAACCCAACTCTCAAATAAAAAAAAAAAAACTCATCATAATCAAATGCACCCAAACCAAATATGAAAAGGCAACAAAAACTTACCAGAAGAATCAAACTAACATGAATTCAATTCAAATCAGATAAAACCCGCCATCGAAATAACAACTCTCAAAACAAGAGCTTATCAAATGAAAAGTAAAAAAGGAAAAAAATTAAAAAGAGAAGATCTTTTGTACCTTGAATTGAATTATTGAATCGATTACTGTACGATTTCTGTTGAGAAAATCATGATATCAAATTATTTCATGGATTTCAGGCAAGACCCATATGAGGAGAATCATGAGAAGTGCGGATTTTTACAATTCTCATGGCCAAATCTCCATGGCTTTCATGCAAAAAAGAGCATCCCAACTGAAAAAGCAGAGAGAGAGAGAGAGAGAGAGAGAGAGAGAGAGAGAGAAACCTTACCCGCGTTAGGTTCACTTGGTGGGTTTGGCCACGGTGTTGCGGATTGGAGGTGGGTTCCAACAAGCTTGAGGCAGGGGTAAAGGGGTTTTGACATCGAGGTTTTGCAATATGGGGTGTTGGATTTGAGTTTGCGGCAGTGGAGAGAGAGAGAGAGAGAGAGAGAGAGAGAGAGAGAGAGAGAGAGAGAGAGGACGGGGTTTGGAATCGGGGTTTTGAAATACCCCTCCCTCAGTAGGGTTTTTCTTTTTTTAGAGAGAGAGAGAGAGAGAGAGAGAGAGAGATACCAGGGGGGGAAGCATAGGACCGGGGTTTCAGTTTTTTTTTCGCACGGATTTCAAATTTTTTGGGATTGCCCGCCTCTAGCTACAAAGGTAACAAATTAGCCATGACCCTGGTAACAGCTTAGTGGGTGTTACCCCTACCGTGTGGGGCCTACCTTGATGTCTTTTTTGTATATCCATGCCATGCATCTGTTTTTCCACCTTATTTTATGTCGCGATACAAAATTATAAGAAGATCCAAATCTCAGGTGGACCATACCAATAGAAAGCGTGATGAACAACCATTAAAAACATTTTGTGGGCCACAAAAGCTTTAGATTAGTATGCTATTTCTAATTTCCCTTCATCCAGATCATTTTGACATCATCGATAGGTTGGATTGTAAATAAACATTAATAAAACATTACAATGAGCCCTTTGGAATTTTTAATGGTGAGGCACTCAATCAACACTTCTTCATGTGGTGTAGTCCACCTGAGATTTGGATCTCTATAAATTTTGGTATCCCATCCTGAAATGGTCCATATCAATGGATGGACCGCGTGGATATAAAGAAAATCATCAATATTGTGGGCGTGGATATAAAGAAAATCATCAATATTGTGGGCGTGGATATAAAGAAAATCATCAATGTGGGCTTCACAGTAGGAGTAACACCCATTGAACTGTTACCCGGATGACACCTAATTCGCGCCCTGCAAGCGGACGATCTTGCCAAGGGCTTGTGGGCCCACCGTGATTTATGTGGCTAATCCACTCCATCCATCTATTTTGACAAATCAAAAAACTTTTTGGGCTACAAAAGTTTTGGATCAATTTATCTTTCTAAATTCTCTTCATCTAGATAGAGAGAGAGAGAGAGAGAGAGAGGATATTTAGAGGGGAAAGAAGAAGATCAGAAACTCCAAGGTCAGCTTCTACGCGAGCTTGCTTTTGGGAATCGGGGCAGAGGGAGAGAGAGAGAATGAAATCACGGTGGGCCCCAAAGATCCCTTGCCATTACTGTCCATCTCTAGATAGGAAACGGATTGGCTAGTGACCCTGCCATTAGCCAATGGCTAGCGGTCGGTGATCCGTGGGCCCCACCATGATGTATGCGTTGCATCCATTCTGTCCATCTATTTTTCCAGATCATTTTATGGTATGATCCAAAAAAATGAATTAGATCCAAATATAAAGTGGACCACACAATATGGATTGAACGTCCACCATTAAAAATTTCCTGGAGGCCACAAAAGTTTTGGATCAATCTGATATTTGTTTTTTCCCTTCATCCAGGTCTTTATGAGCTAATCAACAGGTTGGATGTCAAATAAACATTACAGTGGGCCCTATGAGGTTTTTAATGGTGGACATCCAATCATTACTGTTTTCTGTTGCGTGGTCTAACTGAGACTTAGATCTACCTCATTTTTTTGTTCAAGCCCTAATATTATCTGTAAAAATGTACCGACAGCATGGATGAAACACATACATCATAGAGGGGCCCACAGAGCACCGACCGCTAGCCACCTAGCTAGTGGCAGCTAGGGCTGTAAATGGTCGGGTTTGGGGCGGGTTTAGCCAAAACTAGACCCACCCGTTTACTAAACGGGTTTGGGTCCAAATTTTAAACCTAGAGCCTTTTACTAAATGGGCGGGTCAGGGTCCAGGTCGGGTCCGAGTCAACCCATCAAACCCATTTATAAATGGGTCCAGGTCTAGTAGAGGGAGATCCACCCAAACCCATTTATAAACGTGTCAGGTCTAATGGGTTCGGGTCTGGATCAAGTATGCAAGCATTTTACAAGGCTTAAAACCGGGTCTGGACGGGTCTGGGCTGGACGGATCCCCTTGAAACATAGACCAAACCCACCCACTTACTAAATGGGTTTGGGTCGGGTCAGGTCCGGTCAAGCCTAATAAAAAGGAAACCAAACCCAAACCCATTTAGCAACTGGGTATGTTCTTGGACCTAGACCCGTACCATTTAACAAATGGGTTTGGTCTAGGTCGGGTCTAAATGGGCTGGGTCTGGGTCGAGTCTAAATGGGTTGGGTCTGGGTACCCCATCGGCCATCGGGTTCGATGACCCATTTACAGCCCTAGTGGCAGGGTCACTAGCCAAACCACATCCCTCTAGATAGGTACTGTGGGTGCAGTGCTCGATACGCGTTTGATTTAGTGAGACCCCAGATCCGCCAAGGTGGGTGGGCCCCCCTGATTGTGGGGCTCACAGTGATGCATGTGCCTTAAATCCAAACGGTCAGACCATTTTGAAAGATCATTTTAGTGCATGATCTAAAAAATGAAGTTGATTCAAATCTTACGACCACACCACAAGAAACAGCCATGATTGAATCCCCACCATTAAAACCTTCATGGATTCCACCGAATGTTTATTTGCCATCCAACCTGCTGATAAGGTTACAAACACCTAGATGAAGAGACCACACAAATATCATCTTGATCTAAAGCTTTTACGGCCCACAAGAAGTTTTTACTGGTCAATCACCACTGTTTCTTTTTCTTGTACTATTATCCTTGTGAAATTTGGAAGTGCTTCAAATTTTTTTTTATCTTCCCCTAAAATGAGCTTTCAATGTGTGGACGGAGTGGATGTAGTCACATACATCACAGTGGGCCCCATAGTCAGGTGTCCCACCCACCTCGGTGGATCTGGGGTCTCACCTAATCAGCTCCTGCACTTGAGGGCCACCTCGTGGACCGCGGTCAGGGGCTCATGGGGCCACCATGATATATGTGGTTTATCTAATCCATCCATTGATTCTTAAATAAATTTATATAGCACTATCCAAAAAAAAATGCAACTCAAATGCCCAAGTGGACCACACAAAAGATCAATGGTTGACACTTGATATCCACTATTTCCTATAGTGTGGTCCACCTAAGCCTTCAATCTACCTCCTTTCTTGGGCTCATGCCCTAAACTGAGCCATAAAAATGGATGGACAGCTTAGATAAAGCACAAACATTGTGCTGGGTCCCATAGAGCCCTAAGAGAACTGTTAAAACCTACTTATGCCGCGGTGGCAGTAAATAAAAGATATATATCACAATGGGCCCCACGAAACCTTTGACATGACTGTCCATCTCTACCTAAATCCTGGTGGGGGTATATCCAATCCGCACCTAGATGCGGATTCCATCCACCCATCATAAAAACTCATATTTGTTGTACTGACCATGGAGTAAAATAAGCTGAAAAAATAGATGATAAGTCTGGATATATAATGCATAGATTGGGGTGGGCTCATACGGTTAGGGTCTCACCCACATGATTCATTCTGAGGTCTCATCCAATTGTAAATAATTATTTGTGTATTAACTATGCCCATGGGGTATGGCCAATACCTTTGGCATGAATAAAGGTATTAACAATGCCCCTAGGGCATTGCCAATACCTTTACTGCCAAAATTTTCACAGGATAATTTCGCGGTAAAGTATTCGCAACGAGAACAGAAGGCCGTCGCAAATAACATAAGTATTTACGATGCCCCATCTTTATTCTCGCTAAAGGGCCATTATTTGCGACGTATTTAGGGGTGTCACAAATAAAGGTCGTCGTAAAAAAAATGATTTTCTTATAGTGTACGCCCAATGCCTTAGTTGTTATAAGAGAACTATATCAATAGATGATTCATCCATGTTAGAAGTATTATGATGATTTGATTGCTCCATTTTCCAATTGGACAGGGATAGGACTCCGATTCCAATTGAGTTATTAACTTGAATGGTTGAATTGGCATTATGAATGAATATAAGTAGATCATTGGCGCTCTAGTGCTTAGTTTCCCGTTTTACTTCAAAAGTAGATAGTTTTATGTTTCTAAAATCCATCATTTAATACAATTCCGAATTTAGTCCATCCTAGTTACATAATTTAGAATTATTATGACAATCCCTGAGGACGATCTCGGGCTCACAATTAAATTATTACTACATCGTAGCCGTGTACTTGAGGCGAGCGAACTTATACAAAAAAGGGCTCTTCACCCAACTCAATTCACGCCTGGGTCTTTCGAACGACAATCTAGCACATAACCATCGGCTAGGTATTTAATAGGGGTCATTCGAACAACAATTTGTCGCCTCCATCAATGCTTACTGGTCACTACAGGGAGGCTTATCACCTCAACTTAGGCCAACAACTCAAACACAGTGTCCCATACCACTGTGCCCAGCTCATGAGTCTTGGTTGGATTGTATTGCGCTAACGGTTTAAAGTGGACTTTTCACAATGAAAATGTTGGTACCTTAAATTCCTTAGGGTACGATAAAAGAAAATAACTATGATTATATTCAGCCCGGCATTATACTGATCCGATCGATGATGGAGAACCTCGGGGAAACCATCATTGGGCGTAAGCTACTCGCGTAGCTCCAAACTATAGTCAGTCACCCGCGTTCAACCTCGATCGATCGAGTCAAGGGTAGTAAACCCCAAGTGGCCACCCTTACTTAGGCATTTTGCCAAGCCGAATTCAAGGATTTAACTCAAATTACAAGACAATTATGCTGAGATGAATACCCCATTAAGCCAAATGAGCAGCACGTACATGCAAATCATATTCTAAAACACTTATCTAACAATAACCAACTGCATGTCATGAATAAGTTCTACACACATGAAATTCAAGACGAATGAGTCGCGTGTACATGAAAAATTATTCTAAGTCACCTGTCCACCAACAATAAATCACGTACTATGATTGGCTTAAGAAACATGAAATTTATCCACACGGGCATTTCATCAAACAAGTAGTCAACCAACATGCAAAGTATTTGATTCAATATGGCAATGTACCTACAATTCTAATGTACACAACTAAACAAGCATAAGTTCATTAACTATAACTATCATGGTTTGATAAAAGGAAACCTAAGAAGAATGGTCTACACCTTAGGAGGAAAGGGTTTCCTCGAATTTAAGGGCCTAGGGGTTGAGGTTTAGGAAATTTGGGGGTTCCTACACCAAATTAGTGGCTTTGTGTAAGAAATTTGGGAATTTAGATGAAGGAGGGCTGAAATTTGAATCTTAACTTTTTCAGTAATTGGGAATGACCTAGGCAAGAGGAACGGTGGCTAGGCCGTAGCACATATAACCGGGATGCGATAAGCCTGCATGCACACACTCCCTCTTACCAAAGCCCTCCCCCCCCCCCCTCAATTTCCCCTTTTTCCTCTCCCATTTTCAAAATTTCTAGAAATGGGGAGAAAAAACCCAATTTAAGGCCTTCATATAGGGCTAAGTTTGACACTAATGGCCCTAGTGACTCAATTCTTAATGGTTTGACCCTATGGAGGGTTGTTTCTACTATTTAAGTCCCACCTAGGCCTATTTGGGTCAATCTAATCCATGGGACAATTTCTACATGTAAAGATCCACCTACGGTTACGATTTCCTGCATTTCGGATGCAACGATCAACAAATATAGTGACAGGTTCGTTTAATGGTCTCTGGTTACCGATAAGGCCACGACTATAGGGATGTTCTTAGTGTTAGAATCGGGGCTTAGGTCCTAAGTTTCATCACTGTTTAATGGTTTGAAAGTCTCAACTTAGGGAAGGTTAAAAAAGCATAATTAATTAAGTGCATAGATAAGTTATTAGTAGATTTGCACATTGCATGTGCCACTCATGACTTCAAATTTGAGTGATTCAATGTGTAGTCTCAGCTCAATGTCCTATGATAGACGTCAAGCTCGATAAGACGGACGATTTTCCTTAATCTCAGGTTTAACTGCTGTTGAGCTCTTAATTGTGCATATTCTAACCCCAATTCATCACTCATTATGCACGGTTTACATGTTTAAAGGACTATTCTAATGCATGATTTGGGACTGTAGGAACAAAAGGGAGATTTCACAAATTGAAGACTAAATGGAGCCCTGAAGACCATAGGAAGAAGGACCAAAGAAAGACAAAGCAAGAAGAGAAAAGAAGAAAGAAAGAGAAGAAATGAAAGAGAAAACAGGGCTAGACCGGTCAAGACCGGTCGGCCACCCGTCTACGTGAATTGAAGAACCGCTGGAGGAGAAGTTATACAAGCCCGACCGGTCAAGACCGGTCGGGCATAGCTGCTGGACAAGGGGTTTCATAGGCTAGACCAGTTGTGACCGGTCGGCCAGGCCAGTCCGACCGGTCCAGACCGGTCGGCCATGCGTGAAAAGCTGTTTCTATTTTGGAATTCTGAAATCTTCTGCGCAAGTGCGTAGTTTTACGCGAATTTTGGAGTTCTCTTGCGTATTGGACTCTTCCAAGCTATAAAAGGATGCCTTCCCTTCATACCAGAGAGGCTAGGACGTGGGGATTGCTTAGGAGACGGATTCTACTTCGGATTTCTAGTTTTCTTCCTGTTTTAGTTATTTTTATGTTTTTAGAGGCTTCTAGTTCAAGGATGTTAGAGATGAACTAAAACCTCTTAGCTAGGGCTAAGAGGTGAAGCTTTTGATTCGTTTTTGATGGATTGATGCAACCTAGGTTTCCTTTTATGTTTTAATTGATGAATTTTAGTTCAATATAAGTTTGAATCAAGTACTATTTTGGTTTCTACTTTGATCTCTTGATGACTCCGGGCTCATGTGATTCTTAGTGATCCTAGCTTAGTATCTTAGCTTTGAGCATTGTTTATGCTTCTGTAGTTCATTGATCTACCATCGACTCCGGGCATGCTAGATGCTTTGATTGCCTTGTATGCAATGGCTTGATTTTCATGTGGGAACTCATTCAACTAAAGTTCTTATCTTCTGTTATATAATATGAAATAGTTGTTTATTGATTGATTTTGATTTAATTAGAGTTCTAATCATGAGTTGTAATCAGGTCTAGTGACAGGATTTGGTGAAAACTATGGTTGTGAATCTCAACTAGATTGGAAAGAGGCTTGGCCTATACAATTGAGTATGCCCAAGGCCTGAGTGTTATTGTGGGAATCAAATCAGTTAATAAGCACTTGTTTTAGATAATTGTTGATTGAACCGCTCTATATTCCAATCGGATAGAGGAAGGAATTCGATTCCGATTGAGTTATGAGAGACCTAGTTGTGTTGATTCATTGAAACTTATCAAAAGTGGATCCTTGGCGCTCTATTGCCTTTTTAGATTGAAATTACCTTAACCATTCACTGTTTAAACCTGAATCATTATTTTTCAGTTTTAGTTCTTAATAGGATCTTAATTACTAGTTGTTTTAGACAAATTCTGAAGATACCCATACATAAATCTCTGTGGGAACGATACTCGGTCTTTCCGAATTATTACTACTTCGCAACCCTACACTTGGGGAGTGAACAACTGCCCACTAACAAGCGATCTAGAGTTAGTTTGGTCAATTCGATTGTTTCTGGAATAAACTAGGCTGCGAGACTTATTGGCTATGATGGTTAGGGTTTGGATTAGCTAAGTTTAGTGTTTGGCCTTTTCCCAATTAGTGGAAGTAATAATTCTGTCCTAATCACCCTAATTAGGAGTCCTAATTCGGCCAAATTATAAACTATCCAGAATAATAGAATATATAAATAAATAAATAAAATATAAAATTATAATTTAATTAATCAGGATGATTTCTGAAATGATTGGAAGCAATTCCTAAGAAGACATCATGTACTAAAACTCTAAGACGAAAAAGATACGTTCGATCTATTGGCAATATGAAGTTGCATGAATTTTCAATTTTAAGGGGTTTATTACTTGTAAAGTTATTACAATTTTTAGTCACTAAATTATTTTTAGAATTCTTATAATAATTTCTTGTCAAGTCTACTTTCATCCTACAAGCTTTCAACTCATTACGAGTTCTAGAAAAATTATTAAAATTCTAGAAATACCCGTTGCCTGACACTAATGATCTTCTATATAGTTTTCAAAGCATTCCAAAATTAACCTCATTTAAGTTTTATTTTATTTATTTATTTATTTTCTACAAAACTAGACTCTTCAATATTTAATCCGGCTTTTGAATCACCTCAATCAAAGTTATATCAAAGGAGATATGAATTTTCTAAGTCAGCATATGTAAATTGTTCATTGTTGGAAATGTTTTTTAAATTCTGACTACCAAGTCGACCCGACCTTGCTAGGTAACTTGAGTCGACCCTGTCAACCTGGGTGGAACCCGAACTCACTTTCCAAGGGGGCAGGTTGATCTGGTCTCTTGTAAGTTGATCTGAACCTTTTGTTTACTGATTTCTTCATAAAAAAATCATTATTTAATTATTAATTTATTATTATTATTTTATCTTTCTTAGATTGCCACAACGGGTGTCTGCTTATTCACATAAATAAATTTATGTGAATTAGGAAATATCCCCCATTTGGATTTAATACAAATATTAAGAAGGTCAAATTCTCAGTAATAAAAATTTCAACTTTCCATTCCAAGAACAAATTGTAAATTTTTGGCATTTTTCAGAAATTTGAACTTTTAAATGATAGTTTTTTTTTTTTTTTTTTTGCAAATTTTAATCATTTATAAATTTTGATATATCAAAACTACTTTAAAACACTAAGTTTCGATAAAAAATTTATTTTGGGTTTGTTAGAACTGAATCTCGAACGACTGGAGATTTGTTTAGGTTTCACTTTATTTGTGTTTGATTTCTTTTGCTTGAAGATAAGGGGAATTCATAGGCATTCACAAACAACATGAACAAGTACACAACAAACAAAGTGCATAGAGGATTTTATTTTTAGAGATTATACATCCTCTTACATTTCAGGCCATCGATTAGCATGAGCTCTTGATTACAATGAATGATCGACGACCCTTGATTAAAAGGAAAAGACTATGTCAATGGAGACTATGTCATTATTGAATTTTGGGCCACTGAGGGCCAAGTCAAGCTTTGTATAGACATGATTGTCCTTTTGGTAGGTTAAATGCCTATGTCTCATATTGTTTCGGGTCTGAGCAGAGAGACCATTAAGCAATAGTCGAGTGGTGCGACACTAGGCATGCTCCCGTTGTTGAGACGGGGATCGCGGAAAGACCAGACCACGACCGTGAACTCGAACGACTCAGCCAGCAGAGGTCAATTCCAATGGGTAGTACATGACCTGTTGTAGGATAGTTGCCATTAAGCTTTGACTTTGTATTTGTAGTTTTGGACATAGATATGTAAAGTTTCTAGTGGTAGAATCAGTCCCTTTTGACATAGTAATGCCTTATATCAAGGGCCATTATACAATTGTATGATAATGGTTGCATATTCTGGCTAACGGATGATCCATTTACAGGCTTTGGATCTTAGATATTGGGTGGATTGATCATGCAATGGAACTGATTGAGCTGCGCACAAGAGGTGAGTTGAGCATTACGATGAACAAGAGGCTAAGGGAGGGCATGCGCTAGCTCCAGGGCGTCTGGCGCATGCCAAATAGGGCACTTCACAGATGGCGGTGGATGTGTCGGGCAACAAAGGACATGCACGAACCAACTTAATACTTTTTTAGGATCTTAGGTGTTGTAATGGACGCGCTAGCCCAAAACTGACATGCACCATACCCCTAATGCCTTGTTTGATGATTGTTTCTGATAGTTAGAACATCGACAGATATACAACATAAGCTAACCCTTTTGGTGGATGCGTCAAACATTCCAACTCCTTGTGTTTCTTCCTCTTGGAAGTACGATGGAAGTCGAGTGCCTTGCACACCTGCGGGCGTTAGAATAGGGATTCCGGGAAGCTCCAGTGAGGATTCCGACGAGGTCTGGAGGGTTCCAATGAGCAAAGAAACACCCAACGGTCGCAAGGATGCTCTCCCATACTCTCTAAATTGTCTTCTCAAGGACACAATGAGGCTTTTATAGTAAAAAATTATGGAGGATCGACCTGTACGAACTTGGCACGTGTCCAATATCCAATGAAAGGCTTGGTGCATCCACTTTATCGGTTAAGCAAGGCCTTAGCGCATCCACTCTTGAGTTGTCTTTGGAACCCATATGGAAAGGCTCTAACGCATCCACTTTTGGGCGTAGTGCATCCACCTACACGGTTGGATTTGAACTTGGCCGTGGAGCAATTTTAGAACCCAGCGCATCCGCTTATGTCGGGTCAGGCGGTACTTCACCTTGCAATTCTACTCATTGTGGGCCCCAAATGCTAAAGTGGACACATGCGTCAGGCCTTGCTGGCTAGGCGCAGGCCCATGTGGCAGGTGGTCCACTCATCTAACTTCGCGTTCAAAATGGGCCCCACTTTGTACTGGATGGAGTTCGACGAGTCCACTTACGCCAGCCCATTTACCTCTTTCTTCGTGTCATTTTCGCTTGTCTGTTCATCTTCTTTTACGACGTTTTGGCTTCCCTGGATCATCCAATCCCTCGGCTAGGGCTGTAAATGGGTCAGCGAACCCGATGGGGTACCCACACCCAACCCATTTAGACCCGACCCAGTCCCAGACCCATTTGTTAAATGGTACGGGTCTGGGTCTAAGAACAGACCCCTTTGCTAAACGGGTCTGGGTTTGGTTTCCTTTATATTAGGCTTGACCCGACCCGACCCAAACCCATTTAGTAAGTTGGCAGGTTTGGTCTATGTTTCAAGGGACCCGTCCAGACCCGATTTTAAGCCTTGTTAAAATGCTTGCATACTAGATCTAGACCCATACCCATTAGACCCGACCCATTTATAAATGGGTCTAGGTGGATCTCCCTTTACTAGACCCAGACCCATTTATAAATGGGTCTGATGGGTTGACTTGGCGGGTCTGGTTTTGGCTAAACCCGACCATTTACAGCCTTACCCTCAGCGCATCCACTATTTTGGACCCCAACAGGATTTATGAGTGATGCATAGTGATGTACACGACACTTCTAAGCTAAACTTGTGCGTACACAACACCTCACATTTGACGTTCAAGACCCAAAATCACTCCTTTCGGTCCCACACATGTGTGAATACACACATGAACATGCACTTTAATTGAGAAATCAAAGGTAACACCCAAATGGCATTCAATTCCCAAGTTGGTGGAAATTTGGGCGTTACCCCCAAGGCTCTAGTTATCTCGATACTCCGCTCTGATACCATCTTGTCACACCCTAAAATTCGACACCCGAGTATGGATACTCCAATCTTGAGCTCCCGAGTGTGAACTTAGTAAAATACTTGATTGGGAAACTCCGGCGGGAGTGTACGTGACCGTCCTTGAATTAGGATTGGTGAGAGTTTGAGATCCAAACTCGTCAAGTTCCTGGATTGGGCCATCGGCGGATGGTAAACGTGGTCCTAGATCAAAAGATGTCAAGGTTGATGGTTAACCTGATTTAAAACCACAACTATAGTGAAATACGGTGGTCTCATAGGTTGAGATCGTGAACCGGGAGTGGAGTAGGGAAACCGAACCACTATAAATCGCTGTGCATTGTGAGATTGAATGATTGCTACGTGTTGAATGGTTTAGTCAATCATGAATGCTAATTGTTTGATGAAATGTCTATGATAGTCTTTACTTACAAATTCACCATATAATTGCCTTGTATGTTATTGTGATAATCTTGGTTGATAAGATTGACTTGATTAGTTTTAAATTGTAATTGGAAATTCAAAAAGTCCTATTCACCCCCCTCTAGGACATTAGGCATATCTCCGAGTATCTCTACAAGCAGTAAAACCGTAATTTCAATTGGTATCAAAGCGGGTTCCTCCGCTCAGGTTTAAAAACCCGAAGTGAGATCGTAAGAGAACTTGAAAATATGTATAGAGAGGACTCTACATCCGTTACTAAGCCTCCCTTCTTTGATGGGTCAAACTATCCATATTGGAAAGCCCGAATGTGCATCTTTTTGGAATCTATTGATTCGGACGCTAGGGACATGGTTGATATTGGATATAAACCCCCAATGGACATTATATGTAAGGAAGGTGAACCGGATGTCCTCAGGCCAAGAGATAAGGCGATGTGGACCGATTATGATAAAGCTCAACGTGTTTATAATGCCAAAGGCCTTAATGCCATTTTTTGTTCAGTGTCTAAAGATGAATTTGGTCGGATTCAAAATTGCACAACCAGTAAGCAGGCATGGGATATTCTTGAAGTTACTCATGAAGGAACAAGCGTTGTCAAACGCACAAAACTTCAGCGCCTCACTACACAATTTGAAAACATTACTATGGAGGAGCATGAAACATTTACAGATTTCTATACCAAACTGAACAAGTTCACAAAGGAAATGTGGGGCTTGGCAGATCCTGTTCCGGAGAGTAAACTATGTAGGAAAATTCTGAGATCCCTACCGAAACGGTTCTCTACCAAAGTTATTACCTGAATGTTGGGACCTAGATACCATAAAAGTTGAAGAATTACTAAGGTCCCTTCAAACTCATGATCTACATTTCAAAACTCCCTCCAAATCCAAAAGTACAGCCCTGAAATCTTCTCACAATAAACAAGATTCTGAATGTGGAAGTAAGGAAGATCCAGACATAGAAGAAATGACACTTATGGTCAAGAAATTTCAAAATTTCTTCAAAACTCGGGGAAATACTTCTAGAAAGAAACCCTACCAGAAGGGTAAACCTTTTGACTCTAAGAACAACAAAGGAAAATTTTTTAAGTCAAAAGATCCTCAATGCTACAAGTGTAGAGGATTTGGTCACATTGCATCCAAGTGCACCGATAAAAAGGCCAAGAAAAAGGCAATGGCGGCTACATGGGATGATACTGAAGAATCAGAATCAGAATCATACATATACCAAAGTGAGGAGGAGCAAGGTTCAATCAAAATTTTAATGGCCTCCATCACTGATATTATGCCTCAAATTGAGCCCATTGCAAAGATCACCGGAGACATTGATGATCATGAATCCTCTAACACTGAAAATGATTCCTTGAGTGATGATGAGGATGAGGATGAAGGCCTTCAGCAGGTATATAACCAACTATACATTGAAAATATGAATACCATTAAAAAGTTGGGCTAAATGAAGGCTGAAAATGACAAATTGACAAAAAATCTTGACGGATTGAAAATTGAGAATCAAAAGATGGGTCAAGATCTAGAAGAACTGAAAAGGAAGAATGATGAGCTTGAACAAGAAAAGAAAAAGCTCATAAGTGGTGAATCTCTAGACAAGCATGCTAGACTTGAGAAAGAACTTAAAGAGGCGAACACTGAAATTGATCGTCTTAAGTGTCAAGTCGTTGACTCTAGAAGATGGTTCGCCCAAGGAGAAGAAAACCTTGAAAAACTCCTAGGTGTTGTAAGATCACCAATGGACAGAAGAGGTTTGGGCTATGACAGTCACACTTCAAAAACTACCTCAGTCCATACTATGGTAAGAAAAGATCATGGTGCATCGGGGAGTAAAACCAAAGCATCTCCTGTTTGCCATACTTGTGGAGACATTGGCCACCTAAAGTTTGAATGCATGGTGTTCAAAAATCCGGTCAGAAACTTGAAAGGTAAATTTATACCGACTGGGAAAAATACGCGAGCTAATTGGAATCCTCCTATGCATACTGCACCAAAAAGAGAAAACATTCGAAAGAATTATCCTACTCTTCCTAGGAAGGACAAGAGGATGGATGAACTGTTGGAGCAAGTTAAAATGTTGAATTTGAAAACTGCTCTTCTCTTGCGTGAAAAAGGAAAATCTGATTCTCCCAAGAAAACTAGAGAATCTCACCATAAGAATACTCCTCATAAAAGGACAACAACTAAATGGGTAGTTAAGAACAAATGTTTGGTCATTCATACTGCCCTAAAAGCTGGGAATACCCCTAGATGGTACTTGGATAGTGGTTGCTCTAGACACATGACAGGTGATAGATCTCAATTTTATGCATATGACGAATTTGATGGTGGGTCTGTCACATTTAGTGATGGGAGCATGGCAAAAATCATTGGTAAAGGAACCATCACGGGGCCAGGTTTGCCCGAAATAAAAAATGTGCTTTATGTTAATGGTCTTAAACACAACTTACTGAGTATCTCACAAATCTGTGATGAAGAGCACTCAGTAAGCTTCTCCAAAGATATGTGCAAGATCTTGAACTCCACAAGAAAATTAGTCATGAAAGGTTTACGCATAGGAGACAACTGCTATGTCATTGAAAATCACAACAATCCAAGCTCCTCCACCATGTGTCACGTGGTCATTCAGGATGAAACAGAACTATGACACCATCGACTCGGTCATGTTTATTATAGAAATCTGTTTAAACTGAGTCAGAAAAAATTTGGTGAGAGGTCTACCAAAGATGGGTAAAAGACCTAATGTTGTGTGCATCGCGTACCAAAAAAGTAAACAAATCAAGGTTGCACACAAGAGAACCTCTATCCTGGTCACATCAAAACCGTTTGAACTGCTACACATGGACCTAATTGGTCCTACCAGGGTACTTAGCCAAGGTGGAAAACGATACTTCTTTGTAGTCGTTGATGATTACTCTAGATTCACATGGGTCGCCTTCCTAAGAGAAAAATTTAACACTTTTGAAGAATTCCAAAAACTAGTGAAGCGACTTCACAATGAGAAAGGATACATGGTAGCAAGAATCAGGAGTGATTACGGCGGTGAATTTGAAGATCATCGTTTGAAGGCATTATGCGATGAATTGGGTATTCGCCATGAGTTCTCAGCACCCAAAACACCTCAACAAAATGGGTTTGCTGAAAGAAAAAATCGAGTGTTGTTGGATATGGCCACAGCTATGCTTAATAATAAGAATCTTACACAAAATCTGTGGGCCGAAGCAGTAAACACTGCCTGCTATATTGTAAATCGAGTTTATTTAAGGGCAGGTCTAAACAAAACTGCTTATGAACTGTGGTGTGGAAAGACACCAAATGTGAAATATTTCAAGGTCTTTGGTAGTACATGTTATATTCTGAGAGACCATGAAAATTTGGGAAAGTTTGACTCCAAGAGTGATGAGGGTATCTTCTTAGGGTACTCATTAAATAGTAGAGCCTTTCGTGTCTACAACCTTCGAACCTCATCAGTTTAAGAGTCAATCAATGTGACTGTAGATGATAACTTGGATAATCAGTGTCTCCAGGTGATGAAGACGAAGATGAGGGTATATGCGAGATAGGCAAATCTGATAAACAACCCTCATCTCCAAATGCCCCCACTGCTCCTGGTGATGTACAAATTGTCAAGGATCACCCCCTCAATCAAATCATTGGGGATCCTAGCGTTGGTGTCAAAACCAGGAGACAGTTAGAGGCAGTCAACAGTCACCTGTGTTTCACTTCTAAAATAGAACCAAAAAATGCTAATGAAGCTCTAAACGATGAATTCTGGATCCTTACAATGCAGGAAGAGCTTCAACAATTCATTGGAAATGAGGTTTGGTATCTGGTCAACAGGCCTGAAAGGAAAAATATTATTGGAACCAAATGGATTTTCAAGAATAAATCCGATGAATCTGGGAATGTAATATGAAATAAGGCTCGGTTAGTTGCTCAGGGATATTCACAAATTGAAGGTATAGATTTTGATGAAACATTTGCCCCTGTAGCTAGGCTCGAGTCCATTAGAATTCTTATGGCTGTTGCTTGTGCTTTAAAGTTCAAACTATTTCAAATGGATGTAAAAAGCGCCTTCTTAAATGGTATTCTTGATGAGGAAGTGTTTGTTGAACAACCAAAAGGATTCATTGATCCTAAGTATCCTCACAAAGTGTAACGATTGAAAAAGGCTCTTTACGGACTCAAGCAAGCTCCTCGTGCATGGTATGAACGCCTAACTCACTTTCTTATAGACCATGATTTTGCTAGGGGGAGCGTTGATAAAACTCTCTTTATAAGAGAAGCCGAGAATTCTGTGTTGTTTGCCCAGATTTATGTGGATGACATTGTTTTTGGATCCACATTTGAGAAAATGTCCATCTCCTTTGCTAAATTAATGACATCAAAATTTGAGATGAGTATGGTAGGAGAACTTAACATGTTTTTAGGGCTACAAGTAAAACAACTTGCATCAGGTATATTCATCACCCAAGCCAAATATGCTAAAGATCTTGTTAAGAGATATGGCTTAGACTCTGGTCGATCCTACACTACACCTATGAGCACCACTGTTAAACTATCGAAAGACCTTACAGGAAAAAGTGTAGATCAACATCTTTATAGAAGCATGATTGGTAGTCTTCTTTATCTCACTGCTAGTAGACCAGATATTGCATTTAGTGTAGGTGCTTGTGCTCGGTTTCAGGCTAATCCCAAAGAATCTCACCTCACCGCTGTTAAGCGAATCATCCGGTTTGTAGGATGCACTACCGAATACGGTCTTTGGTACCTATTTGATTCATCTACAGATATTGCAGGGTATTCAGATGCCGACTGGGCTGGTAACATGGATGATCGTAAATCAACCAGCGGTGGGTGTTTTTATGTTGGAAATTGCCTTGTGGCATGGCATAGTAAGAAACAAAACTCCATTTCTTCATCCACAGCCGAAGCAAAGTATATTGCTGCCGGAAGTTGTTGTGCACAATTATTATAGATGAAACAAACCTTGACTGACTATGGGATTAACCAAGGCACAATGACCCTATTTTGTGACAATACTAGTGCCATAAATATTTCGAAAAATCCAGTTCAGCACTCGTGCACTAAGCACATAGATATTAGGCACCACTTTATTCGAGAATTGGTTGAAGATCACATAATCTCTCGAACATGTGCCTACCGAGAATCAGCTAGCCGACATCCTAATAAAACCCTTGGACTCGATTTGCTTTGCGAACCTCCAAAAGTCCATTGGTGTTGGGTGTGTCTAGTTTATCTAACAAGTGTATGTTTTGTAGGTAATATCTGAGGATTAAGCCTCTCTATCTGATCTTTATAGGTATATCTGAGGACCTTTGCCTCTATTTTCATTGCTCTATAAGTATATCCGGGATCATTGTCCCATTTTCTGTCTTGTATCGATAAATCTGGACCTTTAAGGGTTCCTCATTTTGTGTGGGGTTGTACCTTGGTACACCATGACCATGGGTGTTGTATCCTTAGTAAGGGTACTTGGTTTTAAAAGCTAATGGTTTGTCCAAAAGACAGACCTTCTATCTAGCAAATCCAGTGCAGAATCCTTCTGCTGCTGCAAACAGTGCTGGAAGACCGGTCGGCCTACCTTGAAACCTGTATAGACTCATGCATTTCACACCATCCGACCGGTCAAGACCGGTCGGGCTGCCATCAAACAATGTTGGTCTCGCCCATTCACTCCACACGACCGGTTATGACCGAACATGCAAACCTAGACCAGTCAGCCCGTTTGTCAGCCCGTTCATGGGGGGTCTTTATAAGCAGTTGGAGCCCATTTAGGTCACTCATTCTTCCATTTTCTCACCTCCACTTGCTGCTCCAGCTCCCCCTCTTGCATTCCAAGGTGATTCCAAGGTGATTTTTGGAAATATTAGAGTTTCTAACATCCTCTACATTGCTCCTCTCCATTCTCATTCCTTAGGTAAGGGATTCACTCCAATCCTTCTTTGTCAAATCCTTTCCTTTCATATCTAGGAGTGAGTTAGGGTGCTTTGTTGTGTTTTCAATGTACTCCCAAGAGAGTGAAGATGAGCTCCCCTTGAGGCGGAGTGGTCGGTCCAAGGCAAAAGCTAAACCTCCTCATCGCCCTTTAAAATCAAAGAAAACCCTTTCAAAAGGGCAAGGGGCTGCCTCATCTTCCGTTCCCCCTCTTAAATCTCAATCCCTAGGTAAAAATGTCTCATCCCATTCCACCCATTGGAATGACTTCAAGGACAAAGAGGTGGTGTGTGAAAAGTCTGAAAATTTGGATGACTTGGTCGAATATAAAGTCCGTTCCATGTTGAACGCCATAAATTGGGGTCCCGTACTCCACATGGGGGGCCCTGTCCAGTTTGACGTAGTTCGGAAGTTCTATGCCTCCCGTGTCCATGTCACCGCCTCTCCCCCCTCTTTTAAAGTTGAGGTTGGTGAACGGCTGTGCGTTTTTACTTTGAAATCCATCTCTGAATTCGTTGGAGTTCCCATTGTTGAGGAGTCTCCTTTTGATTTTGCCTCGCTGAGTCCCAAACCTAACGACGTTATTGTCAAATTCCTATGTGGTGATGGGACACCCAAATGGGTTGGAGGTGCGCTTCGGGCGTCCTCCATGTTATGGGATTTTCGCATTCTTCACAACCTATTCTTCCGCAATGTATATCCCAGGAAGAGCAACAAGGCGGATGTCACTGAAACCATGTTTCATCTGCTCTATCGCGTTGGTCAGGGTCATCCGCTTTGCCTTCCATCCCGGATCATGTCTATCATTCACCAGGTTATCTTGCGAGACGATGGAAACTCCTCCAGTCTTCCTTTTGTGCATCTCATATGCAAATTAGCTGATGCGATTGAAATTGTCGGTTCTGATAAAGTTCACAAGCCCATCATTATAAACCGTACCATCATTGTTCGTATGGAGCTTACAAAAGAAGCCATCCAGAGTCGTCTTTTGCAGGATCAGCAGCAGGATCCGGCAGAACCATCCCAGCCTGAGGCTCGACCTGCCTCCACTGGCCCTTCCCACACTTCACCTTCAGCTCCTTCCTCTGATCCCTCCCTCGATCCTCAGGCTGCTTGGGGTCGATTCAGTACACCTCCTAGAGCTTTTTCTCGACGTCGATCCCCTTCTGTGGATCCTCCTTCATACATTGCTGAGCTTCGTCAGCTTCAGGAGCGTTTATTTCAGCGGCTCGACGGGATCGAGCAGAGTGAGCAGTAGCTTTTGCAGGGGCAGGCCACCATTCTTGTACAGCGGAGGCTCTTGTGACTCGTCTCGCACAGTTGGAGAGGCGGATAGAGATGTGGGAGCGCGTGGCGCGTGGGGACGTTCCACCCCTCGATTTGGGAGATGGAACAGATTATTGTCTCATGTCTTGGTCACAGTTCCTTTTTGTATAACCAATGACATTGTCTGGATTTCATGCACTATCTTTCTATGGGTTTGTCTGTATATTTTGCACGGATTGATGCATATCTACATTGGGCTGCTTGCCCATTTTGGTATATGTATGGATGCTATTTTTGTTCTCTATAGTTATATCTTTTTTTATATATGAGTTTTTTATCCTTTATTGAATATTTGTGGGAGGTTGGATGGTTTGGGCATATTCGCCCTTATTAGCTCATGCTTTGTATTCTTTATGTGTCTGGATAAACATCTGGAGGGGTGGTTGGTTGATTGGGCTATAAGCCCTTTATGCTTTCATGATTACTTGTATATCTAGCATGATTTGTTCTTTAAATCTCCTCAGGGCTTAAATTTTTATATCTCTTCTCTGTTTTATGTGATTGACATATTTTCAGCGCTAATCTTGCAGCTTTCTTAGGCATATCTTTTTGCTGGCTAACCCTTGTCAATTACTAACAAAAATGGGGAGAATCATCCCACCTAGAAGGTCTGTTTATATCTTTTTGCAGGACTTTGTAGGTGCAAGCATTGAGGGAGAGATTTTTAAGAAAATCGAGTCTCTACATGTCCTTTTGTAAAGATCATTTTGTATATCTGTATAGACATGTAATTGGGTGTATATTTCTTTCTGTTTTAGGGTCAATCATGATAAGGAAGTCGTGATTTGTCTAGGTTAGATGTTTTGTCACGCAATTGACAAAGGGGGAGATTGTTAGTACACTTTATTTTGTCAATTGACATGTTGGTTGGTCGCGTCTTGTCGTGTGAGCCTCGGTCGAAGATTTGAAGCTCAAGACTTGAAGATTATGCTTCTTCTATTGCTCAAGCTCAAGCTGAAACAAGATCTCAGGTAAGTTGCATATAGATCGACCTTAGGAAACCCAAAACATCAATGAATGGCGTAATGACTGACCTATCTTATCCCATTCCCTCTTGACCCTAGCACAAGTTGATCAGACTTGTGGTCCATGACTGGTGCGAATCGCAATTGAATATGTCCAAACATTGGACTTCATGCACCTAATCACTTCATGCTTCATCTTTGAAAGTGATCCGCTGCTGTGTTGAAGGACTTGGTCCAGCAAGCTTGCTGTGACAAGATCATCTAGACAGCTGACCGATCTTGACCGGTCGGCCAGAACTACAAAAAAAGTCCAGCAACCTTGCTGTAATGAAACCATTTAGACAGCCGACTGGTCTTGACCAGTCGGCCAGCAATTCATACCTGTCCAGTAGCAACTCTGCATATGGGCTGCCAAGACAGCCGACCGGTCTTGACCGGTCGGCCATGCTCATCAAAAGAGGTCAGTGACCTTACTGTGATTCATTCAGCTGGACAGCCGACCGGTCTTGACCGGTCGGCGAGTATTGCAATCCTCTATCCAGCAGCCTTGCTGGGAGTAAAAATCTGGACAGCCGACCGGTCTTGACCAGTCGGCCAGAAGTTCTAAATCAGTCCAGTAGCTATGCTGCATTATACTAGAAAGGCAGCCGACCGGTCTTGACCGGTCGGCCTGCATATAGCAGTTAGTCCAGCAAGGTCAGCCGACCGGTCTTGACTGGTCGGACAGACCCAGATGTGGCCCGGCTTTTTGAATTGCGACCGGTCCATCCGACCGGTTGAGACCTCTCCCTGACAGGTCGGACGTGACCATTTTTTATCCGTTGGGGCCATCATTTGGGGCTCCATATAGCCATATCTTGTGGTCTTTCTTGGTATCATTCAACACCCATCAAGAGCTAAGAGAGAGAGTCTTTACTCACATCTTCCTACCCTCCTTGCTTTTAACTCCCTTGAGTTCATCATTCAAACCTAGCCATTAATGGCTTGTCATTGAGTATTCAAAGCTCGGTTTGAAATATGAACTCAAGATCTTCATTCATGGCTGACCTACCTTCGGAATACCTTTATGAGGTCGTTTATAGCCATTGAATGCTTGAAGTTTGGTAGTTCCCTCATAACCATTGCATTGAATAGGCAAGAGGAACTTGACCATCTCTCTCCCAACTACCCGGCATAATCATAATCACATCATTTGCATCGGTAGCTGATCTTGGGAGCACAAAGAGAAGTTAAAGCACATGGAGCTGAAGCTACTCATCAAAGGCATTGAATCGGGGCTTAATCGTCTAGGTATGTCTAGTATTTGAGAGTCCATTTATTGAATCACTATTCCCTGGATTGGGAAACTCCGGCGGGAGTATACGTGACTGTCCTTAGATTAGAATTGGTGAGAGTTTGAGATCCAAACTCGTCAAGTCCCTGGATTAGGCCATCGGCGGATGGTAAACGTGGTCCTAGATCAAAAGATGTCAAAGTTGATGGTTAACCTGATTTAAAACCACGACTATAGTGAAATATGGTGGTCTCATAGGTTGAGATCGTGAACCGGGAGTGGAGTAGGGAAGCCGAACCACTATAAATCGCTGTGCATTGTGAGATTGAATGATTGCTACGTGTTGAATGGTTTAGTCAATCATGAATGCTAACTGTTGATGAAATGTCTATGATAGTCTTTACTTACAAATTCATCATATAATTGCCTTGTATGTATTTTGATAATCTTGATTGATAAGATTGACTTGATTAGTTTTAAATTGTAATTGAAAATTCAAAAGTCCTATTCACCCCCCTCTAGGACATTAGGCATATCTCCGAGTATCTTTACAAGCGGTTAAAACCGCCAATTTCAATTTGCATATCTCAAATGGAAGGTGGTAAATGCACCATACTGAATAAATATCCCCAACATTATACTCAACCCATTTTAGTTATAATCAAGCTCACAAAAAATATATATTTCTACATGTACTACCCTTAAGTATGCAATCTCTAGCGCACAGATACTAAGCAAATTACACATGTTATTAACATATGTGAATACATGCATAGACATTGCACTCTGATAGAGAAATCAAAGGTAACGCCTATGGACATCCAATTATCAAGTTTACAAAATCTGGGATGTTACAGCCTAAGTTTTAAAATGGCTTGAAATTTAGTCTAACCCCTCATCCAAGTAGGACGGGATGGATATGTTGGATGCTTGGAACCATGTCTCAGTGGGCCTTATAAACAATCAGGAAGGTTTTAATGTGCGGGCATTTACTTCTCAACTGGTTGTCTGTGGTGTAGCCCATTGTAATGCCCTGAAATTTGGAACTTGAGTACAATTATCCTAATCTCGAGTTCTAGGGATGCGAACTATTATTTCATGTGTTTCATTTCTTCATATTATTCCCATTCTATTCATCATACGTCCAACCAAATTATAATTAATTATCCAAACCTAATAATTTAAACTTTAAAGCAAGCTTAATGAATCGAAATCTAAATCCAAACCTAATAATTTAAACTTTAAATAGTTTGTTGTTTTAAGTTTGTACAAATTCTCAATTAAATAAAAATAAACTAAAGAACTATCATCCAATAGAAGTAACTATCTAGGTATTCTTCTTCCTCCCATCCTCTCTCATCTTGTAAGCTTACAATAGTTATCGAAGTGGGTGAGCTTAGAAGTCCAATGAAATCATATCCACCACAAATTTAAATTAGACTCGGATAAAGGAAGTAACCATGATTGGACATATAACAAGATACAATTATAGGATGACTAATTTTATTCACAATGTAATAGGTATAATGTCATTAGTCATGAATCATTTAAGACATATAGACAAGGCAACCCTCGCTCAATAATCCCACCAAAATATGCAATAATCATTTAGGTGATTTTAAGGGAACCCTTGCTCGATAATCTCACCACAGATTATCCAGGCAGGTAGGTCAAGGGAACCCTCGCTTGGTAATCCACTACAAATCATAATTGCCATATGGGTCAAGGGAACCCTCGCTCTATTAAGTCAACCGCAATCATCCTTACCACATAGGTTTAAGGGACCCTCACTTGATAATCCCCACTAATGCGAGTAAATTAAATTTAATAAATTTCATTATGGAGGTAGATAATTCAATATTCAGGCATCCCAGATTATAAACCACCATCATAAGGCCCACTCGATCAACATCTAATCAACAATCTTCCCCTTAGGTCAAACCTAGATATTTGAAACCAAAAAACCATATAAAAACAACGTAGCCAGGAGCCTCTCTGCATAAGTTACAGTTTGACGCAAAACCCTTACAAAGATTCTATAATCGTTGAGAGAGAGCTAAGAGAATTCTATAAATCTCTCTCATGACAAGGAGAAAGACCACAATAATATAAGAAAGAGAATGAGAGAGAGAAGTCAAATTCAACTTGCTTAGTCCAGTTGGGTTAGGCATGTTTAGCAGCCCTTGTTGGCGGGGTTGCGAAGGAAAGAGAGAGAGAGGGAAAGAAAATCGAGGGAAAAATCGAGAGAGAGAAAGAAAAGAGAAAGCCTAAGTTGACCCACTGAGTTAGTTTGGTTTGAACTTGTCTCAGCCAGGTTCAGGTCAGTAATGGCACAAGGTGAGTGATCCTCTATTCTTTTTATTCTTCTTCCTTTAATTAAAGTTATTTTGTATTATGTGCTTCTTCCTTCTTCACTGATAGATTAACGATCCCAAGCAAATGATCTTAACTTGTAGTTTTATTGATATAATATTACTTGTATTGATTAGTGTTCGATTAGGCATATCTTTATTAATCTGTATTTAGACTAGGAGCTTGATTGCTTAATCATTTTTAGTTTATGTGATTGGACCTAGGCCTGGCAACGGGTCGTGTTGAACCGTGTTCGTGTCGTGTCAAAAAATTGCTCACCCAAACCCGACCCGTTAACTAACAGGTCAAAATTTAGTAACCCAAACCCGACCCATTAAATAACGGGTTACCATAACCCGACCCGTTTAACCCGTTAAATAAACGAGCACGGATTGACCCGCTACCCTATTAACCTGTCACATGAACCTGTTTGACCATCATATCGAGAAATACATCGACATAAATAAGTAGTAAGCTTGTCATTGCATTTAAAAATTAAAACCCAAGTCATAAAACCTCACAATGCACTAAAATAACATGTAAATAATGTATTAGAAACATACATATCTCAGAAGAAGATGTCAAAACAAATAATACACACCTGTTTCAAAGAACCTCATACTTGGCTTCAATAGTAAAAGTTAGCTTTTAATATTGAGAACCTCATGCAGTCATGCTTGCCTACAAAATTTTATTAACCAATATTAAAAGTTAACTTTTAAAGAATGAAGTACTATAAAAGTAAAAATAAAAAGAAAAAGGAAGAAGAAAAAATCAATACGAGAAAATTAACAAGTGGTTTTATTAATAAATTTCAATACCTCTCATTGACTATTAAGAGAATTAGTATTGGAACATTGCGTTGAAGTAGCAGCCTCACAATTCAAATTGAAGACATCCTCAGTGAGCTCTTCCAAGTCAGTTTGGTCTTTCTCTACAAGTAGGCATGGTAAAGAAAAATAAATAAAAAAATTCACAAATGTTCATATTATGAAAAGAAAAGAAAACTAGTACAAGTTATATAAGATTTACCTCCTTTGCCAAAAAGCCAATCTCGACTACATAACAAAGCTTGAATAGTTTCAGGCAATAATGAACTACGATATTGATCTAGTACTCTACCACCAATACTAAATGCAGATTCAGAGGCAACTGTAGAAAATAGGAATTGTCAACACATCATGAGCCAAATGAGAAAGTATAGGATAACGAAATTGCTCTCATTTCCACCAAGTAAGAGCATCTAACTCTTGCTTTCTTCTAGCCTTTCTTCTTCTAAATACTTATGTATTTCAGTTTTTGTACTTGAAGAAGAACCCTCTTTGTAACAAATATCAAAATCCTGCATTATAGAAAGAAGTAATTAAATCATTCTGAATTTAAATCTACTAACAAATTGGAGTTTATATAAATAAAATTGTAGTTTACCTCGAAAATGATGTCCCACTTTCGGCCTGACTTGGAGTCTCATGCATTGGATTACTTGGGTTGAAGAGATGAGATAAATTTTCGGAGTACACGTCAAAGAGAGAAAAAATGCATTATGAACACGCTGCAACTCATAAGAATTCTTACCATGAAGCTTGCAAGTCCACTCTACAAACTGAAATTTGTACCGAGGATCTAAAACAACAGCAATTGCAAGAATAAGATTATACTCTGACCAATACTTTTCAAACTTCTCATTCATCTGAGCTCCCATCCCTCTCAAAAAACTATCACTGCCTTCCATGACTGTCTTGATATTATGTTGGATGATAAATACCTTAGGGAAGAATAAGTTTGATGTTGGTATTTTGTTCCAGAAAATAAGCAAGTAACTTCATAGAAGTACCCCAAAAACTTGAAAATCTTCTCTATTTTATTCCACTCTTCAGGTGAAGGACAACGATTGAAATTGGAATCAATCAACCCTAAATTGATAAAAGCACGACGATAGAAAAGTGCGCTTTCAAGCATGATATAGGTTGAGTTCCATTTAGTAGGCACATCTTGTCGCAAGCCTCTCCTACTACCCTTTATCCCTACTTGTGCAACACAATCATAGAACTTATGTTTTCTTGCAGGTGAACCTTTCATGTATTTGATGCAATCCCGAACCTTTAACACCGATTCATCAATTTCTTTAAGTCCATCTTGGACTATCAAGTTCAAAATGTGAGCACAACAACGAACATGAAAGAATTGACCACTCATTAAAAGCACACCTCTAAAGTTTAATTGATTCTTCAAAATATCAACAAAGCGATCATTAGAAGAAGCATTATCCAAAGTAATGGAAAGTAACTTATTCTCAATCCCCCACTTAGTTAACAGTGCATTAATTTGATCAGACAATGCAGCAGTGTGTGGAGGGGGCACGTGACAAAAGTTTAAAATCCTTTTATTCAACCTCCAATCTTGGTCAACAAAATGGGCTGTGAGAGTGAGGTACCCATCAGTCGATATAGATGTCCACAAATCAAATGTCAAACAAATTCTCCCTTCAACTGAATTTAACAAATTTTGAAGTTTTTTTCTTTTCATTTTTAAACATCCTCAACACACATGCCTTGGCAGTATTCCTACAAGGTAGCTTGATATCAGGAGAAATATAAGCAAATATATCCCTAGTGGCCTCATATTCAACAAAGTTAAATGGCAAATCATGCTTGATAATTGCCTCAATCACTAAATCACAAAATCTCTCAATATCAAATTTTGGGGATCGTATTAACAAAGACCCTTCAGATTGCGAGAAAAGTAGTTGTTTTATATCACCATGTTTGTTTTTAGGATAACTTCGCATGTGATGCAGCATATTGTCCGTCCCATGACTACTCTCACATACATAGACTACTCCACATTGTTTGCATTTTGCATGTTTCTTCTTATCCTCACCTAAAGGTACTGGCTCAAACAAGTTCCAAGTAGGTGATCTCAATTTGTGCTTACCCACTTGAAAGCCTTTAGCATTTTTCTTTGTAGGGCTTGACTCTGTAGTTCCTTCTATGTCATCGATATTGTCACCTAATCCAGCTGAAACTTCGATAAAATCCTCATTACTATTCATAGAATCCATCTACATGTGCACCACAAAAAGATAAAGACATTAATGTATTTATCATAGGGTAATCCAAAAATATGACAGAAATTCACATCATTGTAATATTTAGAATCTAAATTCAAAGATTGATGAATGGCTACGTTTATGTGTGTTGTGAAGGAATGAATTTAATTTATAATAACCTGTTTGCACATGATTTTTTTTTCATTTTTTGTTGTACTTCTGCATATTAGCATAAATATGCATGAGGGCAATGGGTCATCTCAAGTGAGTTGAACTAGATGGACAGTGTGTTGGGCCGGCTAGAAATGTGACTTGTCCATTTAAGTAAATGGTTGGGCTTAGTTCAGATCCTCCATTCATTTTCCATATCATTTTAGGGCATAAGTAAAAAATGACACAGATGCAAAGTTAAGTGGACCACAACACATGAAATAGTGGAGATTGAACTTGTACCATTAAAAACTTATTGGGGGATAATATTTGTGTTTTTCCCTTTATTCATGTTCATTTGACTTGTCTGGCAAACAAACATCGTGGTGAGCCTAGGAAGGCGTCATTATCCCCACCACTTCCTTTGCATATCTCAATTCATTGTACCACATGAGTCCAAAAATGAAATAGATTCAAATCTAACAAGAACCATACCGTAAGAAACAGTGGTTATTAACCATTAAAATCTTCTTGTGGGCAACAAAAGTTTTGGATCAAGATGATATTTATTTCTTCCTTCATCCGGT